>JAQIBA010000055.1:230441-621404 GCA_028293925.1 Brueelia nebulosa | reverse complement strand
ATAATACTAATTATAAATTCACTTCATGACACCTTCACACCAAGACATCCCGAACTGAACTGACTGAAAACTTTGGAAACAGCGACTTATATACCCCCATGTGAGGGAAACAGGGAAAAATGGCGCAGGGAATAGATGGCGCTGTTTTCATGACGAAACATAGAAAAAAACATGGCCGTTGTTTTGATGAGGATAAAAGTGAATAATAGTCTGCTAGTGATTTTTTAAATCGAAATTGAATGAAGTTTGCCCAATTAGGTTTGCCCCTAAAATTCGAAAATACATACGCATTCGTTTTGCACCATTTCGCACACTACTCTCCCTATTAGCGCATATATGCTCATAAAGTTTTCACTTAATCTTTCATGTTTAAATACTGTATCCCACTACCCAGGAATTTTAAAAATGAAATGAATTTTATTAGGCAACCATGAAAAAGAGGTATACGAATTATAACGAGAAGTTATTTCTTACTTTTTGAAATTCCATTCCATTATGTCCAAAAATACTCATTTCCGCTATTTATATTATCCACACAAAAAGTAGAAGTCTCTCAGCTGTCAACGAAATGCACACAGATCTCTTCTCAATAACGTAAAGAGTCAGAAAAACCAATCCTGAGCTCTGCCCTAATTTTTGTTCATTTATATCTGTAAAACTAACGTCTTAACATTTTTTCAAACTTTTTCAAACTTTTTCCTGCACTCCCAAATGTACCAAAAATCGAAATGTGATTAATTAAAACAAAATACACATAGACCTATTCTTTATGATGTAGAGAAACGGAAAAAACCCCTCCTGAGCTCAGATGACGCCGTTGTTTCAAGTTATTCATAAAACTAACTTTTTCAAACTTTTTCAAACTTTTTCCTGTACTCCCAAATGTACCAAAAATCGAAATGTGATTAATTAAAACAAAATGCACATAGACCTATTCTTTATGATGTAGAGAAACGGAAAAAACCCCTCCTGAGCTCAGATGACGCCGTTGTTTCAAGTTATTCCTAAAACTAACTTTTTCAAACTTTTTCAAACTTTTTCCTGCACTCCCAAATGCACCAAAAAATGAAAACTCTCAGAATAAAACAAAATGCACATAGAACTATTCTTTAGGACGTAGAGAAACGGAAAAAACCCCTTGGAAGCTCAGAGGACGCCGTTGTTTCAAGTTATCCATAAAACTAACTTTTTCAAACTTTTTCAAACTTTTTCCTGTACTCCCAAATGTACCAAAAATCGAAATCTATCAGAATAAAACAAAATGCACATAGATATATTCTTTAGGAGGTAGAGAAACGGAAAAAACCCCTTGGAAGCTCAGAGGACGCCGTTGTTTCAAGTTATCCATAAAACTAACTTTTTCAAACTTTTTCAAACTTTTTCAAACTTTTTCAAACTTTTTCCTGCACTCCCAAATGCACCAAAAAATGAAAAATCTCAGAATAAAACAAAATGCACATAGAACTATTCTTTATGATGTAGAGAAACGGAAAAAACCCCTCCTGAGCTCAGCTGACGCCGTTGTTTCAAGTTATTCCATAAAACTAACTTTTTCAAACTTTTTCAAACTTTTTCCTGCACTCCCAAATGCACCAAAAAATGAAAACTCTCAGAATAAAACAAAATGCACATAGAACTATTCTTTATGATGTAGAGAAACGGAAAAAACCCCTCCTGAGCTCAGATGACGCCGTTGTTTCAAGTTATTCCTAAAACTAACTTTTTCAAACTTTTTCAAACTTTTTCCTGTACTCCCAAATGTACCAAAAATCGAAATCTCAGAATAAAACAAAATGCACATAGACCTATTCTTTATGATGTAGAGAAACGGAAAAAACCCCTCCTGAGCTCAGATGACGCCGTTGTTTCAAGTTATCCATAAAACTAACTTTTTCAAACTTTTTCAAACTTTTTCCTGTACTCCCAAATGTACCAAAAATCGAAATGTGATTAATTAAAACAAAATGCACATAGACCTATTCTTTATGATGTAGAGAAACGGAAAAAACCCCTCGGAAGCTCAGATGACGCCGTTGTTTCAAGTTATTCGTAAAACTAACTTTTTCAAACTTTTTCAAACTTTTTCCTGTACTCCCAAATGTACCAAAAATCGAAAACTCTCAGAATAAAACAAAATGCACATAGACCTATTCTTTATGATGTAGAGAAACGGAAAAAACCCCTCCTGAGCTCAGATGACGCCGTTGTTTCAAGTTATTCCTAAAACTAACTTTTTCAAACTTTTTCAAACTTTTTCCTGCACTCCCAAATGCACCAAAAAATGAAAACTCTCAGAATAAAACAAAATGCACATAGACCTATTCTTTAGGACGTAGAGAAACGGAAAAAACCCCTCCTGAGCTCAGATGACGCCGTTGTTTCAAGTTATTCCTAAAACTAACTTTTTCAAACTTTTTCAAACTTTTTCCTGTACTCCCAAATGTACCAAAAATCGAAATGTGATTAATTAAAACAAAATACACATAGACCTATTCTTTATGATGTAGAGAAACGGAAAAAACCCCTCCTGAGCTCAGATGACGCCGTTGTTTCAAGTTATCCATAAAACTAACTTTTTCAAACTTTTTCAAACTTTTTCCTGTACTCCCAAATGTGCCAAAAATCGAAATGTGATTAATTAAAACAAAATACACATAGACCTATTCTTTATGATGTAGAGAAACGGAAAAAACCCCTCCTGAGCTCAGATGACGCCGTTGTTTCAAGTTATTCCATAAAACTAACTTTTTCAAACTTTTTCAAACTTTTTCCTGCACTCCCAAATGCACCAAAAAATCGAAAACTGTGAGTAATTAAAACAAAATGCACATAGACCTATTCTTTATGATGTAGAGAAACGGAAAAAACCCCTCTGGAAGCTCAGAGGACGCCGTTGTTTCAAGTTATCCATAAAACTAACTTTTTCAAACTTTTTCAAACTTTTTCCTGTACTCCCAAATGTACCAAAAATCGAAATCTATCAGAATAAAACAAAATGCACATAGATACTATTCTTTAGGAGGTAGAGAAACGGAAAAAACCCCTCCTGGAAGCTCAGAGGACGCCGTTGTTTCAAGTTATCCATAAAACTAACTTTTTCAAACTTTTTCAAACTTTTTCAAACTTTTTCAAACTTTTTCAAACTTTTTCCTGCACTCCCAAATGCACCAAAAAATCGAAAAATCTCAGAATAAAACAAAATGCACATAGACCTATTCTTTATGATGTAGAGAAACGGAAAAAACCCCTCCTGAGCTCAGATGACGCCGTTGTTTCAAGTTATTCCTAAAACTAACTTTTTCAAACTTTTTCAAACTTTTTCCTGCACTCCCAAATGCACCAAAAAATGAAAACTCTCAGAATAAAACAAAATGCACATAGACCTATTCTTTATGATGTAGAGAAACGGAAAAAACCCCTCCTGAGCTCAGATGTCGCCGTTGTTTCAAGTTATTCCTAAAACTAACTTTTTCAAACTTTTTCAAACTTTTTCCTGCACTCCCAAATGCACCAAAAAATGAAAAATCTCAGAATAAAACAAAATGCACATAGACCTATTCTTTATGATGTAGAGAAACGGAAAAAACCCCTCCTGAGCTCAGATGACGCCGTTGTTTCAAGTTATCCATAAAACTAACTTTTTCAAACTTTTTCAAACTTTTTCCTGTACTCCCAAATGTACCAAAAATCGAAATGTGATTAATTAAAACAAAATGCACATAGACCTATTCTTTATGATGTAGAGAAACGGAAAAAACCCGTCGGAACCTCAGATGACGCCGTTGTTTCAAGTTATTCCTAAAACTAACTTTTTCAAACTTTTTCAAACTTTTTCCTGTACTCCCAAATGTGCCAAAAATCGAAATGTGATTAATTAAAACAAAATACACATAGACCTATTCTTTATGATGTAGAGAAACGGAAAAAACCCCTCCTGAGCTCAGATGACGCCGTTGTTTCAAGTTATTCCTAAAACTAACTTTTTCAAACTTTTTCAAACTTTTTCCTGCACTCCCAAATGCACCAAAAAATGAAAACTCTCAGAATAAAACAAAATGCACATAGAACTATTCTTTATGATGTAGAGAAACGGAAAAAACCCCTCCTGAGCTCAGATGACGCCGTTGTTTCAAGTTATTCCTAAAACTAACTTTTTCAAACTTTTTCAAACTTTTTCCTGCACTCCCAAATGCACCAAAAAATGAAAACTCTCAGAATAAAACAAAATGCACATAGACCTATTCTTTAGGACGTAGAGAAACGGAAAAAACCCCTCCTGAGCTCAGATGACGCCGTTGTTTCAAGTTATTCCTAAAACTAACTTTTTCAAACTTTTTCAAACTTTTTCCTGTACTCCCAAATGCACCAAAAAATGAAAAATCTCAGAATAAAACAAAATGCACATAGAACTATTCTTTATGATGTAGAGAAACGGAAAAAACCCCTCCTGAGCTCAGATGACGCCGTTGTTTCAAGTTATCCATAAAACTAACTTTTTCAAACTTTTTCAAACTTTTTCCTGTACTCCCAAATGTACCAAAAATCGAAATCTATCAGAATAAAACAAAATGCACATAGATATATTCTTTAGGAGGTAGAGAAACGGAAAAAACCCCTTGGAAGCTCAGAGGACGCCGTTGTTTCAAGTTATCCATAAAACTAACTTTTTCAAACTTTTTCAAACTTTTTCCTGTACTCCCAAATGTGCCAAAAATCGAAATGTGATTAATTAAAACAAAATACACATAGACCTATTCTTTATGATGTAGAGAAACGGAAAAAACCCCTCTGGAAGCTCAGAGGACGCCGTTGTTTCAAGTTATCCATAAAACTAACTTTTTCAAACTTTTTCAAACTTTTTCCTGTACTCCCAAATGTGCCAAAAATCGAAATGTGATTAATTAAAACAAAATACACATAGACCTATTCTTTATGATGTAGAGAAACGGAAAAAACCCCTCCTGAGCTCAGATGACGCCGTTGTTTCAAGTTATTCCTAAAACTAACTTTTTCAAACTCTTTCAAACTTTTTCCTGTACTCCCAAATGTGCCAAAAATCGAAATGTGATGAATTAAAACAAAATGCACATAGACCTATTCTTTATGATGTAGAGAAACGGAAAAAACCCCTCCTGAGCTCAGATGACGCCGTTGTTTCAAGTTATTCCTAAAACTAACTTTTTCAAACTTTTTCAAACTTTTTCCTGTACTCCCAAATGCACCAAAAAATGAAAACTCTCAGAATAAAACAAAATGCACATAGAACTATTCTTTATGATGTAGAGAAACGGAAAAAACCCCTCCTGAGCTCAGATGTCGCCGTTGTTTCAAGTTATTCCTAAAACTAACTTTTTCAAACTTTTTCAAACTTTTTCCTGTACTCCCAAATGTACCAAAAATCGAAATGTGATTAATTAAAACAAAATACACATAGACCTATTCTTTATGATGTAGAGAAACGGAAAAAACCCCTCTGGAAGCTCAGATGACGCCGTTGTTTCAAGTTATTCCTAAAACTAACTTTTTCAAACTTTTTCAAACTTTTTCCTGTACTCCCAAATGTACCAAAAATCGAAATCTATCAGAATAAAACAAAATGCACATAGATCTATTCTTTAGGAGGTAGAGAAACGGAAAAAACCCCTTGGAAGCTCAGAGGACGCCGTTGTTTCAAGTTATCCAGAAAACTAACTTTTTCAAACTTTTTCAAACTTTTTCAAACTTTTTCAAACTTTTTCAAACTTTTGCCTGCACTCCCAAATGCACCAAAAAATCGAAAAATCTATCAGAATAAAACAAAATGCACATAGATCTATTCTTTAGGAGGTAGAGAAACGGAAAAAACCCCTTGGAAGCTCAGAGGACGCCGTTGTTTCAAGTTATTCCTAAAACTAACTTTTTCAAACTTTTTCAAACTTTTTCCTGTACTCCCAAATGTACCAAAAATCGAAACTGTCAGAATAAAACAAAATGCACATAGACCTATTCTTTATGATGTAGAGAAACGGAAAAAACCCCTCCTGAGCTCAGATGACGCCGTTGTTTCAAGTTATTCCTAAAACTAACTTTTTCAAACTTTTTCAAACTTTTTCCTGTACTCCCAAATGTACCAAAAAATGAAAACTCTCAGAATAAAACAAAATGCACATAGAACTATTCTTTATGATGTAGAGAAACGGAAAAAACCCCTCCTGAGCTCAGATGACGCCGTTGTTTCAAGTTATCCATAAAACTAACTTTTTCAAACTTTTTCAAACTTTTTCCTGTACTCCCAAATGTACCAAAAATCGAAATGTGATTAATTAAAACAAAATGCACATAGACCTATTCTTTATGATGTAGAGAAACGGAAAAAACCCGTCGGAACCTCAGATGACGCCGTTGTTTCAAGTTATCCATAAAACTAACTTTTTCAAACTTTTTCAAACTTTTTCCTGTACTCCCAAATGTACCAAAAATCGAAATGTGATTAATTAAAACAAAATGCACATAGACCTATTCTTTATGATGTAGAGAAACGGAAAAAACCCCTCCTGAGCTCAGATGACGCCGTTGTTTCAAGTTATTCCTAAAACTAACTTTTTCAAACTTTTTCAAACTTTTTCCTGTACTCCCAAATGTACCAAAAATCGAAATCTATCAGAATAAAACAAAATGCACATAGACCTATTCTTTATGATGTAGAGAAACGGAAAAAACCCCTCCTGAGCTCAGATGACGCCGTTGTTTCAAGTTATTCCTAAAACTAACTTTTTCAAACTTTTTCAAACTTTTTCCTGTACTCCCAAATGCACCAAAAAATGAAAACTCTCAGAATAAAACAAAATGCACATAGAACTATTCTTTATGATGTAGAGAAACGGAAAAAACCCCTCCTGAGCTCAGATGACGCCGTTGTTTCAAGTTATCCATAAAACTAACTTTTTCAAACTTTTTCAAACTTTTTCCTGTACTCCCAAATGTACCAAAAATCGAAATGTGATTAGAATAAAACAAAATACACATAGACCTATTCTTTATGATGTAGAGAAACGGAAAAAACCCCTCCTGAAGCTCAGATGACGCCGTTGTTTCAAGTTATCCATAAAACTAACTTTTTCAAACTTTTTCAAACTTTTTCCTGTACTCCCAAATGTGCCAAAAATCGAAATGTGATTAATTAAAACAAAATACACATAGACCTATTCTTTATGATGTAGAGAAACGGAAAAAACCCCTCTGAAGCTCAGATGACGCCGTTGTTTCAAGTTATCCATAAAACTAACTTTTTCAAACTTTTTCAAACTTTTTCCTGTACTCCCAAATGTGCCAAAAATCGAAATGTGATTAATTAAAACAAAATACACATAGACCTATTCTTTATGATGTAGAGAAACGGAAAAAACCCCTCCTGAGCTCAGATGACGCCGTTGTTTCAAGTTATCCTAAAACTAACTTTTTCAAACTTTTTCAAACTTTTTCCTGTACTCCCAAATGTACCAAAAATCGAAATGTGATTAATTAAAACAAAATACACATAGACCTATTCTTTATGATGTAGAGAAACGGAAAAAACCCCTCCTGAGCTCAGATGACGCCGTTGTTTCAAGTTATTCCTAAAACTAACTTTTTCAAACTTTTTCAAACTTTTTCCTGTACTCCCAAATGCACCAAAAAATGAAAACTCTCAGAATAAAACAAAATGCACATAGAACTATTCTTTATGATGTAGAGAAACGGAAAAAACCCCTCCTGAGCTCAGATGTCGCCGTTGTTTCAAGTTATTCCTAAAACTAACTTTTTCAAACTTTTTCAAACTTTTTCCTGTACTCCCAAATGTACCAAAAATCGAAATGTGATTAATTAAAACAAAATACACATAGACCTATTCTTTATGATGTAGAGAAACGGAAAAAACCCCTCCTGAGCTCAGATGTCGCCGTTCTTTCAAGTTATCCGTAAAACTAACTTTTTCAAACTTTTTCAAACTTTTTCCTGCACTCCCAAATGCACCAAAAAATGAAAACTCTCAGAATAAAACAAAATACACATAGACCTATTCTATATGATGTAGAGAAACGGAAAAAACCCGTCGGAACCTCAGATGACGCCGTTGTTTCAAGTTATTCCTAAAACTAACTTTTTCAAACTTTTTCAAACTTTTTCCTGTACTCCCAAATGTACCAAAAATCGAAATGTGATTAATTAAAACAAAATACACATAGACCTATTCTTTATGATGTAGAGAAACGGAAAAAACCCCTCCTGAGCTCAGATGACGCCGTTGTTTCAAGTTATCCATAAAACTAACTTTTTCAAACTTTTTCAAACTTTTTCCTGTACTCCCAAATGTGCCAAAAAATCGAAAATGTGAGTAATTAAAACAAAATGCACATAGACCTATTCTTTATGATGTAGAGAAACGGAAAAAACCCGTCCGGAGCCTCAGATGACGCCGTTGTTTCAAGTTATCCATAAAACTAACTTTTTCAAACTTTTTCAAACTTTTTCCTGTACTCCCAAATGTACCAAAAATCGAAATGTGATTAATTAAAACAAAATACACATAGACCTATTCTTTATGATGTAGAGAAACGGAAAAAACCCCTCCTGAGCTCAGATGACGCCGTTGTTTCAAGTTATTCCTAAAACTAACTTTTTCAAACTTTTTCAAACTTTTTCCTGTACTCCCAAATGTACCAAAAATCGAAATGTGATTAATTAAAACAAAATACACATAGACCTATTCTTTATGATGTAGAGAAACGGAAAAAACCCCTCCTGAGCTCAGATGTCGCCGTTGTTTCAAGTTATTCCTAAAACTAACTTTTTCAAACTTTTTCAAACTTTTTCCTGTACTCCCAAATGCACCAAAAAATGAAAACTCTCAGAATAAAACAAAATGCACATAGAACTATTCTTTATGATGTAGAGAAACGGAAAAAACCCCTCCTGAGCTCAGATGTCGCCGTTGTTTCAAGTTATTCCTAAAACTAACTTTTTCAAACTTTTTCAAACTTTTTCCTGTACTCCCAAATGCACCAAAAAATGAAAACTCTCAGAATAAAACAAAATGCACATAGAACTATTCTTTATGATGTAGAGAAACGGAAAAAACCCCTCCTGAGCTCAGATGTCGCCGTTGTTTCAAGTTATTCCTAAAACTAACTTTTTCAAACTTTTTCAAACTTTTTCCTGTACTCCCAAATGTGCCAAAAATCGAAATGTGATTAATTAAAACAAAATACACATAGACCTATTCTTTATGATGTAGAGAAACGGAAAAAACCCGTCGGAACCTCAGATGACGCCGTTGTTTCAAGTTATCCATAAAACTAACTTTTTCAAACTTTTTCAAACTTTTTCCTGTACTCCCAAATGTACCAAAAATCGAAATATATCAGAATAAAGCAAAATGCACATAGACCTATTCTTTATGATGTAGAGAAACGGAAAAAACCCCTCCTGAGCTCAGAGGACGCCGTTGTTTCAAGTTATTCCTAAAACTAACTTTTTGAAACTTTTTCAAACTTTTTCCTGTACTCCCAAATGTACCAAAAATCGAAATGTGATTAATTAAAACAAAATACACATAGACCTATTCTTTATGATGTAGAGAAACGGAAAAAACCCCTCCTGAGCTCAGATGACGCCGTTGTTTCAAGTTATTCCTAAAACTAACTTTTTCAAACTTTTTCAAACTTTTTCCTGTACTCCCAAATGTACCAAAAATCGAAATATATCAGAATAAAGCAAAATGCACATAGACCTATTCTTTAAGAGGTAGAGAAACGGAAAAAACACCTTGGAAGCTCAGAGGACGCCGTTGTTCATTTTTTTCAAACATGAAAACGTTCCACAACTTCATTCTTTCCTATATAAAAGCACAGGTGTGGGGCAATATTTATACTTCTACTACTTATACTAGCAATAGTATACTTTCATAGCTTTGTAATGGGATGTGTAATTCATGTATGTAATCATACCTTTGTAATACCTTTGTAATTTGATTTGATTGATATCTGTTTATTGTAAGAAAGAAATATTTTTAATTGAAGTTTTATTGCTTTATTTTCTTGGATTAATTTTATATGTTATTAATTAACTCTTTAATTATTTTCCATTACTTTCATGTGAAGGTTTTCTTTTAGTTGAGGCAAAAAATACACATACTCGAACCGAATACACAAACTGAATATCAAATACCTACCGAATATTCGGCGCATCCCTAGCAAATACATAATCCAAAATTTGTCCTCCAATTTTATCCAGGCTATATCAGGATTATGTAGAAGTGAACGTTGCACTAAAAACTCAGCCAGCTGCGCTTCATCATACTAATATATAAATCTGTTAAAGGAATGCGTGTGTGTGTGTGTGTGTGTGTGTGCACTTCGTTCTTTGTTACCTAAGATCTCAGCAACCACCAAACCGATTTCGATCGAACTTTTTCCAAAAGACGCGCATTTTTCCAGAGAAGGTTCTGCGCTATGTCTCATTTCTGGAAAATCAGCAACAGCCGAGAAATCTGCAGAAAACCTGTTTAGGTTTCGGGAAAAACCAGATAACTTTTGCGCATTCCTTTCTCATGTTAAAGGGTCGATGTTCTTTTTTTTGCGTTCTCGGCCACTTTGAGTACAGTGGCAAAGGGAATTATGGGAATTTGGGATTTGGGAACTATGAATTCGGGGTTCCACATTCGATTGCCAAGTGGATATTATTTGCCTGAAATTCTGAATGCATTCACGTTGCAAATGGTTATATTCTTTGTGTATTTATTTTCACCTAATTTTCAGCCAATTGGTTTTAGATTTGATAGTAATTAGTTTGTGAGGATTTAGTGGTAGTGGTTTTTCAAAGTGGTTTTTAGATTTTCACAGAATGTGTTGTAGAATTGATAGAAATTAGTTAGCGTGGGTTTAGCGTCAGTAGTTTTTTCAGCGTGCTTTTCGGATTTTCCGAGAATTTGTTGTAGATTTGATAGTTGAAGTTAGTGTTAGAGTTTAGAGTTGAGAATAAAAAATAAAATATAACAAAATGCCGAGAAGAAAGTCCACTCTGTCGCGTTTGAGTGCCAGAGCGAAAAGAGCGAGATTGAGAAGAAGAGAGAAGAGCTAGGGAAGAAGAGGTGGAGGTCGAAATTCAGGTGCAATGGGATTATCAAGGTGCATTCAGTTTTTCAGAAAATAATTATTGTATCTGATATTACAGTATAGATATAGAGTCCCAAGTCCCAGCGAGGGCGAAGCCCGAGCTACAAGGGGGGGGTTGGAGCGCGAAGCGCTCAGGGGGCGAAGCCCCCTAGTAGGAAATAATAACCAACATTACATTTCCAACCCGATCACCTTTAATTATAATAAGCTAAAAACACTTCACTCAACATAAATTTCACATTTTCTCACATTCAAAAAACAAAATCTCATTCTTCATTGGAAAACCACACGAATTCTCAATTCTTTTATAAAAACAACGGCAACGGTTAATATAAAATGGCAACGCTGTATTCTCATCTCAGCCTTACGCTCCTCCTCCTCCTCTCAAGGATGACGTCGCCAGACCGAAGTCAACGCGTCTACATTTTCATTTCCCGCCTTTACATTGACGAACAGAGAAATCACAAAGGTTGACCGCACTCACCCAATATATTTATTCATTATAAAAATGCATATACGATTCTGATTTACTTAAACACTGTAATTTATTTTAATATTCAATGTCCTTTACATAAAGAAAAAATTTAACTGAGAAATATAAAATTTCGCCCTTACTCTTATAGATTTTCTAACTAAAAAAAAAGAGATTAAAATGAATATATTGCCATTAAATTATACATTGTGAGAAATACAAGAAAAAACACACACTATCATAACTTTCCTAAACTCAATTCTGTACAACTAAATACATAAAAAATTGAAATATTCAGATTAAAACAAAATGCACATAGACCTATTCTTTATGATGTAGAGAAACGGAAAAAACCCCTCTGAAGCTCAGAGGACGCCGTTGTTTCAAGTTATCCATAAAACTAACTTTTTCAAACTTTTTCAAACTTTTTCCTGTACTCCCAAATGTACCAAAAATCGAAATGTGATTAATTAAAACAAAATACACATAGACCTATTCTTTATGATGTAGAGAAACGGAAAAAACCCCTCCTGAGCTCAGATGACGCCGTTGTTTCAAGTTATCCTAAAACTAACTTTTTCAAACTTTTTCAAACTTTTTCCTGTACTCCCAAATGCACCAAAAAATGAAAACTCTCAGAATAAAACAAAATGCACATAGATATATTCTTTAGGAGGTAGAGAAACGGAAAAAACCCGTCCGGAGCCTCAGCTGACGCCGTTGTGTCAAGTTATTCGTAAAACTAACTTTTTCAAACTTTTTCAAACTTTTTCCTGTACTCCCAAATGTACCAAAAATCGAAATGTGATTAATTAAAACAAAATGCACATAGACCTATTCTTTAGGAGGTAGAGAAACGGAAAAAACCCCTTGGAAGCTCAGCTGACGCCGTTGTTTCAAGTTATTCGTAAAACTAACTTTTTCAAACTTTTTCAAACTTTTTCCTGTACTCCCAAATGCACCAAAAAATGAAAACTCTCAGAATAAAACAAAATGCACATAGACCTATTCTTTATGATGTAGAGAAACGGAAAAAACCCCTTGGAAGCTCAGCTGACGCCTTTGTTTCAAGTTATTCGTAAAACTAACTTTTTCAAACTTTTTCAAACTTTTTCCTGTACTCTCAAATGTACCAAAAATCGAAATCTATCAGAATAAAACGAAATGCACATAGATCTCATCGCGAGGACACCGGGACAAGAGTTATGAGAACGGGACGTATGGTCACTTTATCTTTCACCAAAAGTAATTTTGTACTTCGTTGTGCTTGAAAATAGCGGGAATTTTTCCTCTGCATTCTTTTGAATTTCCCTCACCGAAATGGCGGTCATTTTTCCCTGCATTTTTTTGAATTTCCCTCATCAAGTCAGGTATATAAATCGCTGCGTCCACCGTTTTCCACTCATTTTGGTTCGAGATTTCATCGACTGAAGGTGTCAAAGTATGACCGTATAGGTGACAATTAGTGATAGTGAGTGTGGTAAGTTATAGTGAATGATGATTGAACCACGAAAAGCTTTTTTAAATAAATTTTTACTTTTCCATTATAATTAATTCTGCTTTTTAATTATTTTTCACCGTTATTTAATTACAATATCTGTCGTGATGAGCGGTTTCTTATGCGACTTAAGCCTCATGTTGACAACTATTGTAAAATTTTTTATGTGCATAATTTCGGGGTTCATTCATCATCACAGATGATGTGTGAAGGTGTGAAGTGGTGAAGGTGTGAAGTGGTGAAGGTGTGAAGGTGAGGTGAATGTGTGAAGTGTCTCAAAAGGTGGATATTTGGATATACTCTGCACACTGGCTACTTGGATATACTCTACGCAGTATGTGGATATGCAGTATGTCTATGATGTACAAAGTGAGTAATGGTTTTTGTATTTATAAAGGAAAAAGTCTGAAGTTGCGAAAATTTATTCCGGGTATAATTTTTGAGTAGTTCAATATATCGCTATTCATTTTCATTATCCATTTAATATTATTTTTTTATTTAACAATAATTATATTTATTATTTAAAGTTATTATTTTTTAATTTATCATTTTTGGCATTTATTATTCTAATGTTTATTTTTACAATTTAAATTCATTTAATAATCTTTTTATTTATTTTTTTAATACTTTTAAAATTTTGAAATTATTGTTTTAAATTATTTTATTCTATATTATCTTTTATTTATTTTTATTCTAATTTTGATTCAGTTATTACTAATATTTTTATATTTTTTATCATTCTTTGTGTTTTCATTATTTTAAATTTGATCTAATTCATATTTTTATTATCATTTAAATATTTTTAATTATATTTTACATTTTTATTATATTATTTACATATTTATGTTTTTTATATTCAGTATTAACCATTTTTATTCGTTGAATAATATCATTTTAAATATTACGAAAACACAATAATATTGCTTTTTATTACATTGTTAACAGTACTATAATTTCGATATAGTCGATTGTATTTAGATATTTGTTAAATCTGTGCAATACTCCAATTTTTTAGAGTAGAGATTCAAGGATAGTGGTTAATTTTTTTAATTTTTTTTTCATGTTCATCTTCGTGCCTGTGGAAGAGCCCCTGTGTGGGGTACCAACATTTGTTCGAAGGGAATCAGCGAAGGAAGACTGCGTGTGGACATTTATTATTGCGCTTAAGAAGAAGACCTTGGAGTGGACAATAACCGAATAAAATTTTTTATGGGAGCATTGGTAGGGATACAATTCATAAAATGGGTTAATTACAATGATTATTTTCAGATTTTCACAGATTTCTTTGACGAAATTTTCAGGTACAAAGATTGTGAGTTATGTGGGCGACTGAGAGAGAGCAGCGAGAAAACGTCCAGGTATTTCAGACCGGCAAAAAGGGTGAGTTTTGTTACAATTTTAATATTTATACGCGTCATCCAAAATAATACCTCGTCAAGTGTGATTTTGTATGGCCATTTCTTTCGGCCAATTTTGTGGTGTCTCATTTGAAAAAAAAATTTTGTGATGATACTGCTCTTCAGTGTGTCACCAGAATTTCGCGAAGGAACACCGGGCCTGGAGATGCTTTGCAAAGGGTGAGTGTATTTTTTTTGACATATAGTTTTTACTGTGAATATTATTTATTTAGGCTGATATTATAAGTACTTTAAATTCTGTTGGTATATTTTCAGGTACAACACAACGGGAACTACATAATGGTATCAGCGAGAGGTCCACGGTTTCACTGGAGAATCTCCAGATAGTGGTGAGTGTATTTCCTTTAGTTTATCTATGTTATATTTATTAAGTTTTATGGAAAAGTCCCCATAAAAAAAGAACTTTTGGGGAGTATAATTTTCAGTAGTACTCAAATTTCGTTGCTATAGTTTTCAGGTACATCAGGACGTGAATTATGCCAGCGACTGCATTGAATTCCACCAAAAAGGGTAAGTTTTTTAGAATCGTGGCGCCCGTGCAAAGGAAACGAATAACTCGGTCAGCCATCGCACGAGAACGGACTTGCCAAGATATTCTTCAGTCATCGAGAGAGTTTGCCTTTGACCCAGGAGTCGTGATGTTGCCGCTATTACCAGGCATAGCCCACCCCACAGCACCCTTTCTGAGTAATATGCACCACCCCACAACTCATTATCACCAAGGTACCTCCTATCTCCCCCAAAAGCTCGACATCTCACACATGAGAAAGAAGACAGCAGTTACAACGCCATTCGGTCTCTGAGTACTTACGTATGCCATTTGGCCTACGCAACGCTGCACAACCTTCATCGTTTCATCGATAATCTTCTATGCGAATTCTGCATACATCGAAGACATCCAAGAGCGCAGATGAACATCGAATTCCTGTTTGCAACGTTTTGCCAAAACTACATCCTGCTGGAATTCGCAACAGTCCGAAACCAAAACCGCAACAGTCAACACCTCCAAGTGCCAGTTCGCTCAAACAACGACGACGTTTTGGGATACCGACTGTACCAGTCGCATCAAGGCAACCAAGACTTCCAGAAACCGCAACGGTCAAACAACTCCGCCGATTTCTTGGCATGATGAACTTCTACAGACGCTGTCTGCCACACCAAGCACACTCAACGCGTACTATTCGACATAACTCGCACTGCGAAGAACAACGATAATCGTCCACTTACAGAAGCTGCTCTCCAGTCGGTCAAAGAAGCTCGCAAAGACGCTGGCCTTGGCCAACTAACTAACTAACTAACTAACTACCTAACTAACCAACTAAACTAACTAACAAACTAACTAACCTTGGCCCACGGACTTCCCTTGATCCTGTTCCCGGAGGCATCCGATAAAAGAATTGGTGCCCTTCTCCAGTAGCGAACCCCCGACTTATTTTTCTCGGAAGTTGACGCCCGCGAAACAGCGAAACAGCGATACAGCACGTATGACGGCGAACTCCATGCAATCTATGCTCCTCTCAAATATTTCCGCCAACTCGTCGAAGCTCGGAGATTCGACGGATCATAACCCGCTCGCTTATGTTTCCGCCAAACTTTGGACAAAGCATCGCCAAGACAAGCACGCCACTTGGATTATATCTCACAATTTACTACGGATATTCAGTATTAAAGCGCCAGCCGACGCCCCCTCCAGAACTTTCTTCGTATCTGCACCCTCCATAGTGCCCTACAAGGAACTCGCCGAGGCGCCGCAGCAGGAACTTCAGACCGTCTTATCCGATCCTAACACGTCCCTTCGTTCCATTGGGGAGCGACAATAATCAAGATGCCACCAGAAGACTTACTTGACTTAAACATCATCACAGAACCTCCCCCAAACACCCCCGAGGCGGTCCACCGATCTCTAGGGCCCAAAAAAAAAGTCCAGCAAACGAGAAAAAAAAGCGGAGTCTACTGGAGAATGCTGGAGACCATCAGACTCCAAGACGTTCTCCATTAGACTCCAAGACATTCTCCAGCATTCTCCAGTAGACTCTAAGACATTCTCCAGCATTCTCCAGTAAACTCCAAGACATTCTTCGTAATTCTCCAGTAGACTCCAAGATACTTTACTTTTCTTACCCGCCCATCCGTTAGGGTCGCGGGATGAGGGAGGCAAGGAGGGACCTCCACCCGGTACGATCCCCCACGACCGACATCAGGCTGCCCGGGTTAACCAGGCGGGTTCCGGCTAACGCCTTCACCCACCTTAGCCACCCCTGCTAACCCCGTGGACGGCCACGGGGCCGCTTTCCCCCCGGGCATTCTGACAGGACTTGGCGCACCAGACGACTTGGGGGCAGCCTCTGCACGTGGCCAAACCACCGGAGGATGGATCTCTCAGTAGACTCCAAGATATTCTTCGTAATTCTCCAGTAGACTCCAAGACGTTCTCCATCAGACTCCAGTAGACTCCAAGACCTTCTTCGTAATTTTCCAGTAGACTGCAGCAGACTCCAAGACAATCTCCAGCATTCTCCAGCAGACTACAATACATTCCCCAGCATTCTCCAGTAGACTCCAAGATTCTGCATCTCTTACCAGTCGCTGACTCCGATTCAGACCTATACTGAGATCTCTTCGTAGGAACACCTCGTCCTTTTATTCCTTTACATTATCGGTATAATACGAGCCCGCAGATCCTGAAGGAATGCGTCGGTTTGGGTGATAGGTACGTCCTTGTGAAAGAAGTCTCTCGGTGGGCGAAGTTCCTCCCTTAGTGAGGAGAGCTGGCGACGAGTAGTCATCGGCGATTGTGGAACATACTCCCAAGAGGACGAACGGAAGGACGTCGATCCATGGTTGCCATGATGCGTCGAGAAGTGTGGTGAGTGTATTTAGTAGAGAAGTCTCGAATTGTCGACCTTTGCCCGTAGTAATGGTATCGGGGCATCCAAAACATCCATTCTCCTAGGGGAATGGATCTCCCGTTTTGGATGCCCCAATACCGATAACGATACAGTGTTCTACGGGAGATCCATTCCTCTAGGAGAATGGATGTTTTGGATGCCCCGATACCATTACTACGGGCAAAGGTCGACAATTCGAGACTTCTCTACTAAATACACTCACCACACTTCTCGACGCATCATGGCAACCATGGATCGACGTCCTTCCGTTCGTCCTCTTGGGAGTATGTTCCACAATCGCCGATGACTACTCGTCGCCAGCTCTCCTCACTTAGGGAGGAACTTCGCCCACCGAGAGACTTCTTTCACAAGGACGTACCTATCACCCAAACCGACGCATTCCTTCAGGATCTGCCGGCTCGTATTCGCGACGCCAAATGGCCAACCCCACATTTCTGCGCCACAGTTACTGACCAACTGCAACACGTCGTCATTCGGGACGACGGACAGCGGTCCATTCGACGAAGTTCTCACCCTGGACATACAAAGAAAGGCTACGCCAGTCTCCATGGATAGGAAGAAACCAGTTTTTCTGAGTGCTTTAACGCTACATATTTAACACACTATAGTGGTTGTATATTTAATGCACTCAGCCATCTTTTATTTAAATAAAATATTTTTTTGTTAATTTATTTTGATGTGTACCAATGAGAGAGGAATGAAAGTGTGCACATACTTTTTATTATTTTTTACCTTTTAGTGCGTTTTTAATATAAAATATTTTAACTTAAAAACTCTATCTCTTTTATTTATTTTTTACCTTTTTAGTCCTAAGGAGACAAAACTAAAAAGTTAAGCTGTAATTACAATTATAAAAAAAAACAAATGACAATTGCCAAAATAGTGTCACATTTATTCATACCTCAGAGTCTGTTATCATTTGAAATAAAATCTTCTAAAAAATTTCCAAAATGATTGTCTTCTTAAAAAAATGCAATTAGGACACAGGCACAAACATCACCCACCCATAGGAGTTAAATAAAAGTTTGTAAAAATTATAAAATTGAGTCAAAATCCAGCCAATGTATTTCCAATATTTTCACATAATTCTTTAATCTCATCATCAGTTTTATATTCAGCAGCTAAAATGGCATTAGCAACAGCAATTGTCTCTTTAACACTTTTGGCTCTAATCCATATATTTCCATTCATTCCAGCAGCTATTTCAAATGGCATTTGTAAAGTCCTTTGGAATGTATCCAACAGTGGACATTTCGGATTTAAAATTTTCCTTACAAGATTTAAACTGCAGTTAAACAAAAACCCATCAGATGATAAGATTCCCAATTTTCCTTTTTTTCCATGTGAGTCGACACAAACTAACTCCGGCTCCATGTCATGATTTGCAACGACAAGTTTTGCATACACCACATCTCCAACATTTACCATGGGCCTGATCTTCTTTGTGGCACCTTCAAATGCCAAGTATGGCAACTGAGCTTGCTCACTGGATCCTATGTCAACTTTAAAAATGTCCCCTGCCTTGCTGGTAACAATACCAACAACTGTTTCTCCTCTTGCTGGTACATATCTCTTCTGGCGACTGTCCACCCAATAGGTATTTGGTTTTTTCCTGTGAAGAACTCCACATTTGGTCACTATAATTTTATTAGAATACACCCGTAAACCCGGACCAACGATTATTTTAGTTTTAATGTCAGAATTAATGTCTAATACAATATCACCAGGCACGACGACACTGTCTATCAGTGACTCCATTATATTTAGTTCAAAAAATTTATTGATTTACTCAGTTAAAAACTGCGACGTTTCTGCAAGAAGATATATTAAAACTGATTCAGTTTTTCTCATAGAAATCCCATACTAAATTAATTAAAATTTAAAACTTAACATTTTGTATATAATAAAACCCGATTTACTTTTAAGGAAAAACTACAATTCAAATATATTACATGATTATCCGTCTATACTCTCTAAACTCAAGTCTTATGTCTACTGCTCTTCAGTCTAAGTTTTTAGTATACCGTTCAAGATAATTAAGCAAAAAAAATACTAAGGAAATACGAGAAATGAAACACATGTCAGTCATTAATCGTGGCAGGAATTATCGTGGGATTAGACAAAGTGAACTGGTTTATTTCTGTAATGACGAGGGGGAATTTTTTTGGTCCATTTCTTAAAATTTACTAATATGTGTGACAAAACGAATGCTTTCGAGAACAACCCATTCGCTTATTTATTTTCAAGCTTGGAAGAAGCAAAGAAATATTCCCGTGAAGCAGCTGCGAAATTAGTTAGTAAAGATATAAATTTAAATGGATCATCCGAAACTAGGCCTGGTACAAGCAACAGTGATGAAAACAGTCAAAAGGTAACAGTTTCAAATAATGTTGTAGAAGATAAGAAAGAAGTACCCCGGAAAGGCAAGGTCCTCACGAAGGAAGAAAGGATTAATAAAACTGCTGAACACGTATTTGGCATAACACTTAACAAAAGTACTGATAAGGCACTGGTTTGGTTGGAAGAATTTTCAGTTGGCTCTGAGAACCAATTAATCGATCTTTCCAATTTGGAGCAAATACTTTTTGAACGTTTACTTCTGGAAGACCCTGTTAAAAACTTGCTAAATCCTAAAAATGGAGTGGTAGATGGTCATATTGTTCAGACAGAGGTTATAACCTATCTTCTAGAATGTCACAAAAAACTCAACAGAATATCTCAGATTAAAAAAAATGAAGAAATAAAAAATGAAATAAAAGAAATGCAGATGCTAATTTTAAGAAATGCTACAACAGCCCTTAGACAACCTGATCTTTATGAAAATCAAAATTTGAACTCTCAGATTTTGCAAATATTTTATGAAAATCAAGATGCATCTAATGAAGAAGTCACATCTTTTTTTGATGGAATAGTAAAGGAATTGATAAAAGATGAGGAAGAAATTTCAGACATAGTGCTAGCAACATTCACCCCAGTGTATGATTTTGTGCATCAGAAAGTGGCTAACAGCAACATGATTAACTTTGAGCATGTGGTTATATTTTCATTCCTACAAATGATGGCAGGCAACAAACATCTGGCAGAAGCTTTAATAGATCATTCAACTCCCAAAGTCAGAGATTCTGGGAATAAATATTCAGACACTTTGCTGGGTGCAATATTATGTCTTTCCTGTTTGCCTAAAATAAATGAAGGACCTTTTGAGTTTTTTGATTCACCAGCCAACATTCATGCTACAAAAACAATTGAGGGCACAGTGTGGACCTCCCTCAGGTGCATAAATGACAATTTACATCAGTTGTTTCTGACATTATTAAAAGCATCACCAGAAATAAAGCATAAAACTTTGGAGTGGTTTGCCGATTGTTTGCATTCGAATGCTGGCAGAGGTAAACTGGGAGGAATTGAAGACCAACAGATGAACTTGATCAATCAAGGTCAACATGTTTCTGATGGATTTATGTTGAATTTGAGTGGAGTTTTACTGAGACTGTGTCAGCCCTTTGTGACTGGATTCAACACCTCAAAGATTTTAAAAATTGATCCGACCTACTGTGTGGTGAAAGTGAAAAGCAGGGAAGAAGCCCAGAAAAGAAATTGTCACATGCATAATCTCCACTCTGAAACATGTTTACTGCCTTTGGAGGAAGGACAAGAAAGACCCATATCAGAGAACTTTAATTTCATAACAGAATGTTATTTCTTAGTACAAAAGTCATTAGATTTAGGGTTTAGAATTTGTTCAGAAAAAGTGAACATACTGATTCAGGGATTATCAAAAATTCAGAGGGCTTACAATGATGCTGTTGCCACAAGAGGAGCCAATCATGAAGTGACCAAACACATCCAGGAAAGAATGCATTTAGACATGCAGAGATATTTATCAATAAGGGCAGCCATGATTGAGCCCAAAACATTGGATTTGCTGTGCAAACTACATGCAACTTCCGCCAATTGGTTAACTCAGATTCTGCTGCATGGAAATGAAACTCCTTCCCATGTTCTAACAGAAATGAAACCTCTGGTAATTCCATTCCCAGAAGAAATTCCACTCACATTAAAATGTATTCCTGAATTTGTGCTGCTCAACCTCACCTGCTTTTTGTCATTCATAAAACAGTTCAACAGACAAACGTTCGAAGAAAATGGATTCGAATGGCTCGATCCAATTTTAAGTGTGATTATCATTTTTATGGGATCATCAAAGAGAATATCAAATCCTCACCTGAGGGCCGGACTGGCAGAGTCCATGGAAGCCTTGCTGCCAAATAATAACGACGACATGTCAATGAATCCAAATCCTCTGGGAACAATTTGTAGGTCGCAGCTTTTTAAGCAACACCCGCTTACGTCGATGATCATTCCGAGTTTGTTGAATGTCTTTGTCAGTATCGAAGTGACGGGACAGAGTGTGCAGTTTCAGGAAAAATTCAACTACAGAAGGCCGATGTATGTGATAATGGACTACCTCTGGTCAAACGAAGAACACAGGAACTGCTTCAAGAATTTGGCGGCCGAAGCAGAAAGAAATATGGAGGCCGTAACGCCTCCGCTGTTTTTGAGGTTCCTCAATCTTTTAATCAACGATGCCGTGTTCCTGCTGGATGAGGCCTTGTCGAATATGGCTCAGCTGAAAACAATGCAGGCAGCGCGCGATTCCGGCGAATGGGCGAAGCTCCCCATTGCGGAAAGAGTTCAGAATGAAGCGTTTTTTCAGGAGGCGGGAATGCACGCGGAATTCGAAAATATATTGGGGAGGTGGACCATTCACACGTTGGAATTTCTAACGTCCGAAATAAAGAGCATATTCTGGCACCCCGTTTTGGTGGACAGAGTGGCAGCCATGTTGAATTATTTTCTGCACCATCTCGTGGGGCCAAACAAAAAAAATTTCAAAGTCAAAGACAAGGATGAGTATAATTTCAAGCCCGATGTGTTCGTTATGGATATATGTAAAATTTATGTGCATCTTTATGAGAGCGACAGTTTCTGTCTGGCCATATCCCAAGATGGAAGGTCTTACAATGGTGAACTTTTTCATCAAGCTCAAGATGTTTTAGGTGAGCGACTTATAATTCATTCGGATAAAACGAACGTATGCTTTTGGAGTTTATTCGAGTTCGAGTCCACATTTATTTGTTTTAAAGTTGGTTTCGTTTATTTTCAGCCAAAATAGGGGGAGGAGCGCTGATAGGAGAATTGAAAGAAGTGGATGAGAAAGTATCCCTCATAGCATCTCGTCATAAACTCGAAGAAGAACTGCTTCCGGATGCCCCGGAGGAATTCCTCGATCCCATTATGTCTACGCTAATGACTGACCCCGTTATTCTGCCGTCATCGCGTCAGATTGTTGACAGAACTACAATCGCAAGGTGTGCATCCCCTTTAAAATGTGCTGATTCACTTCAGGTTCTCAGCATTCGTTAAAAAGTTTAACGGTGATAAAAGAATACGATCGCGTATGTGCGGTCAGAGTGGAAAGTTACAATGGAAAACAATGTGATACGCCAACGGTCGTTTGTTTGTTTCAGGCACTTATTAAGTGATGAATCGGACCCTTTTAATCGCTCACCCCTTACTTTGGACAAAGTAAAGTCGCACGATGAGCTCCGAACGCGGATCGAAGCCTGGCTGGCGGAACGTCGTAAGCAAATTCAGGAGCAGTTAGAGGAAAGGAACCGGTCTTCGCCTTCTTCTTCTAAAACTCCAGAAAAGGGTGCCAATTAATTTGATTGATCCCATTTTGTTATGAAGTCAGGGTATTTTTGGTTGGCTTTCAGTGGTTTTTTGTTGCTTTATTCACTCATGAAGTTACTTGTGATAAAGGAAAGGTTTTACATTTTATGATATTATAATTCTGAATCTGTGCTTTTACTGTACTTCTGTTATTTACTGATGTACATGTGGGTATTTGAAGGAAAAATTTTGGTTCATAAAGTAAACCTTTTACCTGGTTTCAATGAGTTTTATCTTAGGCCAGGTTTGGTTGTTGAGAAATCCTTATGTTACTCATAAAAAATATTTTAAAGTAATTTTCCAGTTTTTTTTTACATTTTAAAAAATTCTACACTTTCCTTTTTTATTTGGACAATTTAACAACTTGGTGAGTTAAAATAAATGAATTGAAATTAAGTATGATTACTTTCAAAGGTAAGTCGTTTTTTTTTTAAATAACTATGGGAAGTGGGAATCAAAAATTCAGAGGTGTGTCAGCACTGATTAAACCAGTTTTTCATTAATCAATGAACTTTTTGAAAAACCTAAATGATTTTCACTTAATTTTCAGAGCAAACCACTGATTATCCAAGAAAAGTCAATAAATAAGCTTTTAAATATTATTTTTTAAAGCCTTAATATTATGTTTGTTACGATCTGTACCACTCTGAATCAATTTTGAAATGAACAGTTGTCAAGCAGTATTACATCATATTTAAAACAACAGAAGCATTATATTTCGAAACGGAAAACAACTTAAAACTAATATATCAATTTCTTTGAGATTCTGTAACTCTCAGAACTGTTGTTATTATCCTGCTTAATGCAAGGAATGAATTCTATGAGCAACAAACGGAGTTAATTCCTGAAATCGGGAGTTCCCCGGAGATTTGTTTTTCATACGTGTCCTTGCTTTTATTATACTGCACTAATGACTCGCTCTGACGTTTTTATTTTTATTGCATTTTAAAAATCAGATCTTCATTTCATTTTAGTCTTTCTCTAGAGATTCATACTGTTTTCCAATCGACTTCGCCAGACTGTAGGCAAATAAAATTCCGAGAACCTGAAAATGAACCAAAAAAGTAAAATTATTGTCGATGAGTTAAGAATTAAGCGACAATTTAAGTGTAATATATATTATCGTCAGTTTATCCGGTGTCATAAAGTTTGGTAAATGAAATGACGCAATCGGTTTTTTACTGCGGAATTTAGATAAGGGCACCTATTTCGAATTACAGAGTTACCCGGATTTTTGAGAGAGAAGAAAAATAAGAGACCGTTTAAGTATTTTTTTTTTTTTAAAAAAAGGGAAATTTCGGAGCAATTTAATAAAAATGCTCTTACAACTTTTACTACAATACTATTGATGCCCAAATTTATTGTTGTTTTATCATTGTTATATCGCAAATTTATAATTATATAATCAAATATAATATATATATGTCACTTTTAATTTTTTTTTTCAATTGTGATGAAACCCTGGCACAATATTATACAAGAGACAACCACTGAGATAATTGACAATTTTACTAATTGGTTTCTAAATTTCTAAAGATGGAAAAGAGTCATTAATCAATACTCAAATGATTTCTCATTAAGTTTCCTCGATTCTTTCGCAATAATAACCCACAGTTATTCGATGGCGATTGGTCAGGATTTGTGGGTTATCACCAGTTTCCTGAAATTAATCTCAAATTATGGATAAATAACTTATCTAAAAGACTACGACCGACAAATAATTAATAATATAAATAACAATAAGTATAAATAAATGAATAAATTTTTTTCACCTGGAAAAACGCTATTCCGATTCCGGTACCACCTAAAGTTCCTGCATTTGATTTGAAGAAATATTTCAACGAATCATAGCAAGATACGTTGTACGCATTTTGTAGTACACAAGTACTGTTTTGTAGTTGGGTACAACATGAGAGTGGTATATTGCCATTCCAATCCTGTGGACCATTTGTTCCGCAGCAATGAAACTGTAAACATAAGATTTAAATTAAATGCTTTTATGTCAGATTATTAAGCTGTACTGTATCTGTGAATTGTGTAGTAAAAAAATTATTAAGCAGTGCAATCTTTTTTCCTTTTAAGCCACAACTTAAGTACTTCTTTAAAAAGATCCCCTCAAAAATGGAAATTTTAAACAAAAAAATAACTTACATTTGACTGTGCCAAATCCCACATATTTTTAACATCTGAACTGTTACTGTAAAACTTCATTGATTCATCCAGTTCCTCTTTTAAGGATTCAGACACTTTATCTTTCAAAATATATCCAGCAATGCCTCCACTGATTTCAAGAATGAAAATTAAAACCAGGAGTACTCCAAACTGAAATAAAACACTGTTAACTCCAATTGACTGAACAAATATAAACAATGTTTCAAAGCAATAATCTTTGTTTTCCCTAAGCAACTCAAAATAAATGGACAAAAGAACTGTATAACAAGTAAAATTAACATTTTTAAGCAAAAGCTACACTTACAGTTATTGTCATGCAGTAATTTTCCTTGAAAGCCCCACAACAACCAAAAAATGACACAAAAAATATAATAACTCCAATAAAAATCAGAAGTACTGGAACAGCAAAAAATCCATGGTCCAAAATATTCTGATAAGCACTGTAGGGAGTTTTTATAACAGATCCAACAGCTATTAAAATGATTCCTGTAACCTGTTAAAAAAAAACTCAACTCAGACTTCTTTCATAAAATCTTAAATGAACAAATACGGTAATGTATTTTATTATTATTGTAAAAAGAGCTTAATTTGTTTTAAAATAAGATATTATTTATTATTATTTATGACATTTGCTCAGTTGCAGAAAGTTTAATATCAAGGAAATAAACAAAAGTAGATTAACCAAATTATTCAGTTCAAGGACATTTGTTAGAAATTTAAAATTAGGTAAATTCCATAAGACTTATTTAAACATTTCTGGCCTACGCCTACGAAAATGTTGCAGGGATTTCTTATCGTTATACATTAAAACCTAATTTTTTGAAGTGGAAATTTTTTACCAAATCTCACGCAAAAACAGATTTCCAGTGTTATCACGTAATAAACTTATTGCCGCTTCGGATTCTGGCATGCCGAAGTTCAGATCAACTTCCAATTTTTCTCATTTTATATTAAACACAACCTCATCATAAAAATATTCAGGTTGTTTTTGATTTTACATTTTACAATGGGTTACATTAAATCTTGACCAGAACTTGAAACAACGTGTTTTAATTTCTCTTAAAACTTCAAGTTTTAAGAAACAAAATAGAAACGTCGTTTTTCTGTTCTAATCCATTCAAAGGCACTTTAAATTAACTATATCAATGTATCTTCAAAAATTTGGTGTCAAACCTAATATGAAAAATATTCATTTTGTATTTTTTAAAAGTTCTTGTGATTTCGTAATATTAATTCAATAATAAATAAATCTAACATTTAAAAATAAATTTGACCGAAACTCACCACAAATAACAGATTAAAAACGAAGAGTAAACACTTAATTAACTTGGCTCCCAGTGGCAATGCCATATTAAACAGTCTCAAATACGAATTTTTCCAATATTAATTTTTAAACAAAAATTCTCCTACCATATGTCAATAAAAAGCATAATTCGCTCTGCAAACCTGAAACTTGACTTGTCAACGATAGGAACATTAATACCTGTGAATGACCGCAAAATTAGTTTACTCGTGCACGCAACTGACTCTCGAAATGTTTGAAAATGGCGGTAAATTCAGAGCTAATTTTTCATAAACTTTTTATGAATTAAACGGTCGAATTTTACTGCAGCAAAAATTCAGAACTAAGAAACATAATTACACTGAACAACTTTCCGCATTAAAATAGTTTAAGTTTCGATTTTCTCCAGCACCACTTTATGAGTTTTCCAGTATAATTTTATACTTCACCGCTTACAAATTGCAAAATTTCCCAGTATATTTCAGAATTAGGTGTTTTAATGTGTCAGAAACTCAAATAACATATTTATTTGCGTCACTTTCATTTTATTTTTTACGAATTTTTTAATTACTATTATAAAAATGAAAAAAATACTTATGAGTGTATAACAAATTGATTCATATATTAAATTTTGTATTACATAAATACATAGTAGAAAAATGATTATAAAGTCGTAAATTATAAGAAACATGATTAATCTTCTTCAGCATCATCCTCTTCATCATCTTCTATTTCTGGCATTGGAAAACGTAATATGGCGGCAACACCAGTCAACTGCGATAATTCTGAAAAAAATTCAAACTCAACAAAAATATTCTTGCATTTAATCAATTTAATATATTTATAACTCAAAAATACTAGAAACATTAAATTTACTTGAAAATAAAGCTAAATAAAATCAGTTATCATTACTTTTAATCTTTATGAAATTGTAAATTTGGAATATAAAATTTATAAGTATAGAAAAAGGTTATCATATAAGGTTCAACACACCCCAAATATTTAAGATAAACTGATCAACAGGAAGAATAATTTAATGGAAAATATTTTATTTATATAAAATATAATACATATTATTAAAAAAATGATTAGTGATAACTTACGTTCACCAGAGACATGCATACTGGAAAATATTCGAACTTCTCCACCTGACTCTTTCACACTATCAACTAATTGGACATACTGTTTCCTTTTGCTTATGTCTTGTATTCTAAAAAGTAAACAGTCAATTCAGATTAGAGTTTATTTGCACTGAAGAGTGAATTTAAAAGCTTAAATAATAATGTAATACCTGAAGAGATTATCAGAAAGTAAAAGTGTTTCTACAGCTTGGCTCTCTACTGCTTTTTGGACATGTTTAAAACCATAGTAAGCCTTTGCTGGTTCTGTTTGCAGCATTGTGTAGAATGCTTCTAAAGCCCGGATTTCACCTGCTGCCTTTGTGTCTGCTAATTTTGCAATAACTGCTGGATCTGCTAGCACTTCTGCAAGCCATCATTCAAAAACATCTCTTCAACCATTCCAATTTAGAATTAAAGTTCTTTGAAAAACAATTTTTACCTTTTAAAGAATGTTTAAAACCACTAGAAGAATGAACAAGAACAAATTTTCCTCTATTTTCTAAAAGTACCTTGTTGTCATTTTTTACAGCCTGTTGAAACATGTATTCAAAAAACTGATCTTTTACAAACCCTGGGCTGGCTATAAGTACACATTTGACAATGTCAAAATTCACATGTCTGAGGATCCCCTGCATCACATTATCAAAAAACTTTGCTAGACCCTAAAAAAAGAAAAATGAAAAAGTCAAACATTCATCCACAATAGAAAACTAACTGAAAATTTTATGTATAATCCCTACTTTTTCATGCTGTTGAACATTGCCTTTTCTTTTCCTGGGAATTGCTTGGTCTATTTTGGTTCTGACTAATGTCATATTTGAAGTGACTAAACATATATGGGCCAGACCTTCCTGCATTATAATAGCAGCCAAATCACTATTTTGTATTACAGAAGTGGCATTATCAACTCTTTCCAAAGCGACTGAATCCCATTCACTTTTTGTTAATTCAAATTTACGATTTATTTCCAGATCTAAAGTGTGATAGGCACCCATCTGAAAAGTAACAAAAAATTTCAAGTTAATAAAATCTCAAGAAATACATTAATGAGCTAATAAAGAAATACATACTTTCACATATTGGTTTTCCTCAATGTTTCTTCCTTTTAACCTTAATACACATGCCTGGGTGTCAAAGTCAATGTTTTCAACTTGAATTCGTAACATTGTTCTTATTCTAGTACTTGTAGAAGAACCAGTGGATGACTCATTTTGAATTTTACGGAAGGTAGATGCTCGGACACAATCCCCTTCGCTTATCAGATTATATGCATGCCACATATCTTCTGATCCCTCCGGGATGAGTGCTATGCTTCTATACATAAAAATAAACATTACATTGATTACTGTTTATGCATATTCAACGGTCATTGCTTTTGTAAAATAAATAAAGGCTTTAAAAATTATATCATATTTATTCTAAACTTTGCTCGACCCATAAAATATGAATGAAAGATTTATAACCAAAAAGCAACATGACTGAGCTTAAGAATTTTAACAGAAAAAACTAATTACCCTCCCGCATCTTTATCGACGTTTTTATACACCAGCTTCATTTTTTGATATTTAACCTTGTATACTTGATATCATTTTTGTTAAGATATTTATGTAATTCAGTACGTGTCATGTTTTAAGCTATAAGCATTACACTTTGTTTACAGGGCAATTATCGTCTGCTCATTAAGAGGGAAATGCATTTTTTCAGGGCCCTGCGCCTGTCCATTAAGATTCAATACGTATCAGTATTACTCTCTCATTGGTCGGCTTTTTTAAGAACTAAAAGGCGCCATTCTTTTACGGCATTCCCGCTTTAACGGATTTTTGTATTAAATAAAGCGCGGGTATTTCGGTGAATATCATTCACAGAAATCTTTGGAAGTAAAAAAAAGATGTACCACGGGGAAAGATAGCAGGCGATATTTATGCATCTCATTATTATATTTTTATGTAATGATAGACATGCAGGAGTCAAATTCAAAAAATTTCATAAAAACAATATGGTTTTTTTATATTTAAAAAGAAAAATAAGAAAAACAATTTGTTTTGATACCGATCAAATCGTATCATTAAGATATATAAATAACGACGACTTTAAAGTTCCATCAGAATTTTAATATTTAACTTTTTTATGTCATCAAGTATTTTAAAATTGAGAAAGCAGAATATTTATACAAAAACTGATTTTCAAATCACCTTAGTAAAATATCTCTTTGGGAGAGATTTTTTACTTCTTAGGAAGTTGCAACCTCAAAGAACTGTTTTAATAATGTTTTCTACTATATTTAAAGTTCAGTATGCATAACTTTTTTATGACCCAATAAATCTGAAAGCTGAAACCAGTCTTTATAAACTTGAATGGGATCAACCATCCAATGCTTATGGAATGAAATTGGTGGTCCTACAAGAAGATACTCTTCATTATAATCAATTGGTCTTGCCTGAAAAAAAAAACTCTTTGTAAAAACCCTTTTAGGAATTTCTCAAAGCATAATATTTAAAACATCTACCTGATGAAATAAAGGTATGTGCACAATGTTAATTTTTAATTCCCTCAAACAAATACCAAATAAAAACATATCATCAGGAGTTGAATCAGATGGACATGTACAGCCACCTTCAAAAAATTTTTTAATAGCTTTTCTACTGAGAATGATACCACCACCTCCAGTTATGTAGTTGTATCCAAATTTAGATATCACATTATATCCATATCTTTCACCTATGGCAATAGCATCAGTGTGGTTATAACAACCAAGCAGTTCCTGTATCCTGTAAGTACTGAAGAAAAAAAAAGCTTATTAATTTACTTATATTTAAACAAATTATGTAAAATAAATAAGCATTCTAATAATCACCTGAACAATGTATCATCATCAGATATCACAGCCCAATCTATATTCTTATTAATGTACATCTGATTATTTATATCACGAAGCATTGCTTGAGTTTTGGAGCAATGCCCCCTCTCAGTATTAGGAACTTTCAGTTGAACTGTGGGAATATTTTTATCTAGAAAAAAAAATTATAATCATAAACAAAATGCTTTTTTAAATTTTAATTTGAAAAAGTTGAGTTATTAATAAAAAGGTCATTTCCATAAGTTCATAATTAAACTACAGAATGAATAACTTTACCGAAGTCATCACTGTAATAAGAAATATGATGTGTCCATTGAGCCCATGTTTTTTGAACAACAGGAATTCTGCTCTGATGAAATTTACTGCAAGTTTTCACAGCAAAAAATATTTTTTTTATATCAACTGGCTTTTGATCCTGAAAACAGTACATTTAAAACAGTGTTCATTAACCAACTGATGCAACATTTGATACAAATTTAAGGAAAAACTCCAAATTACTCACACATATGTAATTGTTACTGATATAAGTTGCACAATTTTTTTTGTGATCAATGCAAATAAATGGAGAATGAGTAAGTACAGTGTCTTCTGCATTTTGGTTTATAAATAAAGCCAATTCATATGAAGGATCAATGGAAAAGTTTGTGTCTGCAAAATCTTTGCCTTCATTTATTTTTTCAATTAATCTAAAAAAAATTATTTAAAATTAAATGCAAGAAAATCATAAATGAGATGGTGTTTTGATTAAAAGAAAAATACTACAAAAAAATATACTTTGTAAATAAATAATAGTGCATTGCAAATCCAGCTGAAAGAAGAGGATAAGTGAAATTTTGGTTCATAGCAAAATGATGAATTATTGTTGGTTCATTATCTTTTAGACCCCTTCCTATAAATAAATCATTTACTGTAAAGCTTTCCAACAACTCTTTCAGTCTTACAATATCAATCTTAGTTTCATCAGTGCAAAAAAATATCCATGAAAATTTCTGCCTGTGCTTTTTCCAAATTCTGAAAAAAAGTAAATAATTATAATTCCACAAGTCAATTAATGGGATACTCATAAGTCTTCTAAAATTCACTTATTATGACTTTACAATGGCAGAATTGGTAAGATTGTCCAATCCCCAGAATGTTTGAAGTCAATGTGAGTGAGGTAAACAGAAGTGGAAAAATTTGTTTCTTTATCAATGTCATTTTTCAGCCTCAGAGCTCTTTGCTCGTGTCTTGAATTTTCTTGACTTAATATTGTAAATATGATGTCTTTGAATTCTGAAAATAATAAAGCATAAAATTAGGCTGATAAAACAACACCTCATATTGATTTGATAATAATGGTAAATAAATTTCTTAATTTTCCCTATTTGAAAAACACCATGAGAATTATTTACCTAGTTTGTCACATACTGTGTGTTTCCAAAAAAATAATGTAAATGTGAAGACTAAACAACTGAATATATGAATTTTCATATCAGACTTTGAATAAAAAAAAACCCTTTCGATTCACTTACTGAACTTCAACACCTTCAGCACAACTTATAAAAACGTTAAATTTTAACGTTTATACAATTACAAATAATCATTCATTTATGGGTAATAGGTTTTGATAAATCCTTTAATAATATTTATGCTTTTCCAGAGTGCATTATATTTTAGTAATGAATCATAGAAGGAACTGAATATTATTGCACCGGCGGAATTGGGATTTGAAATCGCTGACTAAAACCTAAACAAAACAAAATTGAAATGTCTAAAACCACGACATTGCGCCTTTGGATCCTAAACGAGTCTGCAGTGAATGACTTGAGTGTGGTTATTTAAAAAATACTAAAAAAATGACTCAAAAGTCAATATTGTAAGACTTTTTGACTGGAGAATTTCTTTGTTTTTCTGAATGAATAATTCAAGCTCAGATTTTGAAGCCTTTTTTTATTTAAGTGGGCTTTTAATTGGCTGTTTGGGACCTGTACATTTAACTGGGGATTTTTTTATAATAATGCCTGAGTAGAGCATGAAAAATATGAAAATCTTTTCCAAATGCAATAATAATTAGTAATCAAGCATGAAGTTTAAAAATTTTGTTGATTATTTAAAATCACTGTAATGGCTGTTGTAAAAGAGATATTAAACTCTTTCAAGTTTCTTATTACTCCATGGATTATAATTAATTAATTAATTTTGCCTAATTTAGGATGTGTTAATTGTTCCAGATCATTTTTTACTCCAAAAGGCAACTCCAATATTTCTATTAAAAGTCCAGAAAAATCAGAGTCTGTAGAAGGAAAAGATTGGTAATGACTGTATTTACAATTGTATTCTAGTCATAAGCTTTAAAAAAAGCATAATTTTTGAAAATGAATAGTTTGTTCACTTTTTATCTTTTAACTGGTAAAATTAATACCAGACTAATAAATTTTTATCATAAAAGTTTACTTATACCCAAATTAAACAGATGGAATATTAGTACAGAGAGAAACAAAATAAATAGATTTTTATTCATCAGTTCTGCAGATGATGACAGTCCAGTAAAAAGCATAAATAAAAGAAAAAGATGCAGGATATCTAGCTCAGAGAGTGAAAATGAACCAGATAATTATGCACCAAAAGATAAAATAATAAAATCAGATAGAGTGAAAGTCAGAGATAAATCCCCAGATATGACAGTCAGTGAAAAAACACCCAAAAAGTTGGTGAAAAGTAAAGAAACCACAGCTAAAAGTAAGAAATCTCCTAAGGAAATAAAAGTGAAGAATGAAAATGAAAAACCATTAGAGAAAGAAAAAAATGGTAAGAGGAGGTATAATTTAGATTTGTGTCTTTCATTTTCTAATGGAGTTTTGTTTTCAGGTATCAGCAAAGAGAATTTGAATGAAAGTACAGATGTTTCTTCTTATAATCCTAATTTGACAAAATATCACCCAATCAAAAGTGCTTGTTGGAAGCAAGGAGAAAAGTTAGTGGATATGTCACCTAAATTTATTGAAATTCTAACAATAAGTTGGATTGATTTTCTAATTAATTTAATTAATTTCAGGGTTCCTTATTATGCACTTGCTAAGACTTTTGAAGAAATTGATAATGAATCAGGCAGACTGAAATCAATTGAAATTTTTTCTAATTATCTCAGGTCTGTGATTGTTTTAACACCAGATGACTTATTAGCAAGTATTTATCTGAGTTTGAACAAACTCAGCCCTGCTCATGAAGGCCTGGAGTTGGGATTGTCAGAGCAGACATTGAGTCAAGTCATATCACAAAGCACTGGTCGAACAGTAACTCAGGTACAGAGCATTCAGACTCCCTATGCACTCATGAATTTCTTTTCTTTTTTCATGCACAATGAATGCTGATATAAATTATTTAAGTTTGATTTAATATGTTACAGATGAACTGTTCTGTTTTGTAATTATCCTTCCTAATTACATTTTTGCTTAAAAAATCAATTTGCTTAAAAATCAAAAAGGAAAAACTTAAGGGACAGTCTACTATTAACATTTAACTCTGAATTGTTTCAGATAATAAATAATAATTTAGAAGTTAATTAATTTTTATTTTTATTTAAAAAGATTTTATTACTTAGAGATAATAGTTGCATATAAGTTATGATAAAAGTTATTAGGTATATATTACTTAGAGAATAGTTATATTACTTAGTTATATTATATTATATTACTAATTAGTTATATTACTTGGAGAATTAGAATTTGTTTTAAAATAATAATTTATAATAAATCCTTTTAATAATAATATAATAATAATATAATTTTATAATAATGTAATGCATCAAAGTAAAAAATTTATCACAAATAATTTAAAAATTTAACAAATAACTATAAAAAATATTTATATTTGTCTGTAATAATTTGATTTTTATTTCTAAAATCTGGAAAATTATGCTCATTTTTTACTGAATTTATACAAATGTTTTAGTTTTATCAGAAAGTTTATGACAGTGAATTAAAAATCGCCAAAACTAATATTTCTCAGTTTCAAGTGAAAAAGTAATAGTTTTCTCACTTGAAAACTGTTAGTGGTTAATCAAAATTTAATTTAGTATAAATATTCATGATTCAGATAAAAGCTGAAATTCAGAAAGTCGGCGACATTGGACTCGTGGCCGAAAGGAGCAGATCCTCTCAGAAATTGTTGTTCAAACCGGCTCCATTGACCGTTAGTGGAATTTTTAAAAAATTTCACGAGATTGCCAAAATGACTGGGAGCAACACCGTTAAGAAAAAGATCTGTATTGTCAAGGACTTATTCACTGCCTGTAAAGGACCCGAGGCGAAGTTTCTCGTCAGGTCATTGAATGGCTGCCTCAGAATTGGATTAGCCGAGTCTTCCGTGCTGCAGGTCAGCTCATTAGTTTTACAAAATCCGGTCCGATTTACAGTACGATTGCTTTTACAGGCGCTGGCTTTGGCTTGTGCGACAACCCCACCGGGTCAACCCTTTCCTCCAGAGAAAATAAACGTGGCTTCGTCAGTGCCTTCCGATTCGTTTAAGTCTACAGTTAATGATCTCGCGCTCACTTTAAAAACGACCTACTGCGAATGTCCCAATTATGAATTGATAATCCCGGTGATCTTAAAAGAGGGGATCAAAGCTCTGCCCGAACATTGCAAAATAACCCCGGGGTTACCAATGAAACCCATGCTGGCTCAGCCGACCAAAGGCGTTCAGGAAGTTCTCACAAGGTTTGACGGACTCGAATTCACATGCGAGTGGAAATACGATGGAGAACGCGCTCAGGTGAACACTCTCAGAATCCTCACCGATTGAGCCTTTGCTGTAAGGTTTAACTCTAATCTTTTTCAGATACACTGCTCGGAAACTGGTGCCATAAAGATCTTCAGTAGAAATCAAGAGGATAACACCTCCAAATATCCGGACATCATTTCAAGAATCGGAAACACTAAAAAAGATGGCGTTACTTCGTTTATTTTGGACTGCGAGGCAGTCGCTTGGGATAAAGAGCACGAGAAAATTCTCCCCTTTCAGGTATATTTATGAGAATCACCCTTAAAATTTACAGCGTTTAAGGTTGAATTACCGCCCTTAGGTTCTGAGCACGCGGAAGAAGAAAGAAGCCGTCGAATCCGAAATTAAAGTACCCGTTTGCGTTTTTATGTTCGATCTTTTGTATTTGAACGGGAAACCTTTGGTGAAGGAGAAGTTTTCCGAACGTCGTCGTTTGCTTCACGAGAATTTCAACGAAATCAAAGGAGAGTGGATGTTTCCTTCGAGTTTGGACACGTCGACAATGGAGGAAGTAAGAGAACCATTTGTTTGATTCCTCCGACCGAGTTAATAAATTAATTCTAAATTCAAATCAGGTGCAAGAGTTTCTGGAAGAATCCGTCAAAGGAAACTGTGAAGGACTCATGGTGAAAACACTGAAGGAAGAAGCCACTTACGAAATAGCAAAGAGATCGAGGAATTGGTTGAAACTGAAAAAGGATTATTTGGACGGGGTGGGAGACACTTTGGATTTAGTCGTTTTGGGTGGGTATTTGGGGAAAGGGAAAAGGACCGGCACATATGGAGGATTTCTGGTCGGGTGTTACGACGAAGACAGCGAAGAGTATCAGAGCGTTTGTAAGGTTTGTAACAGCTGTATTTTTGAGGAGAACCGCTTTCGAAGAGGATTTTCCGTATGTTTGGAATGTTTTCCAGCTCGGGACGGGATTCAGCGACGAATCACTGGCCGCTCACACGGAGTTTTTTAAAAATCACATCGTAAACTCTGCTCCTTCTTATTATCAACACGACGCCACTTTAGAGCCGGATCATTGGTTTGAACCCGTCCAAGTGTGGGAAATAAAATGCGCCGATATATCGCTGTCGCCAATTCATCGAGCAGCCATCGGAGTTGTAAGTTCTTCTACTCCAACTTTAAATAACCCTAACAATCCGACAGTAAAAATAGTCGTTTATTTACATTGAGAAACAATTTAGGAACTGTTCGAAGTCAAAGGCGTGAAATCAAAGGAAAAAAGAAAATAATGCATGTTATTTTATTTTTAATTATATAATATAAATTATAATAAAGTTGACTGTATTTATCACAGTTAAGTTTAAAATAAAAAATAAATATATGTAAATATAAATAAAAAATAAATATAATATATGCAGGTTGATCCGGAAAAAGGGATTTCTCTGAGGTTCCCTAGATTTCTTCGTATAAGGGAAGACAAGAAACCGGAAGAAGCGACCACTTCGCAGCAACTGATCGGCCTTTACCGCAGTCAAGAACAAGTGAAAAGTCAGCAAGGAAAGTTCAAAGAAGAAGACTTTTATTAAATAAATCTTCATTTATTTGTCTTTTATACACGGTTTTAATATATATATGTTTTTATACAAACGGTTCAACGATTAAAGAATTTTTTCAGAGTCCACTCTTTTTTTTTTTTTAATATACATATTATTTAATTTTATGCTTAATGAGCCATGATTCATTTAATAAATATATTTAAAAGGCTTTTTCCAATTATAGACTGCTAACATTGTAAATTTTACGTAATTCAACTAAAATACAACGAGTTTGATGGATTTTATTTCCTTAGGAATGTTTTATGAAAATTACTGCGTTTTCAAAGCGGTCATTCAAAAAACCATTGTTTTAAATGATAGCTTTCTTTTGTCGCAAAAAAACAAAAAGGCGGATTTGATTCTTAACAAAACTGGCAATGACAATTTATTGTGCCTTTGGCAGTGTGGTTTTAAAAAGTACTGTCGGTTCGTTGGCTTTCTATGTCTTTTCACTTCATTAATACTCAACAAAATGGTCTGTGAACGCGTGAGTTCAAATCTTAAAACTAATATTTCCTTTCGCAACTTTAGTCCATAATATTCGTCATTTCGGGTAACTATGACAGAAAAGGAAGAACTTAAAAAGCGGCTTTCAAAACCGAAAGCCTCTTCACTTCCACTTAAATGATTGTAATCATTACACGATTGCAATCAAAGTAACCGTTCCAACGGTGATATTCAGAGATAATTGTAGATTTTTTCCTTTGAAAACAAAATCCTATAAACCATTATACTGAGACGGATCGTAAATAGGCTCCTGTTTTTTACGACGACTGAACCTGCTTTTCTGACTCGTTCTTGCTTTGCTTTCGATTTTTTCTGGGTTATGTCTGCAAATGGAGAAAAATATTGAATATAATTTGTAGGTATTTATGTAACTATAATGGTAAGTACTCACGAGAAAAACGGAATGCTTGAACATAAACCGTTGGGATCAGCTAAATCCGATCGATATCTCGAAATGACATCGACCAACTGACGAAGGTAACGTTGCAACCGAACCCGTCGGTCCTCTACAAATTTGGCATCCTGAAGAAGTCAACATTTCTTTTATTTTCGATTCCTCCATATCTGTGATTTCAATCTGTCAATCTCTTACCTTATTACCCATTGTTTTCTTTGGAGGGAAATCAAACGATCCGACTATCGGATATTCCTTTTTAAGCTCCTTATGGAGATTGTGAAACTGAGTATATCGCCTGTAGACATTCCATTCCGTGTCTCTGATCCTGATGCATACCTAAACAGACAGGAGAATTTCAAATCGAGTTTCGATTGATTGATCGCAGAAGGCGAAGTCAACCTTGCCTGATACACGTGATGAACATCGGAGGAACCACCGGTCAGAAACGCGGACGGAATGCAAATGTTAATTAAGGTTTCAGGTACGGCCACGACTCCGTCTTCCCACAGGGAAGTGCTCGGCAAAGGTCCCCTCAAATCGGTCAGTTCTCTCTCCAGTCGCTTTATCACGTTCTCCTTCGCCTGTATCACTCTTTGCAGTCTGTCGTTGAACTCCATTAGTTCTCCGTGCATTTCGGCGACGAGGACGAGTTTCCTCTCGTACTGCGCGGCTTCTTTATCCGAGACGGACTCTTTGCTTGCCTCGAGACATGCCAATGCCTCGTGAGCAGCACTTCCGTCTTTGTTCAGCATTTGTACAGCTTCCACGTATTTCCTTAGTTGATGTTTCAGCACTTCATTTTCTCTGAAATCATTCGGAAAAGAATGGATCAACGAAAGGGTTAAATTCATTTATGTAAATCTATTCAAGTTTGAATATATCTGGTTTATGTCAGTTACATAATTGTTTACAATTAATACATAATGTTCACTGTTTTTTACTTATTTATTACTAAGACTTATTCCTTCCATTAATTGTTATTTATCAATAATTATTTATCTGTCACCTAACTCTGGTAATTGTTGTTCATTACTACTGTTATTTATTTATTTATTTATTTAACTTTTGTAGGATTCTAGTCATTTCCTATTAATTCATTGCTCCCTCTCACATAGCAAAAGGCAAAATAAGAGTTAATAAATTTAAAAACTTTTACACATTTTGTAAGAATTTGGTATTTTGTATCTTCAATATCCAAAGGCAAAATAAAGTATTTATTGTATTGTATAATACATAGTTATGTCAGTTAAATAACTGGCATTAATTAATACATTAGTTACATAATTATTTTATGTAATAAAAAAAATTTAACAATAACTTACCTCGTTAAAGCTTGCAATTGATTTTGTAATTTCAAATTTTCCTCTTTTTTTTGATAAGCCAGTGACATGAGTTTAGTCTTTAGTCCAGAATTAATGTCCTTCACCTCCTCAAGTGTGCTCAGCACTGTTTCAATGTCTTCTGCTTTCAGCGGCTTCTCAAACTTAACATTCAACAAACTCTCCGTACTGGCATCATCGCTGTCCACAGTTATGTCCTGCGGAACTTCCTCCTCCCCTGTGATCACAATTAATTCCCCAATGTTGTTATCATTGACAGGAATGAGTGTTTGCCTGGACTCAGCAGGTTTTTCTTCAATTGCTGAGTCCACTTTGGTGAGTGCGTCAAAGTCTTGGAAGGAAGAGTCATTGGAGCCATGGGAGTTTCCATCTGATTTCCTCATTGCATCACTAAAGCTGAATGATTTTTGGTCTGTTGGGGTGACTGAGCAGAGAATGCTTGCTGACTGAGCTGATGATGAGAGGCAGGGAATTGGAGTGCTGTAGCTGTCAGGAAGAGTTTCATCTTCTGGATCATTTTCAAATGAAATCACTTGTGCTGCTGTTTTTCTTCTGTGATGCCCTCCGACTTGCACTTCTGAAACTTACACACACACATAATTCAAAACAGTTTCCAAAATTAAACACAGCTTTAATTTAAAATAAACTCAAAAATGAATTTTCACTTTACAATATTTTTCCAAAAAGCATTTTCCTCATAAGAACTCCACCATAAGGACTCAGTCTAACATTTTGATACCAACAAATTAAGACAAACTATTTAAATTTGCACATAACTCACTAAATCCAGCAGAAAGTTTAAAAAGAGGTCAAGGTGAAATTAAAGAGGATAAACTATTATTTGAGAATTATTTTGCTAATGTAATGCCAACCCAAGAAGTGATAAACAGTATGGGAAACATTATCAATCATTCATTTGTGATTGTACAATTCCATCTAATTAATTTCATAACTTAGATATCGTTTTCATCTCTTATAATCATTTAAAAAATTAATTTTTATTCTTAAAAAAAAACTGAAACAGAACTGAATGCAAATACAAATGTTTTCACAACTCAAAATCACAGTTTAATCAGAAAAAGATATAAATAAGTGTAATCATTTCATATTGGTGCATGAATGAATATCAAATAAGTTTTGCATAACCTAAAAACAAAAAAAATTAACATGACATTGTCAGGGTATAAAAAGGGAAAATTTCATAACTCAAATTGATATTATTACTCAAACTGATATTTACCTTCAATGGGCAGTGCCAAAATAGGTTCGGACCTCGATATATAGCACGAATCAACGTCTTGACTGCTCTCATTTAGTCTCTTGTCTTTGATTCCGATGGCGAAGAAAATAGGGCTCAGCCCGGCCGCGATATCAGGTAAAGTTGAATTCAATTCCTGATCAAGCATTAAGGCCCATTCGTGGTAATACACCAATGCGTCTTTAGAATTCGATAAAAGGATGTTCATGTATCTGTTGAGGGATCTCTCGTTGAGAGACGAACGCAGCCACGCTCGTCCCCTTCCGACGTCTGTCCATATCTCCTTCAAAGACAAAAATCTATCGAGTTCGTGTTTATTTAGGTGCTGCCTGACATAATGCCAAAAGCAAGGGGTGTCCTGAGTATATCGAAAAGTGTTGGCCACCATAACGGTCACTTGTTCTAAAGTTGTTGAGTTTTTTTGGAGTGGTCTGGTTCGAAGACCGTGATTTAAAACTGCTTCTAAGCACTTGCATAATTCAGAAACTAGGTGATCGCTCTCCGTGGCGAGCTCTGACCTTCCTCCAAAACGAATTTGACACTGCTTCACTGCCCCTAATAACTCCGAGAGTAGTCGTTGCCTCTCTTTCTCATGAACATCGCTGCGCCTATTTGATGCGACAGCCGCCATCATGATTCCCAAACAATTTTAATTTTATCCTCCAACTCATTAAACATCACATGCACTTTTCAATAATTGCAGTAAAATAATTGGACACCGATCCATATTTACGCGTTATTATTTATAAAATTACGCCTACTTGCCAGGTGAATGGCTGGTGACTTTTCGTTTCGAATGTTGGCAGCAAAAATGAAAGTAACGCTCTTGCGCGAAAATTCAAATCTTTTGATTCTTTCATCTCCGCAATTAACTCCTTAAAAATGAAAACTATTCTGTTTCACGTTTCAAATGATGGGTTTTATTGGAGTCTGCAATTCCTTAATTCTCAGGGAGGGGTTCCAAAGGCAAATCTGACTCATATTTTACGGTATTCAGAAGATTTCCTAACGAATGTTAGTGTAAATGAACAGTGAAGATAAGAGGACATTTTTTTCTTATCAGGTAGCGCCTGTTAAAGCTTCTGAATTTTAAACCAAAAAAGGAAACTACAAAAAATTACAAAATAATAATTTTTTAAAAATTTATTTTGTTTTCTTTCATTTAAAAAACTTCGACGATTTTTTTCAAATACAAACACACTCAAATTTTGATTTTCGCTAGGCAATATATTACATCAGGATTAAATTGACGATATTTCGGATGTTTATCTCAACAGAAATCATTTGGATCACCGTTTCCGCTATTTTCCTATCACTTTCTACGGTTCTATTTAATCATTCAATGGATCGTGGCACTTTTGTACGATTATGAACATTCCGATATCTGAAGAACTCATTTGGTAGCATTAATTCAGTCATACAAACAACAAAACATTCGCACTAAAAATTATGTACTTAAGTTAACTTCGGTTTATTTACAAAACACATCAGTCTGAATTAAAAAAGAAATCAGTTCTTTTAATATATTTACAAAATATATTTCGAGACAAACGGATTTCGATAAATATGGTTGTCTTCATTTGAATACAAAAGAACGGTTTCCATAACTCGACTATGTCCGTTTCGTCAGAAGAATTAATTATTAGTTAATTTCATTAAAGCTGTTCGTGTTCGCCATAATTTGATTTAATATTACGTGAAATGTCCACCGGGTTCACTTCTAGAAGAATTATGATACACTGGCTGATACTGAACGTGGCCCGTTTGCCTCGTTTGGAGCGCATAACCTCCAGGTACGGCAAAACTGGACAGACTGTGAGCATTCATCGAATTGGTTAACGGTTTCTCATTGGTTGTTAGGATGGCCCGATTTGGATTGTGCGTTTTCCACTGGGGCGGGGTCGGCGTCACCTTTGAGTACGCGGGCGGAGGGGGCGTTTGCTGACAGCTGACGACATCCGGCTGAGCGGAATCTGAGAATCTCTGCGAGGCTAAATTCGACGTTGACGTTCTTGTACTGCTTTTATTCTCTCCTGTTTTTGACAGCTGCCGAGATAGATTTTTTTTTAATTTTGTTTGTCATTCAGGGACGGTTAGCGATTGCTTACCTGTTGCCTTAACAGTTGAGCATTTCTGTGAACCCTTCGCAGAGTTCCATTGGATACATTGAAAGGCATTGGTGATGGAGGGTTGGGCGGAACGGGCGGTCTCCCGTTGGAGATTTTCCCCGGAGGCGGTGTTTGGAACACGCTGTGGAAATAAGGATCCAGGTACGCATTCGGTTTTTGAGAAGATTCGTCCAACATTTCTATCGGATTTGGAGTTATGTGCATCCACCCCTAATCAAAAACGGTTCTGGTGAGTACTCTGTGAAACGGAATCGAACGACTCAAAAGGATACTCACCACTCCTGTGTTTATGTGATTTCTGCTTCCTGTGATTAATGTCGTGGTCGCATATGGAGCCGGCGATGTCGATCCTTCTTCGCTGCTGCATCCTCTGCTGCTGGATCTTTCCTCGGAAGCATCGCGGCAACCTGATCATAACAGTTTTGTATTTTGCGTGCTCAACTTTCAAAGGGTTAATTTTTGTTAATAAATACCTTGAAATGTGGTGAGCCCGTGGGAAGTGTCAACCTCCGCGTAGTCAGGTACGGCTTCCTGCTTGTCGTCGACATCTCCCGTTTCTGCGTACTCAAAGAGGATCTTATTACTGAGGACCTGCAGCAGCCGGGCTTCGGATTCCTTATCGTCCTTTCCCGGTCTCCAGTGGGAACGGTTTTCGATCCACAGAGTCGATTCGTTGTTCGAATGATTTAGACTATTCGCTAATGGATGTGGAAGACCTTCGGCTGCTTTCAGACTTAATGGGGTGGCCAAAACCGCTCCGTTGGATCGAGACTCTGCAGAGAAAAACACACTGCGAATGCCGCCCCCGGATTCGGATGAAACCTTTCGGATTCTCACCGTGCAATCCCGGAAGTGTTGACTTCTTCAGCTGCAGCTGCCTCCTCCTGACCAGCAGCATCGCAGCAAACAACAGCACCATGACGGCGACCATTGACCCGAGTAAAGCTATGAACCACGTTTCCGTCAGGAAATCGTTCCCCGAGTACGTTTCCTGATTTAAAGTCTCTCCCTCTTGCGATCCGGGCGGTTGCCTGCAATGTATTTACTTTTCCCACTGCACTTAACAAACAACAGTACCATCGTTACCTTAAATGATGATCCGTGAGCAAGAGCCTCGAGGCCGGATCCAGTCGAAGGGTGGCGGGGGCGCTGAAGGGGCCGATCCCCGATTTGGTGCAAGCCGCCGTGCGGACGCTGTAGGTGACTCCGGCGGTTAAATTAGTGAGCAACAGCGAGGGAGTGGACGTGCTGACGGTGATGTTATTGAGCCCGTTTCCTTCCACAGCGACCTGGAAGAGGCATAGCTTGAAGGGAGAGCAATGGGGGATGCAATGTTTGAAGGTGAAAACTCACCATATAACTCCGAATGATACCGTTGTGGGTGAATGGCGGGGGAGGTTTCCACTTCAAATGGACTGCTGTGGAATTCAAAAGAATCGCTTCCATATGGGTGGGAGGTTTTGAAGGAACTGAAAAATAATTTTTAAATGAGTAACATTAGGAGTATCGAAAACATAACTCTCGAGATTACCAACCATCTTCAGCAGTTCTGGTAATTTTAGAATTGGAAGGTTTTCCATCGACAGTTTTATAAAAAGGTACGAGGAAGAACTCATATCTCGTGTACTTGGCCAGCCCCGTCACCTGGAACCCCAAAGCGCCTCCTGCATGAAGCACCGTCAGCATACTGTAGGAATCAGCTCCGCGATTGGCTCCATCCAGCGCTCTCGAGTAGATGTAAAACCCTTCCACGAAGTCCGAATTCAAAATCTGAAAACGACATAATCGATGCAGTCATCGCTCCCGAAATTATATATCAAAAGACTCACTCACCTCCCACACCAACTTGATGGAAGTCGAACTGACGGCGACGGCCTCCACCAAATCGACAACGTGACTAGAAAAAAGCGTGGCTTTTGCTTCCCTCAACAGCCTTTCCTCTTCGTCCTGTGCCTTTTTCGAATCTCCCCTTTCGATGGACACCGGCTCCGACACGGGGCTCGGTTGGGAAAAACCTGCAATCCACAATTGATTACTTCTCCAAAGTGACTGGAAAGGCAAGAGTTTTCCCTACGAACCGTGAGAATTTTCCGCCCGAACGAGAAACCTGTAAGTCACTCCCGGTTGCAGATGGTGCTGAATGTAAGTGGGACCGGAAACTCTTCTTGCGGAAACGATCCAACCTCCCGATCCGAAACTCGCGTTACCGGACGCTGTTCCCCGACTGAAAGACTCGATCTGAGAGAGTAGAACAATAAGGTGAGATCAGAGGGAATGGGAGAGAGTAGGGGCAAAGGGATCTGACCCACCTGGTACCCCAATAGAGATGAAGCTCCGATTTTGGGGCTCCTCGTCCAAGTGATCGTCGCGGAGGCCTCGGTTTTGTTGACGATTTGGGGCCTGCTGGGGGCCCCGGGGAAGGCGGACGACTCCGGGGCCCGGAAGAAGTTGATGTTGGGATTGGTGGGTGACTCCGCTCGCAAGAAAGCCGACCATGTGGATTTACCATTGATCGAGGAGGCGACGCAGGTGTAGTGGCCGTTATCCGACTTCTCCAAATCTGCAAAGGAAATTTCGTTTTCTCATCAAACGCATAAATTTTCCTTTGCATAAATCAGATCGTTTTGATTAAAATACAAAATGATCATCCGTAAACGTTTAAGACGTTTTAATAAGTTTAAATAAGTCCCTCTTTAATTTACTTAAGAAATATTTAATTTTCAGTTCGACAGTGTTTACATCGGAATATTAATCTTTCGTTTTGTATACTTAAATACAAATTAAATCAAAAGTATCATTTTTGAAAGCCTCGAAAGCAATCAGATTAACACTTCAAAGTTGACATAAGTTGTCAAAATGACCGTTTCAGCTATCTCACCTTGAATGAACAAGTTCCCAGAATCAGATATGTTGATTCTATCTCTTCCAGATACCAAAGGTACGCCGTCCCTGTACCAGGATATGACGGGGGTCGGATTCCCGATGGCTCTGCACGGGAGAGTCCCGCTTGTCTTCAGCGGGAGGGTTTGATTCGTGGGGCCCTGAATGATGATCGGCGGAGGGTGGTCTTCCGGAGACATCACCACTAACTTCGCTTTCCAAGAGGCGGATCCTGCCGCGTTCACCGCCGAGCAGATCACAACGGTTCCGGAATCGTTTTGCTTGGCGGCCTGGAACGAAGAAAGGATGAGCTTGGCAAAGACAATTCGATATCTTGTGAGAGAATGGGGGGAAACTCACGTTCAGCAGTAGAAAGATTTTTCCCTCGGGAGAACTGGAGGCACTGAAACGATCGATTTTCGCTCCGGGGAAGATCAGAGACCTGTTCCCCTCGATGGACCAGAACAGAGAAGGCCTCGGATTCCCGTCACCCCCGCATTCGAAGCGAGCATCCGTTCCGACGTCCACAATCTGATCCTGGGGCTTTTGTTTTAGTTTTGGAGGAGCTGTGAACAATCATACATCATCATAATGATCAAGCAGAACTGTATGAATACTGTATACTTACAGTGAACGACCAGAGTGGCAGAAGCGGTCACCGTTCCGACATCGTTATCTGCCTCACAACTGTACTCCCCTTCGTCTTCCGGGGAGACATTCTCCAGCCTGAGACTCCTGTCCTCCATTATGTGGACTCTTCCGAGGGGCATATTACCGGCTCCTGCCGTTCTTCTCCAGAGCACATCGGGTAAGGGGTCTCCTCCCACTTTGCACTGAAACTCTACGCTGTTTCCCGCCAAAACCACCGCGTCTGTCGGTCCTTTTGTTATGAAAGGTTTTACTGAAACCCCATTATATACTGTTAGTATACAATGCATTATCTTTGGATAAGCACACTTGAATTAAAGAAATACATTATTATTATAATTTGGCAGTGAATTCAAAGAATTTAATTTATGACATTTGGATTCTGACATTTATCAAATCTCTTGGCTTATGTCATCCGTGAGCTTACCGTGAATTTTGAGGAGGGCGACAGGGGATTCCCTCGTCCCGACAACGTTTTTCGCGACGCACTGATACTTCCCATCGTCGCTCTGTCTCACGTCCTGAATGGCGAGGTTTCCCCCGTCGACTATCCTCAGCCGCTTGTTCTTGTCCAGGTCGAGGACGTGTCCGTTCTTCTTCCAGAAGACGAGGGGCTCCGGGTGGCCCTTGGGGGGGCCGCACTCGAGGAGGGCCGTTTCTCCCTGGGCCGCTCGCGTGTTCTGCGGGAAGGCCCTGAAGTCCTCTCGCAGGACTGGAAACGACAAGACATTTACTTGATTAACGGGATGAAACCTCGGGAAAGCATTAAAAATAAAAATCCCGACGGAAAGACACTAATCTCAAATTAAAAAAAAAAGGAAGAAAATTGAAATTAAACGCAAGAGGGAGAGGGACGAAAAGATCGTCGGAGAAAAGATTGGAGTATATTGAATTACCTAAATAGACGGTTGAAGGGAAAGACCCTTGAGGAGAAAGAAAAAGATGACATAAAATTATGCTTTCCACTTGAACTGAGACAGCAAAGGACAGTTGGGAATAGCCAGGGACAGAAAAACTTTTCGGATAATCTTGGCTTTAAACCTTTTTTATATTTTATCTGTCTTATCTCATGATTTTTATTGCTTTTTATCTTTAAATTATTTTTTTTTTCTCTCTCTCCCAAAACTTTGAATTTTCTTCGACTCGGCTAATGGGGTGGAAAAAAAATAAGGGCTTATCATCGAGGGTTTTAAGTTTTCGAAAAAAATTTTCGGATCCTTCCATCTTTCCAGCTTTCATAGAAAAATCATCCAATGGCCATAATTAATAATCGCTTTTCGAAATCTTCGCTCAGATAATAAAAACAACCCCAACAACCCGAGTTCTTCTTCCTTTCTCTGTATCAAAATGAACCGGAAAAGATAAGTCAGACTTAGGAAAGCCCACGTCAAAATGAATGACGTCAATCAAACGAAACGAAGGAGAACGACCCCTAAATGGTGGAGATTATGGCGATGGCTTTTCAGTAACGGGATTATTATAAGCAGTGACGTGCCTGGAAAAACGAAGTGGAAGGATCGGGTTTTAGGGCTTTTAGGGAGACCCCGGGAACGAAGAGACACATCTTCTCCCATTTTTTCACCTGTTTGACGGGGTCGGAAAGTTAATACGCCGGTTAAAGAATGAAGAACTTTCACTTTTCCATTTTAATAATTTTGACCGCAGAAACTTTTCTAAAAGCTTTTCCCTGTATTTTCCCCCGGTGAGAAATTCTTCGTAAATTTGTTTTTGACAAAAGGCGTTGAGGTACCAAACTGCAACGGAGAGTGACAAGGGGGCGTAGGGCGGGGGGGAGTGCCCCGTGGGCCCCGATGCGTGATAGTAAACTTTTTTTTAATTTCACGGCCAATCGAATTAATATTATAATCCTGACAAAGAATGAGAATGAGAGAGATAAAGGAAAGGGCGTAAAGCGAAAAAAATTGAAATTGGGAAAACAATTTTTTCGGGGGAAATTTCTCTGTGGACAGGAAAATATTTTCCTTTTGAATTTGTTTCTTTTCTTTAAAAAGCCTTCTGGATGTTTTCACACATTCATCTTCTCCTCCGGTGTTAAAGAATCATTTTTCAACCTTTTTTTAAAATTCCACACTTTTTTTGGTCAAATCTGCGAGAGTTCTTTATTGGTTAATTCCTTAACTTTGAGTCCTAAACAGGACTGACTTTAACCAAAAAGTTAAGAGAGGGATATTATATCATACTTTAGACATATATTAATTATTAGATTCAAAATTAAAATAATAATAGCTTTTTATTAATGTTTCATTAGTTATTTTTTAACTACCATTTGTTACTTTTATAATTTTACCCGAGAGTGTTTCGAATTAATACCAAATCTGATAACCCGTGAAAAGCATAAACTTTCCACAAAAAAAAACGTTACGAGAAAAAAGATTGAAAAAGCTTCTGAAGGCATTATCAAAATGGTTTTCAGATAAAAATTTCAGTGATTTTATTCAAGTCCTGACAGGCGGAGCATAAATCCGCGCGGGTCCTTATTCCCATAAGCCGGGAATTTCGGTAACTTTCCACCCCCTCGCCAAACCCCTCCACCCCCCACTCTTCAAACCACCTTAATCGATTTTAATAACCATTAAACTCCATTTGAAATACAGTCAAATCAGCTTTTTTCCTTTTTTCATTTCGTTACAAATCAATCTTCTAACGCGTTTTCGGTCTTTTTCTTCCCGCGTCCCCTCCCCTCTCCTCCACCGGAGTTTCCAATCTGGTTACAAATCAGGAAAAACCAATTTCATTATGTATCTTTTCTTTCCTTTCTGTCACATTCTAAATCGAGTCATTTTTCCCTGCTCGAGGTAGATTTTTCCGGAGAGTGGGGGAAAAGGGGAGACGATGGAGAACTGTCCAACGCGGCAAAGCAGAATGCCTGGTAATGTCATGGAGGGAAAAAAGAGGATTTTTCAAGGTTTCCCGAGTTTAAAATTTAAAATCAATGACCGTAGAGCTATTTAAAACTAAAAGAATGAATAAACTAATGTTAGAAATAATCGTCCTTTTAAGTACAGCAAAATATATTAACCCTTTTCGGTCGTATAAAATTTGTGTATGGGTATCTATTGGTCGGAATTAATTTCTTTGGAAAGAGCAGGGATACATATACGTAATATTCAGTAATATTTAGTCATATTTTAACAAGAGAGAATCTCTAATTACTCATAAATACAATTTATTATATATATTTAACCGCAAAGGGTTAAATAAACTACTTTAAGTATAGCAAACAATTTTACAGTTAATAAAATTTTGCAATACTTTGGGTTGATTGTTTAAAACCATTACTTTTTGTATATACATATTATACTTATATAAAAAACCTTAGTGATTATCAGCGATAATCGCCGCCAATTATATTTTATTCCGCCTGCAAAACTGTGTTTATACTTTTATGCATTTCAACGCGCGAAGTCTAATCAGTTTTTAAGGTGCAAATTTTATCAACAAAGAAGAGAAGAAGAAATTTTAAAAAGTTTTTTAAAAGCCGTTTACTTCCTTCAGGTAATATCTCTGTGTGGAAGGTTCGGCAGTCTCTGCGAAATATCACAAAATATAAAATGATTACGCCCGAATCAAAGAAACAGTTTCTGAATTTCCATCGAAAAGGTAAAAGTTTGGGATTTACGAGTTCGGCCATTTTGTTATGATTATATGAAAAAGAAACTTAATTTCCTCTATTGGGAAAGCTCAGCGTTTCGTAATTCCGCGCGGGGGGTTTATTATTAACAATTTCGGAAGTTTAAAATTTGAGCTGAGTCATCGCTCAGACTGTTTCTCCGGAATTGTTTCCAGAACAATCAGCAATTAAAACGGATTCGGATTAAAGGGAGGAAGGTGAGAAAGGAGAGAAAAATGAATTGATTTTAACTCTTTGGAGTTTCGCACAATGCCGGCGAATAATAATGGAGTTAGTGAAAGACAGTCTTTGCTTTTTGTCTCATTCAACTTTTCATTGTTGGTTTACACTCAGTGAATCCATTCAGGAGTTGCGAACTTCATCCAATAAAATTCCACGCTTTCAGTAATTAAATAAGAATTCCACTGTGGCTCATTGATTTTATAATTATTTTCTTTTTATAATCCTCTTTTGATTCGTATAATTATCAGAGTTGCCCACACTTTGCAAAGGGAAATGCAGGAAAAAGTGCTAAATCAAAATCCATCCAAAATAATTAACCCTTTGCGGTCGTATAAAATTTGGGGATGAGCATCAATTGGTCGGAATTAATTTCTTCGGAAAGAGCAGGGATACATATACATAATATTTACTAATATTTAGTCATATTTTAACAAGAGACAATCTCTAATTACTCCTAAATACAATTTAGAAAATATTTGTTTAGATGAAATTTTGTTATCTCCAATCGTATTAGTTGATGAAAAGGTTTAATAGAAATTGAGGAAAAGTATAAACTGATATAGGAATGCATACAGTATAAGATTCGTATATAATCGTATAGTTCTTTGCTGTGCTGGCTGAGAGCAGACATACAACCACAAAGGGTTAAAGTGATATAGGAATGCATACAGTATAAGATTCGTATAGTTCCTTACTGTGGTGGCTGACAGTATACAAAGGGTTAAAATTGCACTGAAATTGCATTTCACGAACAAAGATTTCGTCCCTCACTACACTTAATTTTTACTCCACAAAAACACTTTCCAAAAATATCACTAAATTATGAAAATCATTAAACTCATGTCGCCGTAATTTTAAATTTAATATCTAAAAAAGCATTAGAAACAAAAGAAACAGTTAAGCTGTCGCCGCTGCAAAAAACCATCCGAATGAGAAACGGTCCTATTAAAGATATTAAGAAATAAAAATATGGTTTTTTTTATAAAATTGAAACAATATGGAATCGCGTTTTGTTACGGAGCTTTTCAAAACTTTAATATTATATAAAATTCTAATTGAGTTAAAGAATGCGCCATGACATTTTTGATTTATATTATACATATAATATTCTAGTGTATTAAATTATCCCGGCATATTTTATGGAAAGTTTTTATCCTGCCGCCATGTTGAACTTATTTTTTTTTCAACTTCACCCTTTTCCTTTGTCCTCTTTTGTATAATAAAAACCGGAAAACTCTTGTCTTGATCACTCCTCGAAAGCTCGATTAATAAAATGCCGAAAGGAAGTAAAAATCAATCGCGGAATAAAAATTAAAGAGATTTAAAATTCCTCATTAAAGAGGGAACTTCATTAGAGTGGCCAAAGGGAAGCAAACGGTGGATTTATTATGCTGAATAATCAAAATGATTTCCTCAAATTAGAAAGAAGATTGAGAGACTCTCATTATTTCTTGAGATTTCGCATTTGCTTTTCGTTAAAAACGAATTAACGGACGAAAACCGGAGAAGGAGTTAAAAAAAAAATAATAAAAAATAAAATCTCTGGAAAACCGTCATTTTGAGCGGAAAAATTTTCCGGTATTTATGAAAAAATTAGTGACCGTTGGCAGATCAATGCTTTTTTAAGTTCATTAATTAGCACTCAAACGTTTTTGCTGTTAATTAATGATCCGTTAGCAAAAAAAAAAAAAAACAAAGGCTGAGGAATAAAATCTCTTGGAACAGATTTTCACAATATTTGGTAGACTTTTCCATAACACTGCCTTCAGCTCTTGGGAAATTACCGAAAGAAAACAATTTTCTTTCCACTCTGTTGGGACTTTCCGGTAAGTTATTTACCCCTTATTATAATTAAAATGCTTCTCGTCCTTCGCATCGGATCATCCCTTATTTAAAAAAAAAAAAAAAATTTATCTATACGAAAATTTTATTAATGACTCACCCCGAGGGCGAATAAATATTATTTAATTTTTTAAAGAAAAGAGGGGAATCTTTCGCCATATTCTATCGGAACCGGAAACAGATCGCCATCAATCAATTAATTTTTTTTCATTTTTACACGGGTCGAAGTTCCGCTCGAAAATGCACTTCCCTTTCGACTGTGTTCTTTTTTTTAGAACCAATGTAAATATATTGATGATGAGAAAATTAATGAAGGCAGAAGTGAAAATTACTTGAGATTTTCAAAATTCACTTATGGTAGCTCTCGAAACTTAAATCCCGAAATTCTCTTGTTCTAGAATTTAGTTAACTCACTTAGTTCTTAATCGGATTTTCCGCCTTTTTTAGTTTTTTTTTCCTCTTCATTTAAATTGGAAACTTGATTCAATCAAAAAAGAGAAACGCCGAAGTTCTAACCTCGTTAACTAAGACTATTTCGCCTTAAAAATCTCTAAAGAATCCCTCCGCTTTGGATTCTGGGACATTCGCTGTTGTTCTCGAAGAGTTCTCGAATAACTGAGAAATATTCGGTGGCGGAGGAAACGCTAAAAACGCCCAAAGCCTTCGAAGTGAAGTCGAGTTTTCAAAAGGTGGAAAACGGTAATTTAATTATAAATATAGCAAAATGTCTAATCTTATTTTCGGGGCGGTAAATTACGGTTGGAAAAGAAGGAAAACAGTGCGGTGTATCTGCAGTTTGTTTACGGGCAGTAAGGCAATTATGGAATAGGAACAAACAGATGTTATCGCATAACAAACAATTTTCTGCCTCTCCGCCCTCCACTCCCCCTCCCCCCCGCGCTTCTCCGGACCTTTAAACTCACAGTCTTTTTTGCCCCGTCCTGTTTTATTGCTGACACTCTCGGCCGTTTATCATTCTTTTGTTTTTTTACAGATAATTTAACATTTTTAGCCTTTTTTAATTATTAAGCAATAAGGAATCACACGTTTGCTATGGCTCTCACTATAAAATTACAATTTTTATATAATTATAAGACTTTCGGAAGGGTTCTAAGCAGTCCAAAAGGGGAGATAATAAGCTTCTTATTTTCTTGGCATTTTATCTAAGCCAGTGATGGCCAATCTTTGATAATGTGCGGGCCAAAGTTGAGTTTGGTGTAATTTCGCGGGCCACAACTTAAATATGGATTTATAAAATTAGTTTTTACTCTTTTCTCATTTTCCCTTTTTCTCTTTTTCTCTTTCTTCTCATTTTCTCCTCTTTTCTTTTCATCATTTTTTCTTTTTTTCTTTTTCTCCTTTTCTCTCTTCTCATTTTTTTCTTTTATCATTTTGTCATTTTCTCTTTTTTCATTTCCTCCTTTTCTCTATCTTCTCATTTTCTTCTTTTTTCTACGTTCCTGCTCTCACGGGTATTGCCTTTGCCTCCTTTTCCGACTTTACTCTTTTTACAATATTTTATGTAAGCAGTCCTTTCGACTTCTATGAGAGAATCTAAAAAGGAAGGGAAACCCAAAGTATAAGCATAAGCGTACATTTAAAATTTTTCCAAAAGGTAAGAAAGAATTTAAAATCCCCAAATACGTATGTGAATGTAAGAATGAAAGGGCGAGCCACATGCAACACCTTCACGGGCCGGAGCTTGGGCATCACTGATGTAAGCTGTATCTCGAAATGCACAGAAATCTAAACGTACTAAAGCAGGCGCAATTTATAAATTCCTACATATTGTCAAATGACTTTTCACATACAGAAAACAAAGTCCGTTCGCGTATTAACTGCTTTTCTTTCCATTTTCAACAAAAAAATAGTCCAAAATGTCAAAATAGACATTCAAGGTTACATAAATTCCTAAGAAGCTGAAACTTGGTCAAATTGTTCGGAGTATAATTATATGTAAAATGTAAAAAATCCTAAGAGACACCGTTTCTGAGATAAAAAGATCCGAAAAGTTGGATGATTTTTGAAGACTTTTGACATTTTATATATAATTATACTCCGAACAATTTTACAAAGTTTCAGCTTCTTAGGAATTTATGTAACATCCCTCATTGTTACGCTAATTTGACTGGGCTAAAAAACAAACTGAATTTTTCAAAAAGAAAAAATTATAAAGAAAGAAACAAGCCTAAGAGAGATAACGAACTGAGTCCAAATTCTTCAGCTACAAATGAGTAAAAACTAAAAAGGGATGTTTAGCCGCATTTGGTGATTCATCCATTAATTTTCTGACTAACGATGATTGAAATCCCTTCGGTTAATGTGTCTGATTTATGGCTAATTGATTGCCTCGGAAAGCCGCTATAAATAAAAATAAAAACTTCCCTTTCAGAGCTTTTCATAATTATTTACAAATTTCCAAAGTTTTCTCATAACCAAACTTCTTATGCCGTTTATACATAGCGGCGGCAGTCTTTGTGTTTTATTTGATTACTTTTAAAATAATCAAATAAACTTCGGTTGTGGGCCTCTTTATTAATTTTTAATTTAATATTCGTGATGAGAACGCGAATCCGCAAAAACGCTTTTCTTTAACGGAGAAAAAAAAAGAACAGAAACAAAACGTTTTCGAATGAGATATGACCGAGGAAATTCCGCTTTTTTATTTTTTTTTTTTTAAGTTGGATTAAAAAAAGAGTTTATTTATTTATTTTTTCGTCGGAGATTTTTTTTTCATTTGGCGCTTTCACGATTTAAAGCTTATGAAATCTGCGAAAGCTTTTTCTTTATAAACGCGCCGAGTTTTTCTTTTTATTTTTAATTTTTTTTGCGGAAGAAATAAAAAATAATTTAGGTAATTGCTGTTGGATGTAAGTTTTAATCAATTATCTCTTTCTTCCTCAATCGCAGGCTTTCAAACATTTACTTATTTTATACGAAATGTTCACCTCAATGCGACAGTAAAATAATCAAAGAGGGGACGCGAAACATCAAAATAAGTCGGCGTTTGTTTTATTTTCTTGAAAAGGTGGCGAGAGAGGGAAGAAAACCGTAGGAATCAAAATTTTGTGTTTCAAGTGCCGTCACTGGAGTTTCATTAGACTAATGGAACCTCACACGGCCGGCCTTTGGCATTCTTCCTTCCCTTTCATCCGGATATTTCTCCGGAAAAATTCTCCCAGGGCGGCCCCGGGGAAAGGAAAGACATTTCCTCGAGTATTCACCGAAGCATGTGGAAATTGCAAACGTGAGGGAACCCGAGGGATGCTCGTCTAATTAAAACAATGAAAACAATCGCGCAAAATAAACTGCCTTCCTTCGTACGAGAAGTTGACGGCGGGGGATGAAAAAATTTTCCACTTTTTGCCCTAATCCCGCATTTCGAAAAGACAACCACAGGTCTGCTCTCAGGATATTATCAATACGTTCAGAGCTTTGGATTGTTTTAGCAATCAAAAGGAGGCTTGAAAATACGCGTTAGTGGTTGAACCGTAGTTCCCATTCTGTATATGTTACGAATACATTGCAGTAATATTTAAAATCTTTGTAAATATTAACCCTTTGTGGTCGTATAAAATTGGGGTATGGGTATCTATTGATCGGAATTAGTTTCTTTGGAAAGAGCAGGGATACATATACATAATATTCAGTGATATTTAGTCATATTTTAACAAGAGAGAATCTCTAATTATTCCTAAATACATTTAGAAAATATTCTTTTGAATTATACAATGAGTCTGCAAACGTAAAGGAAAAGTTTAAACTGATATAGGAATGCATACAGTATAAGATTCGTATATATTCGTATAGTTCCTTGCTGTGGCGGCTGAGAGTAGACATACGACCGCAAAGGGTTAAAACGATCAAAAAAGTCTTTCTGACATCTGAGTCACATTTTAACGAAAAATTCTTCATATTTTGTGGGAAGAAAAAAAAAGAAAAAAGGGGAAAAAAGAAAATAGGAAAAAAGGGGAAAAAAGAAAGTAGGGGAAAAAAGAAAAAAGGGAAAAAAGAAAATAGGTAAAGTAAAAAAAGAATAAAGCCGGACAGAAATGGAAAAAGGAAAACAGTTAAGAAAAGAAATACAGGAGGAAAATGAAGAAAATTCAAAAACTGTTACATTACAATTAATTACACATATGTGAGAATATATAGTATATTTGAATTAAAAGGGGGAAACAAAATATATTTTTGACTGCTCCGTTGCGGTGTTAATTCACCCTTTCCATTAATTCCCACAGGCATTCGTAAACAGAGTGCAAAAAATTGCCTTTGAAAAATGAAACTAAAAATTGAAAAAAATCCATTGAAAAATGAATGAAAGAAAATTCTCACCGGCACAAAACAAAGTCAAAGTTAACTGTAAACCTGGAAAAGCGAATTCCCTTCAGGGCTTTCGACCTCTGAGTGTCTCCACTCTGTCTCCCACAACTTCTGTTTTCGAGTCTCGAGTTTCTTTTGAAGTTCGGAAAATATTTCCAGTGAAAGTTTTTCCGGGCCATTCAACTGGTTTTCCAATTTTTCCTCGCAAGCTTTCGAAACTTCCCAGTCCTTCAGCCAAAAGCTGCCACCCCTTTCGAAAATGATGACGACGGACTTTCATTCTCAACTTTTCTCTATGTTTGCTTTTTATTTTTACTTGGCTGCTTTGACGAGCGAAGTTTTTCTTATTCTTTTAGACATCGAAGAAAAAAATGTCGGGAAACAAGTCATTAATTAATTTCCTTCTCGACGTTTGACGGCTGTTTGAAAATAAGTGAAATATTACCGCTAAACAACACACAAAAAAAAAGTTTTTTATGTTATGAGGAGGACTCGAAAGCAGAAGGAGAAGAAAAAGTAAAACAAAGTTTTGATGCTTTGATCTATTACCTGTAATTGACTTTTCCTTTGGGTTTTTCCTTTGTCTTCAACCTGGTTGCTCTTCCTCTTCGAGTAATCCAATTATTTTGTATTAACCCGATGGAGGAAACAAAGGGACTCTCCCGAGTCTTTTCCACCTGACCTTGACATCCACTTACGGTTGTGATTTTCTCCAAAAGCTCAGTTTCTCAATTTTTTTAATTTAGAAAACCTTTTTCTTCTTAGTGACAGATTGGAGACGTAACTGCCCAAAGGTTTCGTTTCAATGGATGAAAAATTTCAGTTTGATCTTTCGTTTAAATCAGTGATGCCCAAACTACGGCCCTTAGGGCCATATCCGGCCCGTGAAGGTGTTGCATGTGGCCCGCTCTTTTATTCCTATATTCACTGTGATTTTAGTCCATTTTAATTTTTAATTAAAGGGTTAATGTAATATTAGAATAACTTCAATTTGAAATTCTTTATTACCTTTCCGCAAAATTTTAAATTTACGCTTTCGAATCCATTCGGTGATATAAGTCAAAAGAACTGCTTGCATAAAAATGTAAAAAGGGTAAAGCCGGAAAAAGAGGCAAAGGCAATAGCCCTGAGAGCAGGAACGTAGAAAAAAGAAGAAAATGAGAAAAAGAGAAAAAGAGAAAGAAAAAGAGAAAGAAAAAGATAAAGAAAGAAAAAGAGAAAGAAAGAAAGAGACAAAAAGAAAAAGGGAAAATGAGAAGAAAGAGAAAAAAGAAAAAGAGAAAAAAGGTAAAATGAGAAAATGAGAAGAAAGTGTAAAAACTCCATATTTAATTTTCTTATAAGTTGTGGCCCGCGAAATTACACCAAACTCAACTTTGGCCCTCACATTATCAAAGATTGGCCATCACTGGTATAAATTATAATTAATTTCCCTTTCGCATCCACAATCTTCCAAATAAACCAGAATCGCTATCGGAATTTGGTTTAAACTCTAGCGATTCAAGTGCGCCCTCGTTAGATAAGAAGGAGGGAGATATGGGGAAGTTCCCTCATCTCCGATACATAAAAAAATAATGTTGTCGACTCCGAGTAAAGGATTTCGGGGTGATAGAAACGGAGAGGAAGAGAAAGAGAAAGAGAAAACTGAAAGACTGCTAAGAGGTTTAAAGAAGAAGAAACTGATTCAGGGGAAGATTAATTAGAGAAGGCTTTTTAATACTTAAATATTTAGGGTTTCCGAGTAATTCATCCGGTTTTTTTTCATTCTACAGGTTTCTTTAAAAGTAAAATTGATTTTCCGAAAAACGCATTCACCATTTTCAATGGAAATTCGTCTGGGATCGTAATTAACCGACTCCCTTTTTAATGTGGTCCGTTGAAATAAGGTTAAAAAATAAACTATTAATATGTTTTAATTTTACAATGCATTTAATATTCATCATTTCATGAATTTCCAAGATAAAAGCACTTTAGAAAAAGAGGGGAAGAAATTCCGCGTAAAACCGAAAACTTGGCGAACATAAAAAATTTCCGACAATATTCATTAAAAATTTTTTTTTTAAGGGGGTGGAAAAAATAGAAAGGGAGGTTAAGAAAAAAGCTGTTTTGTATCAGAGACTGCTGAGAAGGACAACTTTTCCTGAAAGATCGGAGTATACAGTAAAACCCGAATGTGGTTTTACGATTCTAAAATCAACAAAAACTGCGATTTCCCGCATGAATGGGCCAATTTTTATTAAGCAGTTTCCACTCCGGGGAACAACAAATAAAAGCGTCAAGAGCTTTGATTGCGGCCAAACCACAATAGGAGAGCCGGACTTGGTCAACCGATGCTCTCCGTTTATTTATTTAATCTTGGCGACAAGCTTAAAAGCCAACCGAACTGTTTGCTTTTTTTATATCAACAAGTTTCCCGATATTTATTCTCTACTCTTTCCGGAGACGAGTGTTTTCGCGAACCCGAAAGCGCTCCTTAAGTGATAACTTTCTCAAAGTTGCTCCCAATCAGTTAATTCGAGTTCCGCCGCTTTTCCTTCATTAGGGACAACCTTTCCGGTGTCGGATCGATAATCGAATCGATAGACAATATTTAACCTGGGATTGGAAACGGACCCGGAAGCCAATGTAAATTCCACCCCCGATATTTACATAAGAGATTAAGTTGAAAATCCATTTGATCAGTCAGTTTCCCTTCGGAGGTTTTCCCGAAACTTTCGCCTTTCCAATATTATTTATACAAAACCTTTTCGCTCCTTAAAATGATTTCTCCGGCGCAGCGAAAAGATTCCAAATCCGTCTTTTCATGCTTCTTCTTCTTTCTCCCTAACGAGCTAAAACTCTTTAAATGTTTTAATTCTCGATCAACAAAAAAAAAAACTTTCTCCGGAGTTTCTCAGAGTTAATGTTGTTAATACACCCGGCACGTATCTAAGACAAAGCTCATTTCTTTCCGAAAAGAAAAAAGTTTCGGACCCCCGTTTTGTACATCAAAGTTTCTTGTTTGTTTTAATCTTTTAATCGAATATTTACTCCGGATTATTGTTAAGTCGACCTCCCCATGTGCTTCCATATTTCCTGGGCGGCTTCGTGAGTTTTTTTTTAAATTCTTGCCCTCCTCCCCTTCTGTGTCGAGTGTGAGCCGCAGAATTCTTAATTAGGGCCCTCCCCCATTCGGGGAAATTCTCCCGGATTTCCTCGAGAAATATATCTCCTGTAGGACTTGATTAAGTGCCGGGGAATTTATAGGCGGAATAAAGCATTTGAGCTAACGGTTTTTTTCTCCCGAGGTTGGCATCACTGATCTCAGCTCGCAATGCAATGCAGACTGCAATTACTTATTTCTTATTTTCTCATTTAGAACTTTCGTAATTTCATTTTTCCATTTCGACTTTTATTTCCTCACTTATGTCATTACTCTTTAATGTTTTCTTTCCCTCTGGTGGTATAAAATGGAAACTTCAATTTATTTAATTCGTTTGTAACGCTTTTTTTAACGGTCAAAAAACGATTCGAAAATGGCTTTCCTGAGGTGGAGTCAAACGATTACTCCAAAACAAAAATAATAAAGTTTGAGTTTGGCGAAATCCGATGCAAAACAAAACCGGGAGGTAAAAATAAAGCGAGCAAAACCGGAAGTAAACACATTGTGTAAGCCTCGAGTAAAAGGCTTTATTTGAAAAGGAAAAGTCAGAAGATTTGGTTTATTTACAATTTAATATCAGTGCAGTCATACAAACTTTATTTGGAAAGATTTAAAGCAAACGTTCGAGGGTGGTTTCGGGTGAGGGTGAAAGGGGTGTTGAACAAGTTAAGCCGAGGGGGGAGACGAAACTACAACCCTATCGGGAACAGAGGGTGAACAACCCGTTCGTTTATCACACCTCGGCAGTGGATGCTGCTGCCGTCTGGGGAAACATTCGAAAGAAGTGAAATTGAGGGAACGAAAAAGAAATTAGTCCAAAATGGAGAGTTGTCAGGCATAAAAATGCGACGATGGAAAATTTTGAGCTTCGCCGCCAAAAAGGGAATATTTCTCCGTTTTGAATTAAATCATTGTGCTTAGAAATTAAAACGGAAAATTTGGAGTTTCAAGTATTTGTAAATTTGTTCATTCAATTGATTTCCTCGGTCCGAATTGAAAGAGAAAATGAGAGCAGAGGGAGGGGGGGGTGAAGGAAGAGGAGGGGGGGGGAATTTTCGACTGCTTTTGGAACTTCAATTATTCTCCAGAGGAGAAAAGCGAGAATTCGGAGGAATTTTTCGGTTTTTCAATGGGCGTTCTTTGATACCGCTCGGATTTGGTTAGACCATTTTGGGAATCTGATATCTGTGGTTATTGCCACTGTATTTAAAAACTACCCCCGGGGGATGTTTATTTTTTACTTTTATTTGCCAAAAATTTCATAATTTGAAAAAATGTGTGTCTTCGAGCAAAAATTTCCAACAGCAGTTCGCCATGTTCGTGCATAGTTTACGAAAGAAGAAAACTTTCTCACCCCCCCCCCATTCAAGGGAAGTTTGCTAAAAGTCTCCCGACACTTTTCGGACATTATTCCATTTCGAAATGACTTTTTTAAACCGGTTCGGGATAAATTTTAGATTTTTCCCCGTGAAAGTTCGGGAAAAACACGAGGGAAAACTTCTTAATTAGCGTTTAACCCGCCTTTATTTACTCAGCCATTAGCTTTTTTTTTTCTTGTGGAGCGGAAAGGGGTGGAATTTTGGACGCCACCTGGGGAAATCGGAAAAACGTTAAAGAGAAAACGGGCGGAGGTAAATGCATCAACCCCTTTTTTCTGCTTCCCCGGGAATGTCATATTACGTCCTGTCATGTAAAATATTTGGGGGAAAGGAAATCCAATGTAGACTTCTGAGAACGTAAGGCCCCCCCATTCCGCGAAAGAAAATGTTCTATTTTCATCCCTCTAAGCATTTTATCTCAGTTACACCTGGTGCAGAAAACTAAAACGATTTGTCTTTAAATTTTATTGCATTTTCCGCACTTCGAACGTAATTTTATAAAAAAAAAAAAGAAGGAAAAAATGATTTACGGAGACGCTTTCCTGTTCTTCTCGAAGAGTACGAGACACGTAGATGGGCTGTGACCTTCGAGAAACTTTGGCGATAAATCATTCTGTTTTCTGTATTTTCCCCCCGGAAAAATGTTAAATTAATACTGGTTAGGATTTTGGAAAAAATCTCCGCATGCGAACCGATGATGGAGCATAATTTATCTGTCAGAATCTCATTTATAACGAGAAAACCCTCAGAAATATGGGAAGAACTTCTCCATATTTCCATAAAATCCTTTCCCTCAACTCCCGGACTGCTTTTCAACAACCGATAATTAACAAGTTAAACAAATCAATTAAGAAGAGGTTTCAGGACCGGAAAATCTCCGCCAAAGGTTTTCTTAGTCGAAAGCTCTTCCGAGTAAGCGAAACTTTCTTCTCCTCCTGACAACAAGGGAACTTACCTGAAACGAAAAGAAAAAACTTTCTAAAGCTCTTAACAAATTTTTTTCAGAACAATTCCAAATAATGATTGTTTGTAAGCGATCGATTGTGAATTTTTGAATTAAAATGCAATATTTTGTGATATTTCAAAGAGATTTAATTAATTACTATCAATTGCTTGTTTTCGGGGAAAATATTTGTGCAAACTTTCTTCCCTCAAAACATTTTCATCCCGTCACAAAACATTTTCGCTGGGAGACTTTTTTTTTAAAAATGAAAATCCACCCCCTTCCGCCCCTCGCGACCCTCCCCCATTGTCTCTTTGATCAGATTTTATCTCTTCCTTTCGAAAATTTTCAACAAGGTTTAATAACTTTCAATAAAAGTTTACCTTATAATTTTCTTATTACGGTATTGATTCTCATATCGAAAGAATTTGAGGAGATATTATTACTTCGTCCGCCGGATTTTTAGAGTTTTCGCGAAAGAACTCAGAAATTAAGACTGTTCGCCGGTGATAACGAGACAACAAAAGATTAGGCTCGCTCTCATTTCAATAATTTTATATCTCCCGGTTCCCATTCGACTCTCTCATTACTTTTGTTCTCCCAAATCCTCTTTACGCCTTTTGTGCTTCCACGCCCCTTCCTCTCCCCTCCCCCCATTTACTAATAGTTTCATTTCCCTTTTTAACTGTTTGTTTTATCAACTTTCCCCGTGAAATATTGATTTTTTACAATTTAAAAATCGGCTTTGTGAAAGTTGAAGAAAATCATTAGGATGTGAATTCGCGTGGAAATAAAGGAATCCTCAAAATATTAAGAAAGGAGGTTCGATCTGTCGACGTTAACGCACGCATTAACATTGTCCAAAAGATTACGCAACGAAAACTAAAAACGTTATTATAAATTTTTCACTTTTAAAAATACCAAAATGTGTCGTAATTACCGGGGGTGGGTGAAAACTTTACTGACGGTATATTATTTATATAAAAAACCCCCCGGGCGATAGATTGAAACTTTCGTTTTAAAGGCTTTTGTATTTTGCAAGTCATTAAAATATTTGGGTTTACGGTGATTCGGACTTTGAAAGGTTTTGCAATTTGTTAATTGGAGGGAGTTTCTTTTTTAATTACAAAAAAAAATTCGCCCCCAAAGTTTGGTTACACTTTGAAAAATGACTCCTATTTTTTTTAAATGATATAATTCAATCGCAGAATTTATGAAACATTGAGAAAAATTTATATTTTGAAAAGTTAAGAGTCAAATTTTCATGAAAACAATATAAAGAATTGAAATGATAAAATATATAATATCAATAATACAAAATATATAGTGAAATAAGTAATAATATAAAACAGGGATGCCCAACCTACGGCCCTTGGGCCATATCCGGCCCGTGAACAGCTCGGACTCTTCGTTTTGGGGTTGAAATTTAAAATGTAAATGCCGAAAGGTGAGTGAAAAGGCGAAGAGAGTGAAACAGAAAGAGAATGCGGGCGCAGAAAACCACTTTTTGACTCTGTTGACAAAGCTTTCCTTTATTTTTATTTCCTCTTCTTTTCTTCAAAACTGGGAAATCACTTTTATCTCTTCATTAAATATTTATGCTCGAATCGAACAATATTTGATTTCTCGAAAATTTGTGATTAAAAAACTCCCGACTTCTCTCCGCAAATGGGTGTTTGTTTAATAAATGGAAAAATAAAAAAGAAAACCTTGAATTTTTGAGAACAAGGGTTGAAGCGCGCGGGGGGTGGCTTTGCAAAGATTAAAAATCATCTCAATTTATCGGTGGAAAAAACGAATGTCATCTTCGCTAACAATAAATAAACAAAAAAATTACCGTAATGAGGATTTGTGCTGGGAAAACCTCTGCGTGGAACCACCCCTCCTTTCGCCCCCTCTCTCCCCCTCACCCTGCCAGACCAACAACTTTTTCCCCTGACTCTGAAGCATAAAATAAGATGTGCAAACATTCTTCAAAAGATCTGCAGAATGAATGTTTAAATTCGAGTCCTTCCTACGTAAACATTTATTCAAGTCCTTTTTTCCCTACGAAAATTCCATTGTTTTTATTTATTTATTTATTTGCTCAACTTTACCTTTTTCCTCGTTTTTGTAGAGCGCGAACATTGAAAGATTCTTAGAAAACTTCAACTATAATAAGGTGTTATCGGAAACGGAGTGACCATAAACAGTCCAGCAATTGTTCTTTTTTGCTTCCTAAGAGAGAGCATTCAGACAACTTTTTAAGTTTCATTGCGAAAACTATCTTAAATCTCAACTGTTTTTCTGCAGATTTTGTAGGTTTCAAATTGTCTTCTTAAACGGTTTTATTTAACTTTTTTTTCGTGTCTGTCTATCTGTCTATCTATCTGTCTGTATGTCTATCTGTCTATCTGTTTGTCTCTCTCTCTCTCTCTCTCTCTCTCTCTCTCTGTCTGTCTGTCTGTATGTCTGTCTATCTGTCTGTCTCTCTATCTGTCTATCTTCCTGCCTGTCTGTCTGTCTGCAAAGACTGAGAATCAAAACTTTGAAGCGAAATTTACATCCATTTTACTTATTTACAACCACAAGCATTTATTTACAACCATTCTCATATAAAAATAAAAATAATAATAACATTCTGGGGATTTCTACCCTCGGCAGTTTGTGTCTGGAGATTGGACTCCACACAGAGTGCTTTTTAGTCTTATGTTTTTTCTTGTAAAAGTAAAATAAATAACGTAAAACTAAAAAGTAAAAAATAAAGAAATATTAAAAAAACATTTTTAAAGGTTAAACAGTTTTATTTCAAATGCACTAAAAAGTTAAAAAATAATTGTGAACAATTTTTTTGTTTATAAAACCGTGGGGTGTTATTACACGTTCTGCAAACTGTAGCATTTTATACTGTATAATTGTAAAAATGTTATTACACGTTCTACAACCTGTACAATTTTTATACTGTATAACGCCCCATGGTTTTATAAACAAAAAAACTGATCACAAATTATTTTTTTTACTTTTTACTGCATTTGAAATAAAACCGTTTAACTTTAAAAATATTTTTTTAATTTTTTTATTATGAGTGACTTATGAATAGAATGCATTCAATTTGCAATACCCTCGTCTTCGTCATCATCCAATTCTTTTAGGAACCCATTCGTTTTAGAGGCAAAAAATTCTTATCAAAACGATATATATAATTATCTTTCAAAGAACAAAGAAGTTATTTCACTCCAAAAACCGACTCCCGCTTCATTTTAATTACCCTTCGGCGGGTCAGACACAAAAGACTTCCCTTAGAAATTTAGCGTATGAACGCCCTTCTTTTAACCCTTCCTCCCCTCCCCCCCCCCCCAAAGAAAAATGAAAACGCGTGAAACTCGCACAGGGAGAAATTTAAATTCCGAGAAAATAATAAGAAGTATAATTACTTCTCTGTTTAAAAAAGAAATTATTTCGTTTGAGTATCGGGAAAAGTTTCTACTAATTTAGTCGCACGTCATGTCGTTCTCGTGTCTACATGACATTTTTATTGTCATGAAATTTCCCGGACGAAAATAAAAATAATAATAAAAACACAGGTTAATTTGGCTAATCTTCGAATCCCAATTACTCTGATTTATGGTGAAGGAATGTTTCTCTCTCTCTCTCTCTCTCTCTCTCTCTCTCTCTCTCTCTCTCTCTCTCTCTCTCTCTCTCTCTCTCTCTCTCTCTCTCTCTCTTGGTTTCGCCATTGTTAAGCCTAAGTTTCTAACCGAAATTCTCCTGCTGACGCTTACAACCGTTGAATTAATACTTCGGGATTTGAAAAATTTGAAATTCCGACTAAAAGAGATTTCGTAAGCCGCTGGAAAAATTTTCCGTGAAATTAAAATTTCCCAAACGAAAAGAAAAGAAAAGTGAATTGTTTCCGCAGAGCGTTCTTTTGAGCACCAAAACGTGAAATGAAACAAAAATAGAATTACGGCGGAATTTAAATAGATAAAACATCCGAAACGGCAGAGGGAGGAAATAAGAAGAGGAAAAGGGTAGGGGAAGGGGGTTGAAGAGAAGAAAAAAAGAATTGGTTTGAAAGGGTAGCAAACCAGAAGAAAATGAACGGCGCGGGTTCGGAAAGACAAATGACGACGGCCGTTTAAAAATAAAAAAATCACCGAAGGGATGAACTGGGACGGACGAGAAAAATGGAGGGGTTGACCGGTGGTGATAATGTTATCTCTTTCGGTAGGAAATTAGGTTTTAGCATGTGCGAGAGTTGCCCTCTCTCGACCGGAAATTCACGTTCTTAATAGCGTTTTATATTTTTTCTTATTTTTTTTAGCATTTTTCGCTCCCCGAAAGTGTTCACCATTCAACAAAACCTTTTCTACTCAGTGTTTCTGAAACGCATTCCTCATCAAAAGCTTGAAAAATTCGGCGTAAAGACAAAAGAAAGAACAGAAACAGTTTTGTTCTTCGGACTGATTTCATTCGATTTTTACGAGGTTCCCGCAAACAAGGGAAAAGATGTTTAGACTAAAATCCATTAATAAATCTATTGGTTTTTAAGGAAGGCGGTGACAATCTCTTTCGTTGGCCCCGCGTTTCCCACCGTCTGCTCTATTATAAATGGCTTCTCTGACAAATCGTTGCAGACGGAGAGAGGCTTCCACATGTTTCTCATTATTCAAAATTTTCTATAAGAATTTAGGGGAGGGGAAGAACGAGGGGTAATTTGTCGTGAGCATCAAAATGGATTTAAAATCGACAAATTTTTCAACCGGTGTACTTTTTTGGGGGTCTGATTTTTGCGAAACTTTACAATTTAACATCGAGTTACAGTATTATTTAGAGGGCCAAGGCATCAAAACTCACAAATCCGGCCGAGTCGCCCTCACGAAGGCCGTAAATCTTCAATAATGTGACCGCAGCTAACCCCTATGTTAGTTCAATCCTCGCTACCCCTCATCCCCGCCTTTACTCACCCTCAACCCCTCGGACACCTTCAATCAAATTAAAATTTCCAATTGGGGGAACATTTTTTGTCTCTTATTTACCATTACGACGAGAAGAGATTCTCAGACATTCTTTAACCGTCATCCTTTCCTGCATTTTTTCAAGGATTTATTAACTTTGTAAACGGTATCGGAAACAAAAGGGAACTGAATAAATAAAATTCCACTGAACACGCTAATAAAATTTTCGAATTTCAAACAAAACTGAGGAAAACAAGGGAGAGATAGAGAGAGAGAGAGAGTTCTTCCCTCTCTCCGAAGGCCTGCAGCAACTAAAAGGAATTTGTAAATTGGAAAAGCCGAACCAAAAATTATAAATAAGCACTTAATCGAAAATTCCTACGTCGCCTGCAGAGTGGATGGGAAATGGCGTCTTCGTTTTGGAAAATATTCGGTGGCAGTCGCCATTTTTTTTTTTTAATTTTCTGCACCGCCGTGCAAAAAATTCACTTTCTGTCTCCCGCAAACATTTTCTTACGCCTCTTGAGCATCCTCTGGCAAAGGTTCATCGGACTTGAACCTGCGTTTCCTTTCACATTCAGCTGTGTGCCTTCCAAATTCGGTTCTCTGATGACAATAAAATTCTGAATGCCCCTTTTTGACAGGTATTAAAAGCCAGCTTTTAACTGCCTCTTTGGAAAGTCATTAGGGTTTTTTTTTTTTTTAATAACCATGAGAGGGATCCAAAAACGAATTGCCCTAAACTTCATTATTAATACAATATCCTTAGAATTAATTACATATAGCCTGGGTTGGCTCAAGTTCAAATTACGGTTTAATGCTATCCTCTCTCTGTGTCTGCTGCTGTCGTCTCTCCGTCGCCATCACCTATTGGCCCATCTATAAAAATTCCCCGGGCTTTTGTCGCTCCCCTGCAGTTTTCTCCTCTCACCGGAGAAAACTAATCAGTAACTCCGCGCCACAACCACCTCAGGCATCGCTCTGAAATACTCAATAAAAATAAATCTCCTGCATCGAAAGTCGAGAAAAAGCTAAAAAACTTTTCCTCTGGCTACGGCTTGGATAAAGGGGATGCTCTCCCCTGTCTTCTTTCCCTCGGAAACCGCTTTTTGTAGAAAACGAAAAAGTTTACAGCTTGTTTGCTTTCTGTTTTGTGGGTCGGGACCTACAGCGGGCATTTTTTGCTGGTGTCGTGACGGTCGAAAGGGTTCTTAAAATTCGGCTGCTGTAAGGGTCGAGGGTGCATTCCTTTGGGGGGTGTGTGGATTACCGCAAAGGCAATATACAGTGAGCGAAGATCCCGTAACTTCTTGATAACCCCGAGGAAGAACCGAACGAGGGAAAGACCGAGAAGGTAAAGTAAGACAAATTAGAGTGGATGTAAATGTACCGCTTATTTTCAGCGTCGTGTTATTTAATGGTTAATAGCTTTGATGGGGGGGAGAGAGGGAAAGGGGAGGGAAACCAAAGGAAAGCGGAGGCAAAACGCCGGATGGGGATCTTCTCCGGCTTAGAATTTTCGGTTTTGGAGGACGAAAACCCCGTGATTGAGTCGTCTGGGTGGCGTAGCGTGACGACGTGGAGGCGATACCAGAAGTCTTTATGAGACGACACCAAAGAATAAAACCTCGGGACTCGCTGTCTAATTGAAATACAAATAAACGCAGGAATTCTTCCATGGCTGTTAACTAAACAAACAAGAAACCTTTCCCCCCCTCTCCCTCTCCCCCCTCCCTCCGATCTAAAAAAGTTTCGTTTAAGGTGCGAAGGCGCCTTAAGAGTTATTCCATGTTCAAACATAAAAGGAAGCCGGTTTACATCCCCAACGAAATATTTGCTTCGAATTACGTTCGGAGAACAATTTGTTGAACACCATGTTGACAATTATCATGAGAGAAATTCCACAGATGGAATACGAGAGGAGGGATGGGGGAAAATCGAAACCTTTCCTCCGCAGGTGGGTTTACGAATCCTTTTGGGCACAACAGAGAAAGTCCATCATCTGCGATGACTTCAAAGAGACTTTCGATTAGTTCGCGCCTTACAAAAAAATAATCTCCCATCACCCCCGGGCCGGGAAGTAATTAATTTATTCACGGACTCTCCCGTTTTGCCCCTCACAAATAATTTCCTATTTAATCTCTCAGAAAAGTGGAGGCATCGCTGTTTGGAAAAGGACTCAACCATCCGTTCAATATGATATTTATTTACATAGTAATTACCGGAATACGGTGCTTCATCCCTCGGCAGCGAACCGGGGAGAATAGGGGAGAGTATTTAACAACCCTCTCCCTGGGTTTTTCATACGGAGAAATCAAATTAACCTTCGATCGCTTTTCTTTTCTCCTCTTTCGAACCCACGCTGAGGAGAAAAGCTTTGCCCGAAAAGAAATTCGGTCCTTCGAAAGAGAAAACTTTTTCACGTCGTCATCCGAAAACTTTCACAAGACAAAAACCTTTCAAAGCGATGGTCAATCTCCTTTCAATTCAGATCTCGATAAAAAGAAAGAAAAGGAAGGACACTTGACAAACTGGGGAGGACTTCTCTCCCAAGTGTCACTTTTAAGATTAAAATATACAAAAAACCGACACGCCATCTTCTGGGAGTTGAAACCCTCCGATATGAAAACAAAAAATATAAAAAAATCCGTTAAGACGGACTCGTGAAAAGGTAATGGAAACCCGGGAAAAGTTCACTACGAAAACAGTTGAATTAGTCCCAGGATGAATGACTAAGAGCAAGATGTCTTTTCCTGGGGAAATGGATAATTTTGTTTTGAGATTTTCATTGCTTTTAGGAAAATGTTCCCCCGGGGCTGTCCGACCACTCCAGGTGAATTTTAATCCCTCGGCCAATTCTCGGTCTCATTTTTCTGGATGAACCTTGGGGAAGTGAGGAGAGGAGGGATGAAAGTGGGGGGACAATTAAGTCGTAAACGGGAAAACTCAGACCGAAGTATGATTTCTACAAAGCAATTAACAGACTCTCTTGGTATGAATATAAATTTGATAAAAACACATTTTATAGTCTGAGACAAGGGGAAACAACAACGGTGGAGAATTACACTCAGAAAAGCTCGAGAAGCTTTTACAGTTTTGAAAGTTTCTGAGAAAATCAATGCATATTTGAAAACAAATCTTCATACGATCAGTCGGGGTTCTAAAACAATTTCTACGAGTGACCAGAGAAAGCGAAAGATTCAAGCACAAACAAAAGAGATAAGAGTTCCTGCAGGAGCTTTTCCGACCCTCTGGAAGCGAAAAGCACGGCCTTTTGGACATTGACGTCCGATAGAAAAAGCAAAAGGTTTGTGCGGAGGATAATTAAAGTCGAAATGAACCCTACGGGCACCGTCAATAGAGCTCCTGCCCTCGACCCTTCTTTGGGAAGCTCAAATTCAACGTTGAAAAAAGATGGAGTGGAACTCCCGAGTCCGTTTCACAATTATTATGGCCGTTTTGATTTCATTCGGTGGATTCCCGATACGGGAACGACCATTCACCGGGAATTAATTGATTATTTGGAGGAAACCATCAGAGGATTGAATTTCCAGACATGGAAATAATTCCGTACCCCAAAATTGAGGAGCGCTCTGAGAAAAGCTCTTTCCCTCCGTTGGCAATTTTTCCTGACGAATTGGCAGAATGACGGAAGGGATTCGTCAGGAGTCATCCGGTGGAAAAGAGGTGGTTTCTTTTCAAATTAAAAAAAAATTAATTTTCAAAAGTGACGTTTTACGGTTTTTTTTCCAGAGCTTTAAGAATTTAAACTCGACTTCGACCTTCAACGTCATGACTGCGAGCTTTCACCCGTCACGGATTTTTCAGAGGTAATCTAATTTCGTTTCGGCTTAATAACTTTTGCCGAGCTTTGCTTTCTTTATCCCTTTCTTTGTGTGAAATTTTAAAATCGGAGAAAGCAAAAGAGCAAAAGAGTGGAAGAAAATGAAAGTGCAAACGATTTCTTATAAACTAATTACCGAATTAGAGCAAATTTAGTATAACCCACACAATATATATTACTATTATAAATTACTAAAAGTATATTATCCATCTCTTAAATCACTCTCCGCCGGGGAAATTGCCAACTTTCATCCGTTTTGAATTTTTTCATTAACGGAATGAATTTTCATTACGGATTTTTATTTTTCGCTAATTTTATTTTAATGGAAAAAAATTAAATAAAAAAAAGAAAAACACTAATGAAATTGAAAACAGGAAGGCTCCCAGTGAAAATTCTGAAAGGACACGACAGGGAAGAAAAAAGGAAAAAAGACGAATTATCAAAAGACGTTAAGGGAATCAAAGGAAGAATAAAAGATGAGGGACTTCCGAGGGAGGAGAAGGGGGGGGGAGGGGAGAGAAAGGAGGAAGATCAGAACGAGAAGATCCCTCTTCTTAATTAATTAGTTTAATTATCTTGACAGTAATGAGTTTTATTGAAGAAAATCTTCATCTCTTTCATTATAAAAAATTTGTTTGTTTATAGCGGAGAGGAAAGGTTTAGGTGAAATGAATGAAAATAAATACTAAAATAAATTATTACAATTAAAACAAAGGGAACATTAGGATTTTGAATTGTGCAATATCGTGCGTTAAAAATTTAATTTAGCAATTAAACAATTCGCAATTTAAAATTTCCAACTCAAAAGCAATTATTCACTTTAAAAGTTCCTACGCGAATGTTGTTTATTTGTTTCACTTGGAATTTGGAGGTCGGAAAATCGAGAGAAAGGGTTAAATAATTTTTCCGATTTCAAGAATTTTCTCTGTTCGATATACGAAACAATCTGATGCCATTTTTAAACTGCAGAAAATCCAGAATTCAAAGGGCAATTTACATTGCATAATACTGTAATTTATACTTAAGAAATGTATTTTTAATTTGTTTATTATTAAACCCTGTGATGGCCAACCTACGGCCCTTGGGCCATATCCGGCCCGTGAAGGTGTTGCATGTGGCCCGCTCTTTTATTCTATATTCACATACGTATTTGGTGATTTTAAATTCTTTCTTACCTTTCGGCAAAATTTTAAATTTACGCGTACGCTTTCATTATAAGTCAAAAGGACTGCTTTCATAAAAAGGTAAAAAGGGTAAAGCCGGAAAAAAGTAGGCAGCAGGCAACAGCTAGAGAAAAGAAGGAAATGAGAACGAGAAGAGGGGAAAATGAGAGGAAAGAGAAGAAAGAGAAAATGAGAAAAAGAATAAAAGGAGAAAATGGGGAAAAAGAGAAAAGGGGAAAATGAGAATAAAGAGTAAAAACTCCATATTTAATTTTCGCATATGTTGTGGCCCGCCAAATTACACCAAACTCAACTTTGGCCCGCGCATTATCAAAGATTGGTCATCACTGATTAAACCAAATAATGATATTTTATTATATTTTGACCCTATTTTAGTTTAATTTAGAGCCGTTTCGGACTAACAAATAAGTAATAAAAACATTCCAGAATGGTCCCGTAAATTCCTGAATTATTTACAACAGCATAAAAATAAAATTATTACAATCATTTATTTATTTTTAGAAGTATCAGCGACATGATTTAACAAAGTGTTTAAAAAATATTTTCAAAAAATATAAAAATCCTTCGCTGCTGCAATTAAAACCCAAAGAGATTTAAAAACTTTTCGATTAATTAATTATTACCGAACCCCAATATTACTTTTTCTCTTTTATTTCGATTTCTCCCTCGAAAAAAATCGTGAAACTCTTTTTTAAAAAAAAGAAAAGAAAAATCACTGTCGTAAATGAAACTTTTCTAAAACAATTTTGCTGACACCGAGAAAAAGGAATAGCGGAAGGGATTGGCGTTTTTTTGCGGGGGGGAGGGGGGGGAAAGGAGGAGAAAAGAAATACAAAAGTCTAAAATTTAGTGTCAAAATAAAACGTCAAAACGTCATATTTAAATATTTAACGAGTAACTTGATCATTTGGTAACGAACCTTTTGCTCTAAGTCAGCAATTAGGGAGAGGAAACGGGGGAAACAAAAAACGGGAAAAGCATGAGGAACTGGATCAATTTTCGATTTCCGCCGATGATTTCTTTTGTTCTCCTTTCTTTTGTCCATGTCAATGAATTTTATCTCGGTTACTTTCATTTTTTCATAATTTAATTTGCCTCCCATTTATTTTCTGCTGTCGTGACGAAATCCCAAAAGTTTCAGCTAAGTAGACGGCTTCGACCGGCTTATTCTTTGGGATTTTCTCCAAATTCCATTAAAAAATTTTTTAATTCGAAAAAGCGCTCTTGGATAAGACTCCAATTTGTTCTGTTTTCGAGAAAGACTCAATTCGTTTTTCATCTGAAAATTCGTTAAACTCACAACTTTGGCTCGCTTTAAGAGAAAGAGAGAGAGAGCAGCTGCTCAATTGTACTTATTCCCCCGTTCCGGATTTTGTAACAATTCAAGCTGAGTAATTAAAAATCAATCACGCGAATTGCCTTTGAAATTCGATTGAATTGTTTCTTTGATTACTTTAAAACTTCCAAAAATTTGTTTGAGCGACAGCCATTGATAAAATAAATGTGAGTTCAAAGTGACTGTTAAACTTTTAGGAAATTTTAAAAAGATTTGCACGTCATTGGGGTTAAAAACGGGAAAAGAATCGCAACCCCTGATGAAGTTAATCCCCGCGGAAATCGCAACAACCACAGCCACCCCGATCATTCGAATTGAAAGTGTCCGTTGGAATCCATCGAACAAACCACCGCCCGCTAAGATAAACAGCTCCGAGATTGGATGCTCCAAAGGAAACAATATCTTCTGGCGAATAATTAGCTCGCCTAACCCCATCGGTTTAATCTTGAAATATTTCCCCCATCACTTTAAAGTCATCTCTCCCTTAGATCACTAATTTACTTTGGAAGTAACAGCCCCTCGGAGCAAAAGGGGTGGGAATATTCTAAGAATCAAACTAAACATGCATTAAGAAGATTAATGATTCGGATTTTCTCGGCGAGAAAATAGATTTTTTGTAAACAGTTTTTCCGGTTGAATGATTCCTTTTTCCCTTGGACCGCCCCCTCCCACTTCTTAAAAGCAGATGAAAACACAAGATGGAGGGTTTCAGGTGAAATTCTTCTTGTTGTGGAGTAAACAAAAAGCGGATATAAAATCTACTGCAATTTTCCAAAATAATTTAGCAGAATTGCGCCCGGAAGTAGCTGTCGTGTCTCTCAGCAAAGCATCACTCGCTGTAGCAAAATCCTCCGAGTTTTCCTCGCTCATCTAAACAACAGCAATAATTTTCCGGATCGTAAAATCGAAAGCCACATATTCTCTCCGGCACACAGCCCCTCCACCCTCCCCCTCACCGGGAATAAGAAATCAAATGATGGGAATTAGATTTTAGAAGTATCCGAAGTCACGTAATACTCATTTCTCCTTCTCTCCTCCCCTCTCACGAGTTAATGCTTTGTAATTCCCATGCATTCTACTTTCGTTTTAATCTTCTCCCTCTCCCGGTGTGCTTTCTTTTCTTTTCCGTCTTTCCACGTGCCCTTTTTTCCTTATATCGAATCCACTTGTGTTGATTGTAATTTTTTTACAAAAAAAATTGGTTTGTTTTACGCGTATTTACAGTCAAAAGTATTTTGACAATACAAAATTTTCCCTTTTCCACCCGTAAGAGCTACACATAAAGTGAAATTTCATTGGCTTTTATTGAAATGCTTTACAACGTTTATAAATATAATTTATTAATTATAAAACAGAAGAAACAAAGAGTTTATTTTAATAATAATATAATAATAATATAACTAAGTAAGAGTATTAAATAAAAAGCAGAAGACTAAGAAGAATGTTGTTTTGCATATTTGCTATTTTAATGTATTATAATAGAATATTAATAATAATTAATAGAATTTTTAATATGAATAAAAATATATTATTAATAGTATTGATAATTAAACAACACAACCCTAAAATAATAATAAAATCTTATAATAAAGTAATTAAGTAAAAATTTTGTATTGTCAAAATTTTGACAATTTTTTTGTGTATTTAATTAAATATTAACTGAGAAAGTATTAAATTTCGTATTGTAAAAATACTTTTAAGAGCCACTGTATATTATTGAGAAGTGGTTTAATGAAAGGTTTGGAAAGACCAGAGAAGGCTCACCATCTTTGCAAGATAACCCTTTCGAAAACTTCACACGAACTTCCTAATTGAAAACCTGTTGTCCTAACAAAGCGAGATTTCCTCGTCTACGGGCAAACACAGTCCCTCACTCACTCTCTCTCTCTCTCTTTTTCTCTCTCTCAGCGTATAGAACCAAAGTAAAAAAATAAATGTAAATGATTATTTTCAGATGCGTTCGTCACTTTATGTAAATATTTTGTTTGTTATGAATAAAAAAGAAAAGGAAGGAGTCAGCTGTACAAACACAAACAAAAGTTTTTTCTTCTTTCTTTCTTTTTTCTTCTGTCTTTTCGAAGAAACGACACCGAGTCCTTATTATTACTTTCTTTTCTTTTCGATAAAAATCCGGTAAAAGTGGTTCTCCGAAGACCGCACACTGGGCCTTTCTAACAATCATATCCAAACACACTTACCTGCCAGATGCAATGTCGCGTTTCTGCTCCTCGCAACACCGGCGGAGTTCTTGGCGATGCACCAGTACACCCCTTCATCGGTGCTATCTTTCCTGCGATGCAACCCCTTGAAGAAGAAGAGGGAGCCCATGGACAGCAGAGCTCCGTTGGATTTCGTCGACCGGACCGGCTCGCCATCTTTGAACCATTCTATCGTCGGCTCCGGAGAGCCCTCCGCTTTGCAGTTCAGCATGACGGGAACTTGTCTTCCTACGGTGGCATCCGTTGGGTGTTCTATGATTCTCGGAGAACGGTGTTCCTGCCCTGAAACGGAAATGCATTCAAGGTTATAAAGAAACACACCACGTTTTGCATTTCGAGATAAAAACCTGGAGCTTTAGAGAGGAATTTGGAAAGTTTTTTACTTTCCATTGTTCCGGTTGACGTAAATGAAGGAAACAATTTCACCTCGTTTGGGAGGGGGATGAACATTTTTTTCTTCTGTCTGTTCGTCGGAAGACAAGAGCAAAATGTAATTGAATCTTGTTTTCTTCAGATTTCGTGTCAATCAAGGGGGGTTGATTGATGCCTCCGACTCTCCTTCAGCTTTGATGTCTTTGTTATATCCATTTTGAAGGTTTTCTGTGGTGGAAGGTCTCCAACGAGATCCCTTTGACTTTTTTCCGGTTTTACCCTTTTTATTCTACCAATTTCCTCGTCTTTCTCTATTAAGCTCAAAGAATCCGGCAAGATTTTCAATGAAAACGTTTCGCTTTTCTTTTTAATCATTTACGATGTTTTATCTGCGGGAGAAAGGGAGAACTCTTCTCTGGGATTCGCGGAAGCATCCCAAGCATTCGAGGGCAGAGATGAGAGCACAGTCGACTTTCTCCCTGCGGTTTAGTTAGCTAAATACAAGAACCACTTCCTTCCCCTCCACACTTCTTCAATATCTCACTCGCTTTCTTCTCGTTGCACAGGGAAAGGGAAACTTGATTCGAGCTTCTTCCTCGAGTCGAGCTCAGCTTACTTTTATGTTTAATATAACGTTCACGTTTTTCATTTCTTTCGCTTTTACTGAGCTTCTTGCACTTGTGTTTAGTGAAAAGTTGCATTATATTTAATGACAAACTATTACTATTAACTATTTTATTTCTACAGGAATCGTTTACTGATATATAACGGAAGCCAAAATCCTTTTTTTCTCCGGAAGAAAATAATAAATGGCGAAATTAAAAGAAACAGACGTATGCGATAGAATGCAAAAATGTCAAAACGTTCAGAGGCAAACAAATCAGAGCTGTGAGACTGAGAAGAGGCGGCGGTTACAGAAACCAGGAAAAACAGAAAGAGAAATAACAGATGGAAAATAATGAAAATCCGGAAGAAAATCGGTGGAAAACTGCTGATGAAGTTTAATGAAGGTAAAATGGTGCTAAGTAAAAACAAAAATAAATCAGCTGCTGTCTGCCCAATAAAATAACCACCAAATTCCTGTCTTTTTTTACCCAAATATTGTTATACTGAGAGTTCAAAAGTTTGAAACAAAAGTGAAGTTTTATTCTTCGTTTCTTTTTTTTTTCTATTCACCTCTTTCAGTATTTTACTGCTCTTTCGCTGTCCTCTCTTTTACCCACTATTTTCCTCCGTTATTTTTATTTTTCGGGTTCTTTTCCATTTCCACAACTTTCTCAAAACTGTTCGAGCTTTTTTTCTCTATAAGAAGTGTCTCAAGAAGTGATTATATCTTTTGATGAATTTTGTTCTCTTTTAATATTTCAGAATTTCTTCACATTTTTTTGTGTTTTTCATAGTCACCAATAGCTTCATTAGTTATTTTGTTTAAATTACAATCCCCTTTAAACATTTATCATTCGAGTTCTTATCTGAAGTAATCAAAACATTTTGTCTAATTTTTCTATTGGGCAAAATCAAACCTCAAAAGGGTTAACTAATCAGATTTTGCTGTTTTATTTACAACAGCAAACCCCTCAAAACTCCAACCCCCGTGAAAGATTAAAACTAATTTAAAATTAAAATAGAGAGGAAAAATTGGGGATGAGGGGGGGGGGAGACGGGGCAGAAGAATTCCCAGGGCAGTCATTAGACCGGAATCTTTTCCACGTCCCGAATTATCCCGACCATTTATTGTCAGTCCGCTAAATTCTTATCTACCCCAGTTTAAATCGATGCATGTATTGAAATGGTTTCTTTCGGGGGCAAAACTTAATTGGCGAACCCTTTCATGTAAGTGTGGTGATGGAGGCAGAGGTGTGCGAGGGGCGGGACATGTAGATTTTGGCATGATTTAATTAAATTCCGGAGCTGTAAATTGCTCGCGTATGTCAGCGGGAAAATTAAGACAGCTAACAGAGACTCGTTCCTCTCTGTAATTAGCAAAACCTAAACAGAAACGGGGAAATTTCCCTTCGCGGATTCTTTGAATTTTTAACTTTTGGATTTATTTCGTTGCTTCCAAAATGTCCAAAACGAATAAAGAGATCGTTTTTAAATAATATAATCTACAGATGCGTTCATTTTTTCACAGTACTCTCCAAATGAGCACAAATTCAAAAACTCAGGCATGACGTAAATTCCTATTTTTTTCAGTACGATGAGTACTATCACTCTGATCTTGTGCACCCCTCGCAAGGGTAACTTCTTCCCGATTGTTTCAATCACGGGTGAGTTGAATTCGTCTTGAAGCGAATTTCCTCCAAATTTGTTGTTCTTTCTGTCGTCTTCGCATTAAAATATTCCGCAGTGCTCTTAATATTCTCAGAGATTGTTATTCTCCTCTTTCTCTCCCCATAATCGATTCCTGAGAATTGTTTCACGTGTTTTTCACTCTAAAATTCACTGGCACAGACTTTCCCCCTTTTTCTGCTCCCATTATCCTTTAGCTCACGCTTGCGTGAATTCACTTGAGGGAAAACCCCCGGCGCTAAGCTAAGCCATGAAACGACGTTCGAAAGTTCACCTCTAACCCCCCCCCCCCCGCCCGAAGATCTAAAATTTTTTTTTTTACGGAGTTTTACATAATTTTGTTAAAAACCACGTGAAAAATGCGAGCATGTCTGAGTCCGGATTCGACTCACCTGCTCTTCCCGAGTGGAATAAATGTAAAAAGTCTGAAGATGGTGAAGTGCATAAATTATTACGGCTTCACATCCGCCGACTTCCCCTCGAATATAAATCAAGTCTATAAAAGTTCCAGTAATTACGAGAAATTACAAGAACATCTGCAATGATATTTTTAGGCGAATCTTTTCTCTCTCGAAATCTCCTGCCCTGTGCTCCCTCGCCCCGTCAAGCGCTCTCTGTTTTAGAGAAGTGGAACTAATCGATTACCGTTGCAACCGTTTTTGGGGGGCGAATGCCGAAAAATAAGTACGGTGAAGTTAAAGAATGATCCAAAGGTTTTGAAATAATGAAAAGGATGTTTAGAATTAAAAGGAAATAATAATTAATAATGAAATCTGTTGGAAGTGAAGCCAAAACTCGATCTGAAAACCGAAAGAAAAGAAGCGGAAATGACGCCGTGAAGTGTTAAAATGAAGAATGACGTCGAGGAGAAAGGGCCTTCATTTCAAAAAGCAGAATTTCACATTCCGGAAAAGATGGGGAAAGCCGGGAAACCACCGTCATCTCAAATTAAGGTCGTAATAATCCCGTTATTTCAACAATGGCGGCGACATTGACAGGAAAAACTTCCTTTTATAGAAGAATTAGCTGAAAACCCCTTTCGGGGGAGGCGAAGCGAAGAGGGGAAGGGCGGTTTCCCCCCTTTTTCGGAAAGCTCTCGCCAGGAAAAGGTCTTTTCAAGGCTAAAGGTGCGGTTCGAGCAACCCTCATCAGGTGCCTCTCTCAAGCGGTGAATGTCACTTAAAAATGGCGTACGACGAGAATAAAAATATAATTTTCCCAGTTAGCTTAAAAAGACATTTACACTGACAAACGTGGGGAGGTTTCCATTTTAATTACTGGGAATTTACCAGAATATATTAGGAGAACCGTAATGAGCGACAGAAGCTAAAAAAATTGAACCTTTCATTCACCATTAATTAAAATTTTTTTAAATTTCAGAATGACGCCCTTTCCGTCGACAAAGATTGGCTCACCTTCGATATACACAAAAAACTGACAAATAAAATTCAAATACAAAAATATTCTCTCAAATAAATTATTTCAGATATTAAATCATGAGCAAAAAGAAAAATTAAATGAAGATAAAACCTGACTTTTATTGCGTGAATAAATCAACATGTTACGAGTTACATATTAATTAATATGAGATATTGATTCTGGCGGGATGTGAAATTTAAGGTTCGGAGTTCTGAACTCCTTTCATTTTATTTGGTTCATCATCTCAAAAACAAAAACAGGAAGCACTTTATTTGAAATGGTTGTAGTTTCGGAAATCTTCGGGAAAACTCGGTATTTTCCGTTATCAGACGGCACATAATGGGAGTCTTGGGCCTGGTCATTATCACCAGCAGGAAACCGGATAATAAAAGATATTACCCTTAGTGGTTATATCCAGCTACAGTTACAAAGAAATTTGAACAATAAAAAGGAGTTTAAAAAATTTTTTGACTTTTCAGTCCCCACTATGTCGTCGTGTCCGCAATAACAATTTAAGAATTAAGCTTTCTTTTTGTTGTTTTAACTTCCAGTACAGTAAATTAAATTTTAATGAAAACAATAAGAAACCGGAAATGAATAACCTTTTGAGGTAATGATTTTCGATTAAGAAATTCAAGATGAGTTAGCGGAAAATCCACCGGAAAATCACTCGCAGAGGCAACGGGTTATGTGAAAAGAGAGGTCCTTTCAGATTTTAACCCTTTGCGGTCGTATGTCCGCTCTCAGCCACCACAGAAAGGAACTATACGAATCCTATACTGTATGCATTCCTGTATCAGTTTAAACTTTTCCTCAATTTCTATTAAACCCTTTCATCAACTAATACAATTGGAGATAACTAAATTTAATCTAAACAAAAGGTGTGTACACTGTAGAATTCCAAAGAATATTTTCTAAATTGTATTTATGAATAATTAGAGATTCTCTCTTGTTAAAATATGACTAAATATTAGTGAATATTATGTATATGTATCCCTGCTCTTTCCAAAGAAATTAATTCCGACCAATAGATACCCATCCCCAAATTTTATACCACCGCAAAGGGTTAATAGAAAATATCTGTTACTATAAAATTCAGTATTTTTGCATTAATTTTACACTTCTGAATTTACTGTATAAATATTGGGGAACTAATGAAGAGGACGTTATGTGATTTTAGTGAGACCCAAATGACCCTCGAATGAGAAAGCATTGCTGAAAAAATATTCTTCAAACTATTCCATCCCTTATTGTTTTATTAAAAACAGACACGGAAATAGTAAAAATTTTTAACGGTTTTCAATTTGTAATTTGTCAGAATAAAATGAAATATCGACGAATTCAGAATAACCCAAAATTCAGTGGATTCGTTACAATACTCAAGAAAATTCGCACCCCCGAATGACGAAAAACCCCCCGTTATAATAAACCGGGTGGTGTCTTTTATTTTACTCGGCGAAAACCTCCTCTTCGCAGCCAACACGAAAAGAAACCATTAAGAGAGGGTGAAAAAGAAGAGATGGCAAATCCGTAACCCATGAGAAAAACGTGGAAGTGTATGACTGTTCACTTAGAGAGGGGGTTAAGGGGGTTGGAGGGAGGCGGTTATGAGTCGGGATGAGGGGGCGAGGGGCAGAAGTAACGCCGGGGAAACAATGGCATTATCTCCTCCCATTGAAGCGCTCGCTCGGAGAATGGAGAGAATTTTCGCTGTTCAAGTTTAAAGTAAAGTTTCCGGATGGAGCAATTTTCCATTCTCAAGTGGTTCGAAGGGATCCGAGATTGGATTCTGTAATAGATAGAAACAATAATGCAGTCATTAAAGTCCAAAAAGTTTACTCTCAGAGAAAAGGAATTAACTTTTCTTCTGTTTGATATTTTTTGTGAAAACGTGTGTCAACGATTGTCCCGATTGCCAATCAGTACAAATTTATTTACATTAAAATTTATCCTAATCGCCGGGATAGTTTCTCTAAGCAGAACCTTCCTAATCTCCTAAACAGCTCCTAAACCGACCGACAATGCACTGACTCGTTTTCTGTAATTATAAAACATATGCGTATCCTCTCCCGGATTTGCAGAGAGTTTCCCATTTCAAAAGGATTACAGACATAAAATGCTGAATCATTACACTGCGACAAATCAAACTGAAATGCAAAATTAAAGAGAAAGCACAGTCGAAATTTTTTCTCCCCCCCGTCAGTATTGAATTTCCTCTATTTAAGACTTTTTCTCTAACTGGCAACGTCTACTCTTTTTTAAGGGGGGAAAGAGAGAGAGAGGGAAGGGTAAGAACTGGGCGAAGTTAATTTCACTTCAATAATAATAAATAAAAGGAGAGCCAATTGTAAAAGGTAAATGTTCCCTTCGTCCAAAAACCTGTTTGCCCTTTCGACTCCTCAAAAAGGTTCATAATAACTTTTTTGATTTTATAAATGAGATTTAACGACATTTGAACGGAGCTCAAATTTTGTTTTCCTTTTGTTTTGAATTTTATTTAAACCGATGCCGCCTGAGGGCCGCTTGGAATATTCTGCTTTTAGAATTTACGTAATGGGCTCTATTGAATTTGTTAATTTTCCGCGAGTGCGGAAGACATAAGACTGTCGGCAATAACAATTGCGGATAAAGCGGACAATGGGAAGTCCGGGGTCGTTTAAAAGTGCAACAAATGGTTGGGAAGGATTAGCAGGGCTGGTTTTTACCGAAAGAATAGTTAATTATAAGATTTCATTTCCAGACTCAAAGGCTTCGCAATTCCATCCGGAAAACAAAAACAATTAACAACTTCAAATGTAAGAGGGAAGAAAAACGTGGAAACGCATTCGGAAAAAAAATAGTTAAGGCCGAAGAAAGCACAAATAGAAGTCTTCTTTGTAAAAACTAAAATATTTGAAAATGCTCAAATTGAATAAATACCCTCAGAATGAGTGAGTTAAAGGAAAGATAACATTAGCTTGGGATTCCTCCCCTCCGGAGAAGAAGCATATTTCTAACAACTTTGAAATAATTGTTAAATTATGCAAAAGAGTAAAGAATGAAACGTGACTCAAAAGATTTTTTTCTAATGAAATTAAAAACGCTTAGAAAAAAGTCACGTTCGCCTCTTCCGCAAGAACATGATAGTTTTAATAGTTTTCCGAGGTGAAGGAGAGGAAGATTTACAATAAAGTTGTGCCCCCCCCCCCTGCTCTTTTCCTTCTCCTCACGTCCCATTTTGTACTTTTCCCCGTTCGAAAACTTTGGCTTGAATATTTTTTAAAAGTCGGTTAGTGCTGAAATTTTACCAAAGGAAAGACGTAATGTAACGGAGAAGATGCAAAACCATGGGTCAGTGTTTTCCGAGAAAATGCATGCAATGTGAAGAGAGTGAGGAAAAGCAGAGAAAAGAAAGCGGGTTTTACGTCCGCATACTTCTCTTTCATTCTTTTTTACGGCGGCCATTAGCGCAGCATTCACGTAGCCGCGTCTCATTATTAAAAAGAAAAAGAAGGAAAAGGGAAAGGAAAATTCAAGTAATTTAAGTTTACAGCTAATGCAGGAAATTGTAAGAAATGTCTTGAAGGGTAGAATGCTGATTGCACTGCAGCCCCTAGGATTTATTTCTCAATGCTTAAAGAATGACGGAAAGGGCAGATTTACAGTCGATTTCCTCCGCATTTTTCCGGGGAGTTTTTTTTTGGGAAAGGCGAGAGAGAAATAAGAATCGGTGGAATTTCCACGCAGGAGCCCTTGAGAGAGCCTTCCCGATGTCTGAGAAGGGACGCCATGAAATATTCATGAAATAATAATAAAAGTTGAAGTCGAGAACAAGTTTTCATTTGAAATTGCCTAAATGTTCTTCTGTATGAAAACTTAATCTTTCTTAACACTGCCGAGAAATGGAATAAATAATAATATCAAAAAAGGTGAGAGATAATAGAAGAAAACATTTAAAATTATAATAAAAGCTCTTTTTGTGCAGCCCACCCTTTTCCCCCTGGGGTTTAATGCATTTCCTGCAGATTCTGATGTACAGGGTGTTCCCCAAAACATATACATTTTCACTTCGGCCAAAAACCTCTATCAAAAAATTTTCATAATTATATGACACCAAAACATTTACAACGACATTAATTACTGCAGACAAATACTGCAAATCGTAAAAACATTCAAACATCCAATTGTTTTTATAAGCGGCGTCTTTCTTCCTCTACAGACCATCGGGAATTCAAAGGGTTTGTCCCGTTTTTGTCCGCCGTCTCATAAATTCTCTCTCGTGGCGAATATGAAACCCTCCCCAAACCACCCCCTTTCGAGAGCTTCAAAGCCGTTAAATTTTTACGAGGGTTTCGGGGCCTAACTGATTTTTAACTGAAAATTAAGATAAATATTGTTTAGACCAGTGATGCCCAACCTACGGGCCGCGGGCCATATCCGGGCCGTGAAGGTGTTGCATTTGGCCCGCTCTTTTATTCCTATATTCACTTACGTACTTGGTGATTTTAAATTCTTTCTTACGTCTCGGCAAAATTTTAAATTTACGCCTTACACTTTGGGTTTCCCTTCTTTTTTAGACTCTGTCATAGAAGTCAAAAGGACTGCTTGCATAAAATGTTCTAAAAAGGGTAAAGCCGGAAAAGGAGGCCTTAGGCAATAGCCATGAGAGCAGGAACGTAGAGAAAAAAAGAAAATGAGAGGAAAGAGAAAAGGAGGAAAAGAGAAAAAGAGAAAAATGGAAAATGAGAACAGAGTAAAAACTAATTTTAAAAATTCAAATTTAATTTTTTTATACGTTGTGCCCCGCCAAATTACACCAAACTCAACTTTGGCCCGCACATTATCAAAGATTGACCATCACTGGTTTAAACGAACGGGAAAAGAAACGTTTCTTTCTTAAAATCAAATTTTCCCGGGGACTAAAAAGAGAGAAAAAATTTTCCGGGACCGGAAAATGGGAAACGTCTGAAGTTGAAAACTTTTAATTTTTCTCTTATTTTTTTGATTCTTTCTGTGCTTCTTTGTTTATTTGTAAGCTCAATTTTATTTTTGGTTCATCTCTACTCACGTCCGACTTTTTATCTGTCTTTTTGCTCCAGTCTATGTTTTCGAGAAACAAATTGCAAATTCAGACTTGAGTGTCAAGTGCTTATCGCATCGATCCGAAAGGTTTTTCTTTTCGCAGAGTTTTCTTTTTATTCAGAGTTACGCGGGCAGACTATTTATTTATTTACAAAAATTGTGTACCTTTTTCGGGTATAATAATGCACATTTATAAGACAGATGATACAAACATAATAGAGTAAAAATTGATTTTGATTATAATTTTATTTTCTTTTAACTAATAAAAACAAATATTCGGATCTTTAATTTTTCTAGCTTTGACATAAAACTATAAATTTTACGTCGAATGTCTGAAATAGCGAGGTATATTTTTTGTAGAAGTTTTTCCCCGCAGACTTTTAAAATTATACGCCAAAAATAAACAGAGGTGGGATTTAAGGGCAGTCGGAAGGACAGCTGCAGGGAAAACAAACCCCAGAAGCCTTAAAATCCGTTGAGAGCTTAAACCCGACAAAAAAGTAATTCCCCGAGCTTTCCCATTCTAGATTTCCACTAGAAATTAACGCCATTAAAGCGTTGAAAAAACACCCGAACACAACCCCCCGCACCCTCTCCGACCCCTCCCCCCTCTCTTGTTTTGCTCGCATAAAATTTTATTAAACGGGGTCTTGAAAACTAAAGCAACAATTCATTTTGTATTCAGGAGATGAGACCCGGCGTTAAATAAGGAAATTCGTACGTAAATCAAGGAATATTAACCCTGTTGAAGCAACCAGATGCAAGGGGCCGAAGGGGTGGAAACAACCGCAGGGGGAGCGCGGGGCCGGGGAGGGGAGGGAACCTTTTTCTTCTGGCGGATCTTCTTGAAATTAAATTTTTTTCTCTCCCTCTTCTAACGTAATTCCCACTTGTGGAACTCCAAGGTGTCGGCGAGAAAATTCCCTTTTCCTACAGCCGTTGCACCCGAATGCATAATCCCCTTTCGGCAGAAGATTTACCCGAAAAAGCCAAAGGTTTTCCGTTTCGATTCAGGTGCGAAATTGGGAGGGACTGAAATCAACAAATCCCGAACAAATAAAAACTCTTTTGAGGATCCCGTTTTTCCACAATTACGCTCCTGGGCCTATGGATGTATTTTTTTTTTTTTATAATCAAAGGGAAACCGCTAATGAAGCTTCCACTCATCAGCTCATCAATGCTTTCAATCCGTCGAGTGGGAAGTGAATGATGCTTGGGGGGAAAATTGGGGAGAGGCGCATACTCGTGACTTTTTTGTTTACCCAAATTACTTTCAGTGATACTGTTCCGAGTTTTTTTTCTCGAATAATACTGTGGTTGGGGGATGAACAAATCGGGAAAGAATTAATGGAACAGTAGGAGGGGGTTGAAATTTCGGGATGAAACTCAGTGGTTAGATTCAATGAGGTGGCCAACGAATTTCCCTTTCAGAGATAAGAACGACGAATCGGTCGTTTGGACCGCGAAACGACTTTGACCGGAAAGAGTTGAAGACCTTAATGATGGCGGTTATTGCCGAAAACCCTTTTGCATTCTTGTGCACTCATTCAGATAATTCAAATTGAAAGTAAACGACGAGAACTTATTGAACCGCCATCTTCAACTTTTCTCTGCCGATTCAAACCGAAAGCACCCTGCTTAATAAATTATTAATAAAAAAATAAATTTTAATAATTGACTTTAATAAATGGGATCGAAATCGGAGCTTAAGCTGACGCCCCACAGGAGAATTCCAATTCCCTGAGAAACTTCATAATTTCCGCCCTTCCGCGAATTAAATTTCGACCTCGGGAAAGGTGGCGGGGGGCTGTTTGTCTCAGTCACGCCAAAAGAGTATAAAAACCTAACAATGTCTCAGCTGAAGTGTTGAGTGTAATATGATAATTGACTCTGTCGATTAGTCCTTAATTAGCCGCCCATCAATTACGTTTAATTAACGTTAAACAGTTAGTGCGAAGTACTCGAAAGGGAAGAAGATGGCGAAATAAGGGGTGAAGAAGGGGTTGAGAGGAATGTGGAAAATCTCTTATTGACTGCGGCTTTTACATAGCTTTCGGATAACGTAATTAAATTTCCCCGCGGCGGAGGGGGGAGGGGGATGATCCCGAGGAAGTCGAAAACCGGTGGGATGCGTCGCTCACGTTTTTCATTTCGACGCGACAATTTTGTTTTGACATTTCGAGTTATTTTTTTAACCACCCCGACATTACAGTTCTCTCTTTAAGTTCAAATTAATCGAGGGCGTTTGGCTGTTGACGTCTTCGATCCCTCCTTGGCCGCCCTCTGTTTCATCCCCTTTTGTTTCTTTACAATCGAATATCAAACAACTGTGCCAATCCATGAATTTTTTTTACATTTATAACCCCTGCCTTGATTGAGGAAATGTCCATCAAGGTACAGTTGCCCCAACAGAAGGAACCCGCAACCTCCTTCGACAGTTTCAAGAGAAAGGATTAAAATGGCAATCAGATACATCTCAAGATCGGCGAGAGCGAGATAAACTCCCGAAGAGCTGGCGGGCTCATAAAAGCTCTCAAAATTTGATACTCGGAGCAAGTAGCCGTGTAAAACCACTGAAAACTTCGTGATTCGACTCGGGAGCAGCTCGAAAGGTAAGATAAAAAAAGGCTAACGATGCAATATGAGGAAACTCGAGAAAAGTTGGCGGAAGCAGAAGAAAAAGTGATTTAGAGGAGTAGGAAAACCTTCGCAAGAGAGAAATAATAGCTGTAATGTCATTGTAAGTTGATCCCGCCGCCAGGGAGGGAGGAAAAGATAGAAGAGGAGACCCTCGCCAGAGGAAGAACGTGACGGGAAAGTTGATGCTGATAAAAATTAACACGTTTCCGATGAGTTTTCGGTTTTGAACATTCAAACGGACTAATTAAAACAGCCGTGAATTATATTCAAAAGAGACAAAATCGGGAATCCGTCGCGGAAAAGGTCACGTGGTCCTTTCATCTCGCTAATTTTTTAACAAATTTAAAAAATTAGTGATGGCGGGGGGGGGGGGAGAGAAAAAGGGGAAGAGATTCCGGCCGGGGGAAACTTTCGGGGGAGTTTTGCTCTCTCGGTTCGGACGGGAAATAAAAGACAGAATTTTCTTTTGAAGAGAGAGAGAGAAGGGAAGAACTTTGAAAGCTTTAAAAACTTAGATTGTGACGCGTCTCGAAAGCTTTTCCCATCGGTCTTCACAAAACTTTTTTCATTCAATATCTAAAAAGTTAATTTCTTTTTCTTTTCCCCGCTTCTCGAGACAGAAGCAATTTTTCTCTTTTCAGTGTTGCCGTTTTCTAAAACCCTTAAACGACAGAAAAACATCCGAATTCAAACCTAAACTCAACTAAAGAATTAACGTACTCCGTAATTAATTAAAAACTCCGATAAAGACTTAGAGTAAGACTTGGGGGTGAAACGATAGACATCCGAAGACAACCGAAATTCTCCTCTAATGAAAAATTCACGAGTTGCATCAAAAGGAAACGGGAAATCGATGAAAATCAAATGAAATTTCAAATTTTGATACTGATATTGAGCACAAATTGAATTTCGCCCCGCGAAACCTCAATTTGGGCGGCATGCGCCTGAGCACTCACTCGCTTATGCTCACGGGCTAATGAAAAATCAATCAAATTGAATTTCCCCGAGAAAAAGTTCAATAGCCATTCGCCAGTGGCGTACATCTTCCATTCGCCACTTTCCGAAAGCCCCGCGCAGGACAATGTCACATTTCATATTATTTGTTGAGAACCCCTCCCTCTTAATTTTAATTAATGAAAGGGATTACTATGGCTTCGGCTTTTCGAAAGACTTATTATAGGAACGGTCAAAGACTAATGAACCTTTGGCGACAAAGGTTCCGTTTGCGGATTCTGGGACGAACCCTTTGATGGCTCCTCTTTGGTGAAGGTTAGACCTTTGAGGATGACGACGTCCATTGTTTTGGTCACCTGGAGTTCCTATAAAACTATCCGTTAAAACACAGCTTTTGTACTTAATTATTTACCTCGTATTATTTGTATGTTTCATGTAAGTTTAAATTTTAAATAAACTTTGAGATAAGTTTTTTATCTTCAAATTTCGTTAACCCCAACATACAACAACTGAATTATTAATATTTTGGTTTCAAAATGAAACACTCGACTGTTTTAATGAAATATGAGTCGAAGAGCAGTGGCGGACGTTGTGACCCAGAAAAACTATTCAAAGCTCACAAAGGAACGTTTGATTCAAACTTTTCACATGAGATATAAAGAAATTTATCGATTTATTTAAACCATTAACTCGAAAACGAAACGTAAATATTACACAAATTCATAACAAACAAATAAAGTCTGAGAGAAGCGAGCATGTGAATGAAAATGGGAAGAGAGAGAGAGACTCAAGAGCCGTTTGTTTGTTTCATTACATCCCTGACTAAATTGAATGATCTTCATAATTAAATGATTAAATAAGGCGAAAACATTTAAATGACACGGAGAACGCTCTTTTGCCCCTTGCCCCCCGCACACTCCCCCCTCCCACTATCCGTTTCTTTTCCTCGGATGATGTCCTAATTGAAAGCACAGGCACTTGGATGAATGACATGCCTTCTGCATACAGTTGAGTTATTGACCAGACGAAAATAAATATTGATTTTTATTAGTACGTCGCCACATTCGGCCGTTTTCTTTTTAATGGTTCCGCAGCCGTAAATCTCAGGAAAATATGGTAATTTATCCGTGGAAACTGTTGAAAAGGATTAACGGGGCCCCCAAAACAACCGATCTGCGATCCGGTTGGGTTTTTGACGCTTCCAACGGGGGAACGGCCACGAGATGTTTTCCTGTGAAAGGAAAGGGGAGTTGGGAGGCGTGGCTCATAAGGAACCACAAAGAGCTACACGAAATTTTCTGGCTGTGTAAATAATAGCGCTTTGTAGAAAAAAATTCCGAGGCGGGACTGCATCCCGGGGGAAAAATGATGGACTGCTCGCGTCCACTTTTATTCTGTTTTACGTCGTTTGTCAACACCCCCTTCTTTCCTCCCCTTCGTCTCTTCGCTCGCACAACTCGCCCTGATTGTTGTCAAATCTCTCTGTGTGAGACCGAACAATTTCTCTTAATTTTAGTCCTTTGCTGAATGCGTTTCCTGTTTCTTCCAAAACTCAAATTCTGTATGACTCGTTGACGAACCAATAACAACCAATTTAATTCTGCTTTTATGTACAGTAGCGCTCCAAAGTATTTTGACCAATCAAAATTATTTGTTTTCCACCCGTAAGAGTTACATACACAGTGAAATCTCATGAAAATGCTTTACAACATTTATAAATATACTATTAATTAAATAACAGAAGAAACAAAAGTTTATATCTAAAAGTAACGATAATGAAAGTAAACTTCAAAAGTATAAATATAAAATTAATTAAATAATGTGTGAAACAAAGAGTATATCTTTATAATTATGGAATAGTATTAAAGAAAACGCAGAAGACTAAGAAGAATGTTATGTTTTGTATATTTTGTTACTTTAATGTCGAAGGGCGACTAGTATATTATTACTAGTATTGATAACTAAATAATACAATAATACAATACACATACAACTCTATAATAATACACAACCATAGTAAAATAATTAACGAAGAAACTATTAAATTTTGTATTGTCAAAATACTTTTGAGCGCTACTGTATTTCTTATTTTCCCCAATTTCCCCTTAAAGTTAACCTTAATTAATACTAACAATAGACTAATAATTATAATTATTAAAGAAGGTAGAAAGATATTAAAAACCAGGGAATGTTCATTCCAGATGCTTGTAAAATCGAACGGTAACAGATTGGCAATTAGGATTAAAGTTTTTGTGCATTGTTGACTGGGCCAAAATTAGAAGCGAACAAAACAGTCAATATTAGCGAGAGTTCTTGGAGTTATTGAGAAGCTTTGAAGTTTATATTCGGTGGAAGTGGAAAGGCCGAATGTCATTACCTGTCGAAACAAAAGTCCGCATTGACATAAAAACAAAAAACCATACATTTCGACTAAAATGGTCAAGAGACTCGAGAGTAAACAAGTGCTCGAACCGTCACGTGCGATTTTGACTGAGAGCTTTCCACGTCACGCGCGTGCAATCGAGATTCCCGGTACATAAATGCACCCGAAACCTCCCGTTCGTTTCGAGTTTATGCCGACAGGACCGAAATAAGGGAGTCGGAGAAAGCGGTGCGAAGATGACGGGGATGAAAAGACCGGGAAAAGGGGAGAGGGCTCATGAGGCGGGCGAATTGTAATTAAATCTGTTCAGGCGCTTCATATTTCATAACTCGGCTTTGTTTTTGTTGTCGTTTTCCGTTGACGAAATTCGATTTTAAACTTTCTCCCTCCATGTTTTTCATCTGAGGTAAATTGACAAGTTCATTTTCTTCGAGACTTAGGGTTTATCCTCATTATGGAAAGAGTAAACTGCGGGAGGCGACGATGTAACAAAATTAGATTCCCGGGGAGCGCACGAAAGAAATGATAAAAGTAAATCACGTAACCATTAAAAATTCAGGCAATTGTCATCGGGGCCCGCTACAGGGATTTCGCCCCCGTGGGTGAGAAAAAAATTTATTTCATACATTTACTTCCACACTTTTTTATATTAATAATATCTTTCGAATATTCAATTCCTCATTAATTACATCTCTGGAGCGGGCCTTGCTCATATTTCTTAATTATACATATAAAAAACAACGCAGGATTAAATACATTTTACAAACCACCATTAATAAGAAATTAAATTATACTTATAAATAATCTAATGAATCCTCGTAAACACTATAATGTAGAAATTTGAAAAAACACTGTCTAATATTGAAATATTTGCCAAACAACTTAATCCAATTTAACGTAAACTTCAACCGAATACTGATTGTGTATTCAAACGGTTGGCAACACTGCCAAAGGAAAAATTCCGCCAAACAGGGAATTAAGTTGGCAAACCTGGGTGAGGAATCGTCTGCACGAGAGTCAATTGTTATTGTGCTCAGGTGAGAATTTTTAAAAATTATGTTAACTATTTTTAATTGTTAATAAAAATAAAATAATTTCGTTTAAATTTTATTTTAAAATATGTATCACAATGTAAAATAGTATTTTCTTGGCATGCCAACACAAAATCGTTCTACTCCGCGAAAATATCGAGTGAATGTAAGTCTAAATAAAAAGAAAATGTGGGTTCAATAAGGCGAAGGCGCCAAAACATTTGTTATCTTTTTGAAATTCTCGCACCTACCCCTCTCTCTCCCTCGATACATTTATCTCTACATCATAGACGTCAACCAAAGGCAATTTATCACGTCACGTAAGTTTCAAAACATCGCCTCAAACCCTTTCTTAGGATGGTCCTATTCTATACACCCAAATTGCGGATGAGATTCTAAAAGAAACAGGAAAACGTCACGATAATGTTATATACGGTATATATATATAAATTCTAAACACTAATCGGAAAAGAATGATTACGGGAAAAGACGAAGGGGGAGATTTTGTCGAAGTATGAGATATTGGATATCGACGATTTTCTAGAGTTTGATCGGGATTTCTTTACGGTGGCATTCAAGTATCGGCCTCGATTGCTTCATTCCCCAACTTTTTTTAATATTGAAGTTTACTTTGTCAAATTACTTCTGACCCTTCTCCTCCCTCACGAATTTCCCAGTTTTTATAAAATATTGGTTTTTTCGTCATTCTGTGGTCAGTTTGAATGACCACAGATTTTCATCAGGTCGATCGCTGAAGCTTTCCGTTTTCTGATTTATTAGAAACTGGGGGGCTTCGCCCTCGCTAAGAATCTACCTCTGTACCTTAATAATAGTTACGATAACACCTCAATAATCCCATTGCACTTAACTACAAATATAATGTTTCTTCTTTATTCAGTCATTTTGTAATTCGCCTTCTGTTGCTTCTCCTCTTTCTCTCCCTCTGTTAACCATCTCTTTCTTTCTTCTTCATATCCTTCTTTCTTCACTACTCTCCCTTCTAAATGGTTCTCTCTTTGGTCTGCAATCTCTAAATTCCTACTTATCTGTGGGACACACACACACACTTCCTTTAACAGATTTATATAATAGTATATATGATATTGAAATATTTTACAAAAACAATATTACTGTACTCTATAATTGTTTATTATTTAGTGTTGCACGAACAGAGAGGAGAACAGCCATTTTATTTCGAATAACCGGTAAGATTTCTCATTGAAAGACGTTTGCTCAACCGACTGATGGTATTAGGTTCTGACTGTTATAGTGTAAAGAAGAAAACGAGAGTCAATTGCAGTTGGGGTGTGAAAACACTCCTGCAGTTTCTTCACTTCTATCTAGACGCGTTCAACACCGTAAAAACGCTTTTAACAAAAAACAGCAAAAGGACTGGATTTTATAAATCACCCGTCCTTCCACCTGTGCTGACAGGGGCGGGAGCGAAAGTGGCCGCCCTTCGATTGGGGTTGAGCAAAGAGGCAGGGGAAGGAAAGATAAATTCAAATTGAAAAAGAAATTTAATTAAAATTTAATTTTGGCATTTGCCATGTGGAATAATTCTTATTGGTTTGAATATTCACGGGGAATTATCAGTGAAATTTCCGTTGTAAATTCCGAACTCAAATTTCGAGCCCCCTTTTCCCGGCCGTCTCCCCCCCGGCCCCGGGACCACCCAATGTGTCATAATTCTAATTAGAAACGCTGCCTCTGAAACTTTGCCATCTTAAGCGCTCAGAACCCTCTTCTCCCTTCTCCCGATTATTATGATTCTCAAGATTGCGGGCAAACCTTTTTCCTATCGGGGGGAAAAGTCTTAGGGAGAGACTTGATGCGGGAAGCGCGCCTGAAAATCGTAGATGGAGGCGGCCCAAAAATGAATCATCCGATACAATTTCGAGGGGGAAAATTGGGTTTCAAATAAAACTTCATTTGTGCACCGGATAAGCGCATTTTCCACGACGGGAAGTAAATCGGCTTAGAAAGGGCCTAAAACCACTCGGGGCTCCTCCAAGAACGTGTAAGGGTGAAAAATTATAGCTTTTCACCAGCGTTTTCCATCATTTTTCCGGCGAGGACCCTCGACGGACGTGAGATTTCCTTCGGCGGTGCCAAGGAGCCGTTTTGTTTGCCCGTTGGCCTAATGTAAGCGGAACTGAACAAATTTCACTTTGGCGGCGCGTCGACTTCGGCCCGTACCTCTTAAAGTAAATGTGTAAACTATAAATATTCTGGAGCGCCGGACTCACCTTGGAGGAGCCACCGCACTCAGACTCAACTTATTTTCCTTATCAAAGACAGTCAATGAAAACGAAAATTGATTTGTGGAAAAGCATATTATCAGGAGGAAAACATATGGAGGAATGTTCAGGGGGAGGTCAGCTGAGTTACCGGAAAGTTTAACAATTACAGCCGCTCAATGTTTCACATTAAATAAACGATTCCATTAGTCCCCCTTTCTCTGTTTCGCTCTCCACGTCTGTTAAAATTAAATTTCATTTTTTCTCCTAATGGTCTCCATCAATCCTTCCTCGAGTGCGGCACTAACAATTCAGAAATACCAAGACAGAAACCGATAATGCTAAAAACTTACAGTGCTGTCGCGTCTGTTGATATTCCAAAAACACTCACCTGTAAATAAAAAAAAGACATTAATGACTGTGATAGCAATTTGCTGTTGGTAGCATTAGTTCGGAGACAGTTACAATTCGTCCTGTTGCTTTAGAAAGCAACAGTGATTCCTATTCTTCACAGACTTACAACCCCTACAGGTGATGCGATTTTAAAAAATCTCATTTCGCCCAATCCGGTTTTCCCTTCCTCGAAAATTGCAAATAATCTAAAGCTGCGAGGGTCTGTGCGGGGTTTTCAGGTTCAGCGAATCCCTAAAAAAGGGATTAAAGGTCAATTAAGACTTCCGAGAGCAAAAATCGCTTTAGAAAATAGAACAAACCCATTAAAGAAACTGTCCGAGATATTAGGAAAAGGAAAAGTGTCAGAATTAAGATTAACGATGATAAAGCAGAAGAAAAAAGAGAAAAAAAAGGATAACGTGGGAATCGAGGTTCGTCATGAAAGAGGAAGAGATTCATGTGTTGCCATAAATCAAAAGGACGGGGGAGTTGGAGAGGAAAGGGGAGGGGAGGGGGAGGAGAGGTCGAGAATGAAACAAAGAAAAGTCATCGAGCGAGAAGGAACGAAAGGAAAATAAAAGAAAACAAAACAAAAAAGGGAAATTTTGTCTCTTGCAATCAACGAAATGAAATCTTGTGAGGGCGGTTTTTAATTCCGGTTGATTAATTAATTTTTTAGTTTGAAAAGGTTGCAGAAGGGAGCCTTTCACAAATACTCTGCCGTCGTGTGAAAGCTCAAAAAGATTTCCCGACTGTTTGATTTGAACTGGGCAAAACGAGGGTTCAGGAAATTTTCGGAAAAGGGGACATTTTTCGCCAATAAAAATGTTCTGATTGGTTATGAAACATAATTTGAGGAGAAACGTTTCCTCAATAATAATGTAATGCATTTTGGTGTAAACGTTTTTAAAATCGAATGTTTCAAAACGAAGAGGTCATTAAAACAGCACTCGAAAAAAATTAAGCACAAAGATAATTCCTCTGACTGCATTTGTTGGAATGATTTCATTATTCACATTTGGCAAAGACGAATTCAAATAAAAACCCACAGCAGCAGTCGTAATGCTATGAGTGTTCACATTATATTTTCGTCATCTGAATGGCATGAAATTTTTTTTCTTTGGAGTCGTATTGGGCACATAATCAAACTGTTGTAACATCGCACCCAAAGGTGGCCAATTGTACATATAAATTCGGTGTGTGGTGACAAATTTCCAGAAGTGATGGACACAGGAACGAAGAGATAAACCAATCGCTAGGGCGGTGACTGCATAAGGAACGCTAAATCTTCGCAAATTCAAATTTTATTGAATGCTGTAATTGTTATTTGTGTTAGTCCTCCATGACGTCTTCTGCTTTCAATTCGACTCGTATTGAATATCCTTCTCTCCTTCTCTCTTCAAATTTCTTTTTCCTCTTTTCGCCTGTCAAATGCATTCGTCTCACCCTTCCCTTGCTTTATTCTGCCGCCTAACATGTGCTGTCATTATTTCTCGAAAACTCTTCTTCGTCTCTCGCCAACTTTTCCCCTAAACTAAAGAAATAATAATTTCTTCTTTCAACTGGAAAAGCCGTTATTTGTTTCAATCGACAATTGCCTCATGAATTCCATTTGGATTGATTATAAATAGAACTATTGCTTTTCTTTACCTCGAACGGCTGAAAAAAGCACAAACGGGAGAGACCAATCAAAAGCCGGGATAATAGTGCGCCTCCGACGGAAATTATGAATCCATAACTCATTATAATCAACCCTTGTCCTCACCCTGAGACTAATTATAAATATATTATTTATAGAGATGCTTGAGGAAGACGTTAAAAATTGAAAAGGTCATTAAAGTTTCATCACAGGTTTTGCCAAAATCCTTAGGGGACATTATCCTTTTTTGGGTCACGTTTCTTCCCTCGGAAACCTTCCTCCATCCGTCCTTTTTTCCCTCTCCTTCCCTTTCTCCTGTTTTCCCGGCGAAACAAAGTTTTCACTCTCTCGGAGAAAACTCGATCACGAGCCATAATTGCTTTGTAACATCAGCTCCAATTAATCATCTCGAGTGAAATTGTTATTGTATCTCAAGATTAATCTCTTTCCCCCGGTGTCGATTGCAACCCTAATTTCCAGGGTTAAATACCTGGGATCCCCGCCAATTATTTTCAAGTTTGGATAATATGACAAAAGTTGTTTTTTGTGGGGGAGCATCTGCTCTCGAAATGATTCTCATGACGTATTATGGGATAACGGAAAGTCCTCTCGACGATGAAACTGCGCTTTGCTAATTCTTAATTGAGCAATTAATTGAAATAAATCCCAACCGTTAAAAATTGGGGTTTTTCGTACCCTCAAATGCATTAACAGTTCGGGTCACACACGTGCCGTCAAATCGACAGCAGTCGAACCGTCGGAAATGCCACGAACCGCGCCTAAAAACCGGAAACACAACAGTAATTATTTAAATATCGAATCTAATTTCGTCATTTCGAAAAGACGGAGACGGAGGGGTGAAAAGAAAATAGCGTCGGGCGGGGCGACTATCAAAGGATGCAAAGCTTATAGAAAAAAGAATTTCTTTTGTAGGAAAAGTCATTCTACTTTCGATTTATCTGCTCATTTCTTTCCATTGTCCCATGTTTTCTATTATTTCGCCTTTTTTTCATCCCCTTCGTACCCGCCCTTCTATTCTTCGGCGGTTCTATGCTAACTCCTCGATGGGCTACTTTTATGAAATTTCTCTGACGGCCTCATATTCCCGAACTGTTTCCCTTTTCCTGCTCTTCTCCACCCCGTCTTTCATCCCTTAAAGGAACCCATTGTGCTGCGACGCGAGCAAAACTTTTAACCCAACCCGGAGAAATTAAACCGGCAAAGAAGTGTGAAATCGTCAAGGGTGAGTCAAAGTCGTTTGGAAATTTTTGAGCGGGGGGAGACGGAGGGGCGGCGAATTCTGAGTTTTCTTCCCCCCATTTCATTAGTTTCTCGGCTAAAGGCCGGTTAGTCTTCGATGGGGGTGGGGAAGATGATTTAGGAATGGTGAGAGGGTTGAATTTGCCCTGAAAATTAAGCGGACGCTTATGCCGCACAACTTCTACGCCTGAAAACCGCAACTTCTACAAACTTTTCTTCTCGAAGATGAACATGAAGAAGAGGGGAAGTTAAAACTCCAAAGTTTTACTTTTTTTAATATTATATGATTATTATTTTTAATAAAAGTGCAGCTGACTCAATTTTACAATTCCCCATTCATAGAAAAACATTTAGTAATTAAATATACATACATAATATAGACATAGAAATTCTCGCGGTTTTTTCTGTCAAATATTCCTTTACTGTACCTTCTGTATTTCCATAAAAAACGCAACAAGAAGAAATATTGTCTTTTATCTTTCCGAAATTTCATTTCGGTCGCAACGGAACCCCGCACTAATTTAATTACAATCAATTAATTAATTTGATTTATTGCGGTAATCTATTTACTCATCTTTGTGTTAATCCGTCTTTCTGCAACCCTTACAAACAGTTTCATTAAAATCCCTGCACTGAATTTTCAAGTTCAACAACAACATCCCTTAAGGAAATTTTTAATAGCAATGCATAACACAAGACACTGCGAGAAATCGGCATCAAAACGAGAGACCAGGGGTGGGAAAACTATTATTCACCCCTGGCCATAATATTTAAACCACAATATTCCACCCCCCATACTTAAATGCCCGTGTTTACACTTGTGAAAATTAAATAAACAAAATTTATCGCCGCTAACGGAACAATAGTTCGTGGGGCACATTAAAGGCCCGGATCGTAAATAAAGATCACAGAGCGAAATGATTGGGGGGTGATTTTAAACGAATTAAAATTGAAGGAATTTTCATTTCCGAAATGAAACGAATCTTTTCGTTTCCCTCATCGCTTTGATTGGAGTTGAATCAAAAAAGGTGGTATTAAATTCAGACGAACTTTGAAGAGGAAAAGAAGTCATAACAATAAATTAAAATCTTATAACGCATGAAGATACTGTATATCTGCTGTGCTCTTGTAACTGTATCTTTCTAAATAAAAAAAGCACAACAAAGTCAGAACAGAACACAAAAATTGAGATAAAGTGGCCAAATTTAATTTGTTAACTTTTGAAGGGGACAAATTTAACATTAAAAAATCGAAAAACAGTCATCAAAAATTCATTTGGACAACAACTGCGCCAACTATTCTTTTCCTCTCAAAAAATATCACAGCGGAAAGTTAATGTTTTCTCAAGCACCGGAAAAAATAAATAAATAAAAGCAGTGAAAATCGAAAAAATAAGCTGTCGTAGTCTCCATATTTTTATTTAACTTTTTGCAATATCTCACTTTGGTTTTGGGTGTTAGTTTAAATATTCACGAGGGAAGGCCCTGGAGAGGCATTGAATATGGTTTGTTTTGCTCCATTTTTCCATTTTATTTATGGAAAGCTTCGAATTAAATATTGATAAAATTTTCTTTAATGGGATTTTTTCTTAAGGTGAGAGGAGAAGGTAATCTGCGTTCATCCTCATTTTCAGTTAAATGAGTTTTTATTTTTCATCGCCCCCGTTGTCTTTGTTGGAAAAGAGAGGGGGAGAAAAAGCTCTTTCAAAGATATTCCTTCGTTTCACGCTACGCTGACGAAGTAAAATGAGCCTTCGAATAATGGCGGTGTCCAGAACCTACTGGGGCGATGAAAGACTTCTGCGTAAACTGTTTCCAAGTAGTCACTGACTGTGAAATGCAACTGGGTTCGAATTTACGCCAAATCCTTCGGACATTTTGGCCCATTATTCTAAAACAAACGGTAACATATTCACTATTTACAACATAATATATCACCGCCTTGCTTGAAATACTGTAACGCTCAAACGTGACAAATAATAGAATAAGAGTATTAAAAAAAAGCAGAAAACTAAGAAGAATATTATGTTTTGTATATTTTGTTATTTTAAAGTGACAATATTATTAATAGTATCGATAACTAAATAATACAACCCTAAAATAATATACGAGCATAATTAAATTTAATAGTAAAATAATTAACTAAGAAATTAGTTAGAAAAGAGTTAAGATATCCCAATGAACTTTGCCCTCTTTTGGTCTTAAATCAGGTAAATAAGAAATTTGCGCCCTTTAAAAAACCCTACAAAACTTTATTCTCCTCAAATCTGTGAAACACTCAGCAAAGTGAAAATTTCTCTCTGGAAAATTGCAAATAAGAAAAGGTTAAAACCGAAGCAAAATCCGGGAAATAAATTATCATTAAGGTTAGGAAAATAAAAATTTTTAATTTTTCCTCTGTTGTGACTATCTTATCTCCTTTTGGGATAACCCAAGTCCAATGGAGAGGGTATTTTCAACCGTGACTCGGCTACCCTCCTCCCCCTCCTCCCCCACCCCCATGAAAAACCGCTTTAACATCTGTTTTCTCTCTTGGTTAACTACAAATGGCACCACAAATCGTGTCTGCAAAAAAGGAGTTTTACCTGCGGAGAAAATTAAAAATGGCCTCGTTGGGGAAGTTTTTTAAGGCATTGCTTAGGCGCGATCGAAACAATGGGGTTTCATAGAAAGAAAGAAAAGTTATTTAGTTATTTACTGTATACTTGTGTTTATTTATTTATTATATACTTGTTGCCTATTTCTTTATTATATACTTATTGTTAATTTATTCTCTATATATTTGCTGTTTACTTATTTTCTATACATTTATTGTTAACTTATTCCCTCTATATTTGTTACTTATTTATTTATTTACTATATGCTTCTCTACCCCCTGAACCGGAGTGATAATTTTATTTTATTTATTTATTTTACTTTGTAAATTTGTATCTGAAATTAATTTTGTAAAGTTTTATCCGACTCTTCTGAAATTATTACAGTGCTGAATTCGAATTTGTAAAAAAAACCCTAATACCTACGGGTGAAATAGGGTAGAAATATATTATATTATAATGGGGTTTCATTAGTTCAATCGATGCCTTCGATGACCCTTCGACTCCATTTGCAAAGTTTTTTAAATGTTAAGTGCTGCCGGTCGGCGGTTGACACGTGAAAGAGAAAAAGCAGCAGCAGAAGAAAAAGTCATATATCGTGCTTACAGAATTTGGAAAATCGGGGAATCGACGGAACGTGAGGACCGTTAAACAAATTGAAAATGGCAGAAACTGACACAGGGCTCTCCCCTGCATCATTACGGCACTCATGAGCCGAGGGATGTTCCACATTTAAGGGACGTGCCCGTGCTGAGATGGGAGATATCTCCCCGATTCTGGGGCTCGCATGATTAATGAACCACCCACCACCGAATCGGCCTCTTTTGTTTCCGGCTAAATTTTGTTGGCTTTCTTTAAATGTCTCCTCTGTGCACGTCTCGAAAGGAGCGGGGAAAAAGGTTTTCCCCGGCACGATCCACGTGAAGGGAAGCCATGGGGGGGGAGGGCTCATGCTGTGGCGTTCGATGGAGGTGACATTCATAACCCCCCGTAAATTCTCGAGTTTTATAAAAGAAAGGTTTTACGCTCTTACATAATTAAATTCTCAATGATTCGCTTCCATTCTGTCTGTTTTTCTGCTTCGTAATAATTTTTTATTATTATCAACCCCTAACAGTTTTTCCTTGCAAGCACTGCTCTCTAAATTCGATGAAAGCTTTGGGGGGCTGGTCTTAGTCCAGGAAAGAAAAACCCACTTAATATAATATTCTCCCTCTGTGAAGCAGGAAAATATCTCCCCAAATGTGTATATTTTATACTTTCCCTTCGAATTCGTGACTTTTTACGCTTCGACCCCGTATGTATTCTAAACGTTCCTGAAAAAGTTATTGTTATTTTAAAACTATAACCGATAGCAGTCAAAATGACTGCTGCATCACCATTAAACTTTATAATAAAATTATAATTAGTAATTGTTAAACATTGTCTTTATTTAATTTCTTTCTGTTTTCTTTGTATTCTCTTTTCTTATCTCACACATAAATGTCGTAATTTTTTGATATTCTAAGCAAACAGTCTTTTTGACTGTACGATGGTAGAAAGAAGACATAAAAAGTAAATAAAAAAATTAAAAAACAAAAAAAACATGTAAAAGTCGGCCATGGATCAAATGCCTCCTTTGCCCGTTTTTTTTGGCGCCTCCAAATTTTGCCAGAATTTCGGAATCTTTAAAAGAATTCAATTAAAAAGTCAGCAGTGGTCATAAATCCAGGATTAGTGGAAGGGCACGTCAAATAATGAGACCTTTAAGGCGAAGGCGGGAAAATGGACTTGCCAAAAAAAAACGATCCGCCCCCATCGCCTCAGATAGGCCAACATCTTATTTTATTTAAGAGGGCAGTGGCTCAGGGCGGGGGCGGGAGATATGCTAACAAAATATAAAATGAAGCTTAAGTATGATTTATAACGGAGCTTAAGAAGCTTCTGTGGGCAAAGCCGTATTTTCGGCCCTTTTTTTTATTACTTTCGGTTTATTTTGATTTATACTTTTTTTTACGGCTCTTATTTTTTTTTTCGGGGGCACTTAATGTGACTCCATTTTTGGCCACATGTTGAGTTTCGGCGGTAAATTTAAAATAATTTGTTTGGTAATATTTTCGAGTGCTGTTTCCACAATCACAACCGTTCCGAACCGTCGTTTAGACGAATGGAAAATAAACGAAGATTGTTTGTTCAGGTTGTCGCGAGTCGAGAGAACGAGTCGAGTTCTGCTGGAAGTTATGGCGACGTTTTTGATGGGAATGTGTCAGGCGGGGGTGTCCCCTCAATCCGGATTTCTTCGCCTGTGGGCCTTAATGACCATTTTATAATATTGTGGCTGTAATCAAATTCTATCAACAAAACTATTTCGACTGAATTTAGAATTTTATTATGGAGAAAAAATATAAAAAAGTTACTATGTTATAAAATAATGTTACTAAATATTAGTGAATATTATGTATATGTATCCCTGCTCTTTCCAAAGAAATTAATTCCGACCAATAGATACCCATCCCCAAATTTTATACGACCGCAAAGGGTTAAAATGAGGAGCGTGTTCAGACCGGGACAAAAACAACAGCAACTACTTCTCAAAATCCACTGTTTGACCTGAGTTAACTTCAAAAGGGCCCAAAAAGTTAATAACGACGGAAACTCGTGAGAACAAGACAAAAAAAAATGCAATGACGATAACAGGACGTTTAAAATTCCAGAAAATCTTCCGCTGGATATTTCTACCTGATCCGGAAATCCGCATAATCTCTTGAAAGTTTTTACGACCGGGAAAATCTCATAAAACTCCATTTCGGTTTTAATGTAAATGTGCAAAAAATATTTGGGGGGGGGGAGGGGGAGAGACGAGTGGGAGGGGGGAAAGGTGGCATAAGACCTACCTCGCGCCATAACGGAATACTTAATTGGTGTTTGAGCTACTTTTTGCCGTTTTCGATTATCCAAAAATGATAATTTAGTGTAATTTGAATCCCACCCCCGGAAATAACGATTTTAAACAAATGGACAGAGGACCGTTTTTGCATTTTAATCGACCATTAAATTAATATTTAAAATTCTCTTTCGGGCCAATTTACTTCACCCCGCCTCTTTTTTGCATTCATCGTGGTTCTTCATTATGAATTTTGAAAGCGACCTTTTGAGTTTTTCGGAAGGTCGGAAATGGATTTTTTCTCCTGGCATTCGGTCGGCGGGCATCTCCGCTTGTCTTTCTGTTCGTAACCACAAAAACCTCCCCCATTCGTTATAAACAGTTACGGAGCGTAGAAAAAGTCAAGACATCGGATGTTTTCGAATGTTTTATCACATAAATAATATTTTCGGCGTGTCCGCCCACTTAACCTTCGAGGGTGGTTTTCTCAAAGGGTGAAAACGTTATTAATTTAAATAAAAAAGCTGTTTTTTTTTTTACAAAAGAATAAAAGTTAAACCGTATCGAAATTAAGTGGCGGCACAATGGGGGGTGTTTTTAATGAGTCTTGATACCCTTCATTATCACGCTTTTATGACTCCTGCGAAGACCTACAGCGGCGCGGTTTCAAAAAACATTATCTTTACACATCTGCACGTTTTCGTGAGAACCCGGAACGTCTTTTTTAATTTACTTTCTCGACACATTAAATGTTAATGCAATTAATTAGTAATTATCGCGGAAACCTGTCCAAGAGTGAATTAAGGGAGAGAGAAATGGGCGTTTTTAGACAACGAAGAGTGCAAATGTTTGTGTTTTGATTTGTCTCTTCTTTCATAAGTGGCTTCCTAATTGCAATCGCCTTCTGTCTTTGCTGTTTTTCAGTTCTATTGGTATCCTACTAATCTTAATAAGCTTATTACTTTTTAAGTCTGTTTTAATTCTTTCATCTTCTCTTCTATGTCTTCCTTCGTATTTGTATTTCTGTAATGATACTTTTACTGTGTATATACTGCCGTTTCTCTTGTTCTCACTGAAGATTTCATCCACCAAAGGATGAGGTCAGTCCTTCAAAAGGGATTATAACCGGCTTTGGAGATTTCACAATTGTGACAGGTGAGGCGCCGAATTTGATTCGCTAAACATTCCGAGAACCGACCGAAAACTGTCGCCATCAATCTGAAATTGTGAAAGAAGTCAAAAAACGCCGACAGTGAAATGGTCAATTAATCACCGTTTCCAGCCCATGAAGAGAGTAAATCTTGAGTTTTATTCGAGGGAGACGAAAGTCGGGGAAAAGTTTAAAATAGCTGACGATTAAGTTGGGTTTATTGAGGCGCATCGACAAGCGGTGGAACTTTTCGAAGAAACCGACAACAAATTGGGAAGAATTTCGCTCATCCAAAACCTCTCAGACCTTTTTTGCCTCTTCTTTTTTTCCTCCCGGGTTGTTCTACAGATGCCTGACATCATCATTAGGCGACAGCTCATTGGTTTTCCCGATTCTAACGATTTGTGTAAAATACCCAACTGGAAATTGTACACAAAGGGGCGTTCCGGTTATAAACAGTTTTTAATAGTAAATGAAGTGATTTTTTGATTTTTCGGGTGTCAATTTTCCAATTTCAGATCCTCCGGGCAAAGTTTTAATTCCTTTTCTTGTTGTTTCCTCTGCATTCTCTGTGACCGGTGTCATATACTGCTCTGTACGTATCGGTGGTTTTTGGAGGGTTGAAACCCTCGTAACGAATCCCGATGAGAAATAAAATAAAAATAAATAAACCAATCGAAAATTTGGAAGTCAAAAATTAAAAAGGCTTTGAAAAATATAAAAAAAAAGAGGAGAAACAGTGAGATGGAATGCTGCCAACATGTGGAAACTCCAATTTCAAGGAAATAAGAATGTTTTTCCGTTAAATTACATCCGGCGGCGTTGAAAGTAGCCAATTTTCAAATGGGAAAATCGCAGTTTCACAGTTTAAATTGGAAAATTATACAGTTCCCAGGAATGGTGTCGGAGTAAAATGTCTTTTTTTATTTTCCTCTGTAAATAAATACAACCTCGTGCTTCAAGTGTTGCATTTTGTATTTATGAGACTTTCCCGTCTTTCCCTATCTTGTTGCCATTTTCCCTTAATTGTCGATCACCCGAAAACCCTTGAGAAATCACAAAGACATTTCCTTGAGCGGGATTAATTTCAAAAAACACCTTACCCGGATTTTCTGGAAACTTTTGCCACCCTCCTAACCGGAACCCCAAATAAGTATACAAGAATTCCTTCTTCTCTTTTCTCTCTCACCCCTGCGGTGTTAATACTTCATGAGTGGAGCACACCGGCTCAAACACTCGACCGTTTCTCGGGAGCTTTCGAGAATGTTTTGAAAGCTCCAGAGTGTGAGGGAGGGAAAGTATAAGACTTGTGCGCTTTGCTTTCTCAGAGTTATTTATTAACCTTCTTAACTCGATAAAGTCCACAACGGAGAACTTTTCATGCTTTCTTTTATTTTCTCTCTCCTTCGAGGTATTGATATAATCTCCTTTTGAATTTCCCGAGGTTGTCTACGAATTTGTGTATGGACAAGATAATTTCATAACTTTTTAAAATCAACAAATAATTCATAATTTATCATAAAAATTAAAAAGTAACATTCCTACTTTTATCTTTTGTTAAAATAACCCCACCTGCAGATATTTTATACCAATTTATTCATCACATCAGAGTAAAGAAGCCCTCGCTGTCTTTGACATGTATAAAAATTTTGAAGCTGCTGCCAAACCCGACAGCGGCCACTAATCAAACCTGCAGCACTTTCCCTTCGAAAATTCTTCCACAAACTAATACAACAAAGGCGTTGCAATGAATCGATGATTTATGAACTTCTCCCGAAAGACCCTCAACTTGACTCCCACGCAAGCTGTCCCCTAAACGTCGTGCGACATCTCTCCTAATTGGAAACGGTAATTGATGGCAATATTTAAGCAACGTGTCGAGGTTCCCCTCTCCCCGCCCCCTCCCGCGGGATTGAATCGAATAAAAGCCGAATCAATTTATCCTCGGTAAAAGCCCGAATCCCCGAAAGAAGTGAAAAAGGAAACTTTTACCGGAGTCAGCTGAAAAGCTTTGACTGTAATAATTCAAGGAGCTTTCTAACCAGATGCTCGTTGCTCCCGTTTTAAAATATTTTCATCCCCGACATCTTGTCTTTAATGACAACGAAGACGACGACGACAAAACACCGTGAAAGGCATCTCGTCAGCACAAAAAACTCTTAAAAGCGAAATGATTTATGTAAAAAAAAAAAAAAAATCGGGAAGAAAAACTAAATCGTGTTTTAAGGATATTAAAATGAAGGTTTCTTAATTTTTTTTTAAGAGGACTCGTTAGGAGTTTTAAGAAATGATGAAAAAAATTAGCGAAGTATTTTCAGAATTAGATAATTAAGTTGAATTGTAATGGCGGCGGAGGAGGGATGTTTTTTTATTCACCCTACTCTAGATTTTTTATGCGGAAGGAGAAAAGGGTAATCTTTTTTTGAGAAATCGTCGTCATGTCTTCGAGTTAGTTTAGATGGTGTGTTTAACGATTCCAAAAACTGCTAAATTACGTCTATTGAAGCGTTTTGCGGACAAACGAACGACCAAATCCATTGCACGACTTCTTGCCGATTCAATTTACGTGAGAGTCTCCCCTTTCTCGTCAAGTCTTGCGTAAACGTTGCGTTTTCTATAATTTGATAAGAAGTAGCCCGGAGAAGTATACAGACGTATCCCTGAAACATCCGAATCCCTTCCACCCCTCGTTTCCCAAAGGTGGAGGGTTCGCAAATTTGGTTAGCAGCAACATCAACCGCCCCGAAAACTTTGGGTATAAATCAGCGTTCGTGAAACCCCTTGTTTTTTCTCCCCCTTCGACACCTCCCCTTTCGTTTGAAACGCTTTCGAAAATTCCACATCGATTACATCGGGGGCTCGAAGCAACCGGAAGTCGCCATGTTAAGTATTCCACTCGTGGCCAAAATTACTTCCTTTAAGATGCTCGGCAAATGTTTAACTTTCCCCTCCCCCACTCGCCCCCACAGTGCTCCCCTTTCGACATTCAAATCACACATTATTTTGATTCTGGATTCCATTTGATCATAGTCCGACAGAAAACTAATCACGGGTTGTACGACTTGTACGACATATCGCTCTCCTTATTGGCGGCCGTTGAAATATTTTTCGAAATGAAACAAATTATTTGAGAATATATTTGGAATGATTTGGGTTTTTGTTGAAATTATTTATGACTCCCGAGGGTTGCCAACTCGCTCTTAATTTATACTTAAACGTTCCACATTAAATTTATGTCGTTATATGTTTGAGAATGAGATTATGATGAATGATGGCACCATTATTTAATTCAGTTATCCTCGAGTCCCCTGTTAATTTGTCCAAACGTCCGAGTGTTTATTTTCATTCTCACGTGGGACAATCGGATTCTGTCCGCGGTTCCCCTCGTCGCGGGTACCGCACGTAAACACTTCCGCTGTCACCGCCTGAAAGGATTTTCAGGTATCGAATCAATAAAAGTTGACCGTGCTACTTGTCCGATAATTTATAAACAATAAAGAAGACGCGATTTAGATAAAAAGAAATTAGTTCCGACGAGGAGAGATTAGTCGAGAGTGTGGGGGGGAGAATACAAAGATATTTAAAAACCTTGTACCTGTTTATCTTATCTCCAATATTGAGATATAATGGGATAAAGGAAGGGACGGTTCGTACACGGAAAAGTGAACAGAAAATTAAATGAATTTTGAACCGCCCATCGTTTTGTCTTGTTTTTAACACTTGGTCGGCCGGGAGTGGTCAAAATGACTGCTGTATCATTTGTTTTTCGAAGGTGGAAATCATGTCGAACCTTTTAACTGTTACTGCCTTTTTTTTACAGGACTGAAGCAGAAAGCAAAAGCACTTGGGCAGCCTTTACTTCGCCCTCCGGATGGTTCCCACCCGAAGCCTTTATTGATTCGACTGTATTGAATTCCCGTAATGTCTGGAACCGGATCCCGCCACGCCCAAGACAAAACACCCAAATGCGATGAAAAACAGAAAACGAATCCTTCATCAATATTAGTAGCAATGTTTGCGCTCTTTCCCGCCCCTTTCACGGGAGCGGAAAATTTTTAACGATTTGCATTCACCTTTCCGTGAAAATTTATGTAAGGCCGGACCAATTACGAGCGTTTTATCCCCCTCCCCTCCCCTCCCCTTCCAGCCATATTATTAATAAACATAAATGATTATGCAAATCAGGGATTTTATTTGTTTAAGTGTACTGCTTCTCGGGAATTTACGATGAGAGCAACGCCATTTTTATATATATGAGAAGATTATTGGCCACCCAATTCGGATATTTGCTACCGTTAAGTGCTCGCCAACCGCGAATTGACACCGACCGACAGATTTTCTCTCTGAAGGAGGGTCACCATGACAGGGAAAAGTGCAAGCAATAAAACTTCGGGGGGCTTTTGACGAGAGTTCCGCTTTCCGAGTTAATTTCGTGGCTGAGTCGTTGATGACAGCCGTTTCTACTTCTTCAGAGGAGAAAAATCAAGCACTTTGCCCTGATTGGCGGAGAGATTTTTTTATGTACCCACTTTCTCATTATTGTTTTCCCGTTAACCTAAAAGCTTCTTTTGAAAGAGTTGAATGGTGTTAAGTGTTTGCAGCCCCTTCTCTCGTTTCATCAAAGTCTGAGAAAATTTCATGCGTTAGTTAAGTGGAAAGCAAACAAACTCGAAAGCTTCATTCGGGCTCGGGAGCGAGTTCTCGCCATATCTCTCTTGATAACTCTTTTCATCGGGCTTTCCCCGGAAAATCTTCGCGCAAGTAATGCGAAAGGTGTGTCCAAGTCAATCGGACCGTTTGACCGGAAATGAATCAGCACACCTGCGAATAAGAGAAGTGGAAGAACGCAAAACCCTTCCAAACAATCTGAAAAAGTGTGCGGCAGCTTCCCCCGACTTCTGGGAGAGCCTCATGCATTTTTAATTCACCGACAGCGACGAAGATTTTCACGCTCCAATGAAACTCGCAAGAGAAAAAAAAAAGATTTTCCAAACTGAGGGAAAGTTTGATTGTCACCTCCGACATGGAAAAATCCAAACAAGCAAAAACAAAAACAATCCCGTCGAACGACAGCAATTCCTGTTTTTTTAACGTCTCCGAAAATATTAAGAAAAATCACAAAAAGCTTTCCTTTTCGAGGGGGAAAACCTTCTGAATTAGAAACGCTTTTCAATCTTTAATTAAGACTCCATAGGTTTTTTTACGGGTGAAAAATGTATTTGTTTTCCACTTGGGCGACCTCTGGGGCTTTCTTTGTGCTCCCTAAGACAGCGGAGCTTTTTTTCAGGCAATTCTCTCTCGGCGCTATAAATTATAAATAAGCTGATACTTTATGTAGATTTGAGGGGAAAAATGAATACGAATGAGCAAAGAGGGGCGGTGGTGGGGCGAAAACGTCCAGCGCAGATATCATTATTTCACATTCATGAACTTGTTCGGGGGATTATTGAGATGATGTAACACGTAAACCGTCGCCCAAATCGGTGGCTATAAGTGGAAAGTGCCCGAAATTCATTGCTTTATGTACCTCTTTTTCGACCATTCATACTGAGAAATATGGCAAATTTTAGCCAACTTAAATTTCTTTTTAAATACGGCAACAGCAATCGAAATGGAATAATTTCAAATGGCGCCCGTTGGGAGTACTTTAAACTCCTGAATGATGATAATGTCGTAAAATTCACGATAAAAAAAATTTTTTTTAACGTTAATCCCCTGACTTATAATGACTTCTTTGGGGCATTTTTTTTTTTTTTGAAAATATAACCCCAGACTTTTGAAAAGCGTGAGGGTATAAAATGCAGAAATTGGTAAAACCTCGAAACGATACATAAATTTCTCCGCTGACAAATATTTTTTCCCCGCTGTGGCTTCCTGACGTTTGATGAATTAATTTCGCCCTCGTAGCTCTTGTTTTAGAACAATCTAAATGAATTTCTTGTTCGAGTTGTCCCCGTTTTTACAACCTCCTTTCTCTTAAATCATTCTCACGGCTTCTTTTAAAATAGAGTCAGAATCCCGCACTGAATTTTTCAAATTTTTCGAATTAGTTTTGAACGACAGGAGTTTTTTTTTATTTTCTCCTTTCGTGTTTTCACTTTTTTGGAATTTTTCCATCACGACCATTTCGTAAAAAAATTTCTCTTTCATTGCTATTTGGAAAAAATAGTTTTGGCACGAACACCTGACCGTTTATTTTTCCGAAAACTTTTAACCAAAAGTATGAGAGGAATGAGAAAGGCTCTTAAAGTAACCGGAAAATGTAAGAAGGAAGTCATAAAACTAATAAAAAAATTCAATTATCGTACAGAGGAAACAATAAATGAAGGAAAAAGAGCCATAACAAAATTAAATATATTTTAGTAAAAAATACTTTAGCATAAAAATGTAAATTAATAATAGAACAGCCAAAAAGAGCAAAAATTTAGGACTTAACTAAAGAAACAAATAAAATAGACAATCTCACCGGCAAAAGAAATACTGAGAGTTAAAAAAACAGGAAATGGTGAGGAGTCGGACTCACCGCAGGATGTAAAAAATGTTGCTGTAGGGGTGAATTATTCATATTGTATCGATGTATGCCCTAATGTAATTTCCCACCCTTTGCTTATAATAAAACCGCATATTTGCACTTTACAACTCGGTCAACTGTTTCGCGAACGCTTTTAAAAATATAACGGTTGTTCTGTTTTAGTACGTCGTAAACGAACTCTTCTCTTTTTTTTTTTTCTTCGGAGCTTCTGCTTGCGACACCCTCACATCCTGGAAAGCTTCTTACCTGGAAAATAAGAAGAAAATAAAATTAAAGTCTCCTTCGGAGAAATTAAAGAAGAAATGATTTTCTTGGGGTTTTCGTGGAGGGATTTTCCTCTTTTGGAAGGAATCGCGGGGTTGCACGGTTTGATCAACGATCTACTTCTTATTAAGTATGCCTAAATCGGGTTTAAGCCCTTTGAAAACTCGCGAGAAAGTCAATAGATTTTCTCGACGATTTACATAGGGAATGGGAAACTCCCGGGGTGGCTTCAGTATAAGTGAACCCCTCGACTTTCCTGAGATCCAAGGGAGGAGGAATCTGGTGAGCACTGCCCTCCTCGAAGAACTTCAAAAGCGTTCTAATCTTAGTAGCTCACACGACTCGACGTTTTACATTTCAGAGTTCCAATGTCGAATGTTCTGAAGCTTTCGTTTGGCTCCGCCCCTTATGCATGGGACTTCGCGAGATCAAAGAAGAAAGTACAATGAACAATTATATATTTCGTCGAAATGTTTTGATAAATGTGGCGATTCTTTCTTGAATCAAATTATTGCAGTTCAGTTTTGGGCAATTTGTTTTGGCTTTGCTTGGCTGATTTTTTTTAATATGTGCAAATAAATCCAGTCAACTTTTCTATATTTCGAAACAACGGTTGGCAAAATACAAAATCTTCCTTAATGAAATAACTCCCAGAAAGTGGGATTTTTTTAAAACTTCTTTCTGTCGGTGGATTCTTCTAATTTTGAGGAAGTTCATTCGTTTACTGGGTCTTTCCCATGACCCGATATTTAATTACGGAATGAGAAGATCAAAAATAGTCTTTCGTCCGGTGATTAAAACTGACAGTCGGGAAAAAGGGTGAATGTAAGATATGAAAAGGAGGCGCAGCCATCACCTGAGAAAGTCGGGGGGTGTATACAGATGAGAATTACTTTCTCTTTGAAACCTCAAGAGACTCATAACCAGTAGTGAATTGCTCAAATAAATCCATTAGAACCTGAGCTCTGCCTCGGGGTTCCTTTTTAAACTTCGTTCTTAGCTTATGACCCCTCTTCGTAAGGGAGAAAAAAGTTTTCGCTCCGAACCAGTGGCGCGCATCTTTTTGGGAAAAGTTTTAACTGTTCCTTGTCCGATTCCGATAATTTTTTCTTTTTCGAATTAAATTTCGAGTTGAAGGATTTAAGAGAGTTTCATGGCTCGCTGGCATTTTACATAAAATGTGAGCCCCCTCCTGATTCGGAAATCAAATTGAAGCTTCCCCCTCATTTTAATGCTTTGCAATGCAAACAGTGAGGCAATCCCTTGGTTTCCTTTTTTTAAACGAAAGTACTCCCTACAAAAGAGAAAAAGGAACACCAAAAAAGTAAATTTATATATCTCTTATTTATGGTAACAGTTTATAAAGATATTTAAATTTATTTTACGTTTTGTACTTATGTAACAAATGTGATGTAAAGCTTGCGTTGATAAATTACTTAAAAATTATGAATTTGCTAAGTTTTTACATAAAATATACAAAATAAATGCATTTTTAAATAAATGTATAATTTAAATAAAAACGCCGGATTCCAAATTTAGCATTCACGATAAAAGTTTATAGCGCAAACAATTGTCCAACCCCATTTTGCCCCGGTCCGGCAAAATCAGATCTGGCGAGAATAAACCTTCAAAAAATAAAAAAAGGCGGAAAAGCCTTAAAAGAGGTTTCCTCTTCCGATAAAAAGGCCACTTGCAGATATTTTATCTCCGTTCTCCAGGCCATTTAATGCCAACCCCTAAATATAAAGAAAAATGGATGTGTGTAGAAATATTTTTCCCAAATCGAAATATTAGTAAATAAATTCGTCCCTTCTTCCCGCGGCTTTTACTCTCCCCCGAACAACTGCCAAAAATGCTGTTGCATTAACTTTTAAAAATTTCTCCGGGAACTCAAAGAACTGCGCTTAAACCTCAAAACTTTCAAACAAAAAGAGAGAAATGAGCTTTCGGGGAATTTTTTTGCAGAAGTGTGTAAAAACTTTGTGTATTTCAACTACTTTTCTCATTAAATGACCGGAAAAAATAACAGTTTCGAAGATTTTCTCTCGGGGGGCGGAGAGGGAGGGGTTCAGGCACGAAGTTTAAGCAGTGTTCGGGCAATTTCTCAGCCGCCATAAATCTTATCCGGGGGTTTATTCACAATGGGATGTCACCCTTTAACGAGGGACCCATTTGTATAACGTCTCCTCGACGTTTTTAACGTTAACGACCGAAACAGAATCGTCGCAATTAATTGAAATTAAAACCTCAAGTCAAGGAGGAGAGTCGGGGAGGTTTCGTCTGGATTCGCCGGTCTCTACCCCGAAAACAAACCGCCCCCTCTGAGTTTTTTCATTCTAAATCCTCCGCTCTTTCGCTGGCTTAGCAAAAAACCCATCACCGATTGAAGAATTGACCGTTCAATACGGTGAATTCAGCGATTCACCGTTCAAAAAAAAAAGAAGAATAAATTTCTCGAAAAATAATAAAAAATTTTTTTATGGGATTCGGAAACGTTGAATATCCCCAAAATACATTTTTTTCTCTCCTTCACGGCCTTTAAAGAAATTATTGAAACGCGAGTTTGCTCATCGTTCCCAATTGTCGTTAGGAAAGAAAAACTGGGGATGAGGAAGGAAATGTTTATTTTATTTATTTGTTTCTCTGGCGAACGCTTCTCGAAATTGTAACGAACGATTTGTCGATTTAGAGAATCGCATAAAATCCCATTTGTCGGCTGCAAATGACGTTACTGCATTTGTCTTTTTTTTTAAATCATCGCATCAACTACCTAAAAGGCTGTCATGTGCGTTTCGGCTTTACTTTCCGGGATTTCAAATTCAACAGCAATTAATTACAAGTTTTTCAGATATTTATGGGATGCAAATCCACAACCCTGGGCCCCCTGAGCTCTTCACGCTGCAACCCCCTGTGGCAGCTCGGGCTTCGCCCTCGCTGGGACTTGGACTGTATATCTATATCTATACCTTAATATCAGATACAAAAATACATTTCCTTAAAAAATGAATGCACCTTGATAATCCCATTGCACTAAACCATAAAATTATGTACAATTTTTGAACAAACAGTGCATTTATTTATGGATAATAACAACTGCATAATCATGTGTCAGTAGAATATAATGAGTTTAAACAAAAGTAAACGTCAGTGGAAGAAACTTTATTGAAGAGGTGTCATTTTTTTACTGACCAAATCGTACTGATTTTAAATTATTAAATATTATATTAAAGAAATTTATTTATATAGATATTAAAGATATTAAATATATTAATACGGATATAAAATAATAAATAATTTAAATAATAAAAACGGATATTAAAGAAAAAGCGGAAATAAATAATTAATGGGGGGCTGAGGGGGTGAAGGGGGGTGAAAGGTTAAGGAAAGACGGAAGGTAAGGCCTACGTGTGAAAGTGGGAAGCGATTTAAATAAGCCCATCTGTTGGTTGAGTTAAGCCTTCGTAATTGGCCTTTTTATTTTCCCCGGTTTACTTGGCTTCCATTTATCATGTCACTCATTAATCATTTCATTTTCCCTTGTTTTTTCTTTTTCGCAAAAATGAAACCAAAAAAAAAAAAATTCTTTCAATAAAAATTTTTCCCCGAAAGCAATTTTTCCTCTGGTGGGAATTCGGGGTCGGGGAGATTCGATTAAATTTGAATAAATCAATACACGATTTTTTTTTTCCAGCCGAGTTTTTCCCCAAACTTTTACCGAAAGATAAAACGTCCTGACGTCAGTGGGATTTTCTCCTTAAATCCGGAGCTCAAAAATTTTTAATTTTGTCAACAGTAAATGAGTTTGGTGTTCTCTCTCTCTCTGACGTTTCGCGGAAAAACGGATTAAAGTAAATTCATTTTTTAAACAAATCCGTCCGGCGGTTTGATATTGACTCACAATTATATAATGGAGACCCGCTCCGAAATTAGGCCGAGGAACGGCAGAACAACACATGTCGAGAGGGCATCGAATATCGATGACACTCTGGATGTGGCCTTCCTGCATGGATGTCATCATTTATAAAGGATTTGTAAAGTCAATGGGGCGGGAAATACGCGGTGGCCGTTATCATTGAGTGCGCGCCCCACACGTCAACCCCGGGGGATCCGAAAGGGTGGGACGAGTGTTAAAACACGATTCCTCGTTTCGATTTCAGATAGCGGATTGCAATTACCCATTAAAATTCCCCGAACAAAAAGTGAAACGAAAAGTTAGTGAGGACTATAAAGTTCGTTTTATAGTGATCGATTTTAGGTGCAGTTGCTGACTCCAGGAAATGGTGAAGCTGAGGCAAAAAAATTTGTCAAAGGAGGTTTTAAGAGGAACATAACACTAGCCTGAATAAATCGAGGGGTCCTTAAAAACGGAGCGCTTAGAACTACCCAAGAAAAAAATTTCCGAAAGAGGATTTCGCCCCTAATTTTGCATTTATTAATTTTTCTTAATGAGGAGCCGCTATTCTTTGAAAATGCGTCATCTAATTTCAGGTTATTTCCTCGCGTTAGGGATTTAACTCCGGGTCAGCATTCAATTTTCTGTTTGAATTTTTCTGACATCCTACGAGCTTTTAAATTCACTTTCAAATTTATTATTAAAAGGGATGACCAAAACAATTTCCTACCGAAATTTCTTCTTTTCCTTCATCTCCTTTTGGTTCCCCGGTTTGGTTTCCTGACAAAATACAAACTTAAATTTTCATTTAATTCCCCCCCTCCCTCCCTCCCTTTTAAAACTTCAGCATTTATTTTTCCGTTGTGTATTTTCAAAATTGGAAACTTCCTGAACTATTCATATTTGTGGCTGAAATTATATCACGTTGACTGCCGGAGGCATTTTCCACGACTTGCCCAAGGCGCCGACGTCAACTTTTCATTTTGTGATGCATTTTATTTTGATATATTATTTTCAGCAAATAAAATGAAGTTATAAAGTCACGCTTGAAGCATTTTCATACTGGACAAGAATTACGAATGTGACTCTGGCAAAAATGAAAATTATGAATGGAATGGAAACTTTTTTAAATAATACGCACTGATAATATTTTTCTGGAGTAATAAAATTATCTATGAGCTTTCTATTTTGTATTAACTTCTTTAAATCATGATAGTAAGAAATGTATTATGTCATGATCACACTCGCATTACTGAAAGTTAACTTTTTTCGACTTTATTTTTACAGCACTCCACAAAGTCAGTAATTACAGAAAGAAAAAAATTGCAAGGGGGGGAAAAAAGAGCAAATACGCAATTTTAAAAACGCGCCTTAAAATCTGAAACATTTGTTCAAATGCCTATTAAGCGAAGGATTTTTTCCCCGTCGAACCATTTCGAGATCATTCTCTCAATCCCATATTGAAAATGGTTTTGATTCCCAGTAAATCACATTCTCGTGAAAATGCCATTAGCGCCCTTCGCAACACGCCCCACTCCTTTCTATTTACCTCCGGCCATATTTTACTCCCGCCCCTCCCCCCCCCCCCTCGAATCAAATCCGGAATTTAATTTAATCAGAGCAAAACCAACGGTTGCTCCAATATGTTTTGCGTCTCCTTTCATTTTTTCTGAACGCTTCATCCCTTTCTCGGGCGGGGGTCTCACTTTGAAAAACGACTGAGAGGGGGGGATTCAAATGGAGTGGAAACGGTTTTGGAGGACCAATGATAAACCGGGATTGAAAAACACATTGCGGATAAAAGAAAGATTAAATTCTCCGAGTGCGAAGAGATGAAAGAATACCACCGGGAGTCTAATTAAAAATGAAAGAAATAAAAACGGGCGACAAGACCGGTGTTGTGTTGGGGTCGTTGTAAATGCTCTCCTTTTGCAGATCTCCCTCTTTACCTTTCCTGCGCGGATAAAGCTTCGAATTAACGATCACGAGGCCAAGTGAATTCTTTGTTTTTAACCCTTTGAAAAGCCCCTTTAAATTTATGGGAGACCCTTCCCCAGTTTCCAAGAGTTAAAACCCGACCGGTTTACTTAATAAAAAAAAAAACGCGAAATGGAAATGTCGTTGGGAAATCAGAATCAATTCCGCAGGAATTTATAAAAGAACGGGTCGAAAAAGATATGTCAAAAAATTTTTAAATCGGGATTTGATCCCATTTCCCACTTGTTTTGAGTCAGTTTCGAAAAATACCATCTTTAAACTTCCACCGGCGTTTTTATAAAAGAACAGTTTCAAACAGGGCTTGTCTCATCAAATTTGGGTTCAAACCCAGTCACAGCCCAACGGTGTCGTCTCTTCCCCTGGGTATTTGCCTCTATTTTTCCCTCCCTTTCTAACCCGTTTATGCTGTGAATTTTAAATCCGATATATTGGAATTTTTATTTCTCGCCGTTGACCTCTGTTTTCTTTTTCAGATGTTTCTGCTAAACGTCGACATAAGTTAATTGAATAAATAGGGAAGGAGAAAACATAAAAGGACACAAAAGGTAAGGATAATTGAGCATCTCCAGAACTGCAGATAAAACTAACAGGGGTAATGGCTTGGTTCAACGAATATTAATATTATTTTTTTTTAGGAAAAAACAGCGACTTCGAAGAATCAAAACTCCTCACATTTATTTCGAAAGCTTTTACAGGTAAATACAACAATTCCTGCATTCAGTTTTTATTAGGAAAATTCTTCGCTCGAACAGGCTAATAAGAATTTTAAGAGACCCTTTTCCACTCTCAATTCTTCGGAGAACAAAAATGTCACCGCCATACCCCGGAGAAATAATAAAATATTCACGTCGCATGTCTTCCTGGTTAAGATTCCAAAACACAAATGCGAAGAAAGCTTTCCTCCGTTTTTCCCCCCCTTTTTTTTTGTTATGAAAATCCACCGAAAAATTCACGTCCCTCCCTCGACCGCCTCCCCCTCGCCGTAAATTTTTGACGCGCGATACGCACCCGTGTAAATTTTAATAAAATGTGCCATTTCACCCTCCTTTTGAGACGAAAGTGACTCTTGAATTAATCATATCATTCTCTAAAAATCTCTCGCAAGCTCAACACCAAAAGCAATCGTCTCTTTCATCCCCTCTGCGCTTTTCTTTCCCCCCCGTATAAGAAAAGCACCTGTCAGTTAACAGCTCACTCCGCTTCAGTTTTCATGCATTTTTTTTTTCTTATATTTGGAATTTGATAGAATTCCTCGAAACGTTCATTTCATCTCACCCCTCTCCCTCCCTTTCCCGGTCTTCTGTCACTGCTGAATTTGCTTAATTGATTTCTATGAAATATTTAGGGATGAAGCTGCCGGGTCGATCATCAAAAGTGAATGGGACTGAAACGTCCGGGGGCGTCACGGCTCTTCTCAAGAAGGGTAAGTTCGGGCTAATTGTTTTATCAATTTAGTGTCTTAAACAGCCAAGTTAAGACCGTTAGCTGTCTTTTGCTTCCGGGGTTGAACACAGAGATCAGCAACCGAATTTACATAAAAAGTAGAGCACTGTGGAAAGTGTAATTTTGGCTCTTTTTAACTGACAGCAGCACAAACGCCAAAAAAACACACCGAAAATGACTGACCAACCTGAAGATAAAAGACAGACGTTTATATCCGCGAAACATCTCATCTCTAAGTTGAGACGGGAAGCAAAGAGAAGAAAAACAAAAAACTCTCAAGAAACGGGAACCCCCCAATTTCCAATTTTCCACACGTAAATTCGAAAACTTTTCTAATTCAAAATAAACCGTTTTAAGAATTTTTTTTCTCTTCGAAATCCATATTCTAGATGCGAGAAGCGATCAATCATTGAAGAATGACAATCTAAACTAATGCTCCTCCCCCGCCCTCGCGCTCACCCCTTAAATTTGTAAATAGTATACATTTTTTTTTCATTTCCTTTCTTTCTCCCACCGGGAAAACCATTCATCTTAGTCGTTTTAATTTAACAGAGTTTTTTTAAGTACCTTTTTGCAACAGAAATAAAGTAAAAAAAAAAAAGAAACATTTAGAGTATAAATAGGACGGAACACTTTTAATTTAACGCTAACTGATGGCTTTTGACCTGTTGGAGATGGGGGTGAGAAGGGGAAGGTCGAAATCAAACCCTGATTTGTACTTTTTGGGGTTTTTGAGTGAAACGCGGTGTAAATCAAAGAAGGGAAAACTCCCCGAGAGCTTTTTTCCTGTTAATTTATGCCTGAAGCTTATGTCTCTTTTGCTTGTTTATTTGGGGGGGGAAAGATTTAGGAAAATCCGGAAAAATCCGAAAAAAATTTGGATGACTCCAAATCCCATTGTATCGACATTTTCAGTGTGCACCACAGAAGAATAGTCGACGTCACTGCAGCAACAGCAGGAAAAAAGTAAAAAAGAAAACTAATCGATTACCCTTTTTCTTTTTTTAACTTCGTCGGTTTTAGAGAGTATATAAAACGGCTTTGTTTAGTTTAGAATATTTAAACGCTATGAATACGATTCGAGGGGAGGTATTCGAAAAGGGGAATGAAATGAAAAATGAGAATTTGCATGGGGGGGGTGGAGGCGATGATTAGGCATTTCCAACTGGATTTATGATTGATAGTATTTCAATGAATGAATTACCATTCTCTTTCACACCTTTTCTAAATGCTCGCATTGTGCTTTTCTAATGAGCTTTGTCTGCTTCGCCGGTTCGACGTTTTCCAAAGCAAATTATTAATGATCTTTCCCTTATTTCTCTCCCGACTCGAAAGCTTTCCCCTCTTAAAAAAATTCACCGTTTCTTTTTTTTTTTTTTGTAATAAACACTTCTTCAACTGCCTGCGAAGTGTTTGACGTGATGTGACAAAAAACGTGAATTTTCACGGGGGGGGGGTGGGAAACGGGGGAGGAGACGAAATAAAAGCGTGAAGCCCGCGAAATGGTTTGTTTTTCGTTTTTTTTTTTATGGGAAAGCTTTTCCTCGGAAAAACGCCTTTGGCGTTTGCCAAACATTTTTTTAGTTTAATTTCATCATGGAGATGAGATTTTTAACGGAGTTTCCACCCTTGAGCAACTTTTGTTTAAATATTTAAAGATGGCCATTTCTCTGCGTTTTTCCCCTCTGGTAATCAACCCTAATCTTATCGCGAGGATTTCCTTAAAGACATTTTCCTGCTCAAAGATAAACTCTAATTTTCAACATTTCTGTTTTGAGATTTTTCTTATTTTTCACTTATATTTCTGAACTGTTCATTTACGTTTATAAAAATTCTAAAATCTGATGGTTTTATACTTTTAATAAAACTTCAGATTTTAACGTGTAGAATCCATAAAACCAATGCAGGAGAACGCGATTAACCTTTGTCAGAATATTTCCCGGGAAACCGCCCCAACGTGGGTACTCTAAGTAAATAAACAACGAAGGGAGATAAATAGAATATTACGCTCTAATGGCGTAAACGCCGGTTTACTTTATCCACACATTTGCAAATTTAATTAGATAACCTTAAAGGAGGCAGCCGAAGGGCATCCTCCAACACGAGAGGTTCTTTGAAAACCGAAGATGCTGACAGACTTAATTAACTCCGTGATCCCCACGGGAGTTTCGGCTTTTTTCTCGTCTTCAATCCAGGAACTCCGGCCCGTTGGAAAGCTTTAAATTAAAAAATTACGGAACGTTTTCCCCCCGGCTAAATTAAAGGAAAAAAATTCACGTAAAATTAAGGTCTGTTCTCGCGAGAGCTCAATTGAATTAGTCGCCATCTCGGAAAATTTTTTCCTTAGTGTAACGGGTTTTCCCGATGCGCTTCGCAAAAGAAATACAATAATTCTTACGAGGCCTTAAAACTTTCTTCTGTACCTGAGTGAACGTTTAACACCCATTTGTAACTGATGTTGTGAAGTTAAATGGGAAAAACCGAGGTTTTCCAGAAGCTTAAACCTCAAAATTTTAAAATTAAGTGAATTTCATTGACTCTGAAAATAAAACTCGATTGAGAGCGCGCCTATAAACGCTCTCAAGAATCACCTTATGAATTTTCCGGAAAATTTCTTCCACCTAATGTTTCTTACTTAATGAAATGGACAGGCTTGTTAGAAAATTCACCCCCGAGTTTCGACCCCTCCGATAGGAGGGGAAGAAAACCCAAAAGCTCAGGTCGGAAACTTCCTAAAGGGAAAATGAAATTTCGAGAAGCAGAAGAAGAGGAAACGTATTTACTTGAGAAATCCAAAGACGTTTCGCAATTAACGCCATTTCTCCATTTCTTTTCCCCGTGATTTTGTTTCTTCCAACTTAAACGAAAAAGTTAATTTTGTCATTTTTCGCTCCGCCGGTGGAGAAACGTACGAGGCGGGACGGGGGAGGGTGCAGAATCGAAACTAACAATTACGAGATAATGGAAACCAGTCAATGAAATTCCGTGACCGAAACTCGTAAAACTTTGGTGCTTTTTGGAAACTTTTCTCTTACGCCGGGACGAAAGACCGAGATGAAACGTCCTGCTCTATTTTTTTCGAAAGCAGTCGTTTTCTGCTGTTGTGTGTCACTGTAACGAAATACATGAAAGCTATCATCTCAGAGGATGATTTGTATTTGCTTAGGAAAAAATATTTCATTTGTTCTTTTCCTTCATTTCATTTAACTTTCTACTCGTCATTGTCGAACTGAGATAATTAAATAAACATTCTGTAAAGTCTTCATTAAATTCCTTCGTATTTGAAATGTATCATAGATTTTTTGCCTTTTAATGCTTTTGTCTTTTGTTTCAAAGTTTATGCGCTTTTGAAAAAGCCAAAGAGGCTTTTCGATTCATCAAAAACAAACCACCTTTGCTTTTGTTTCCCCCGAGAAAGGATTTAGTCTTTTGCCTTTTCAACGGTGCGTTTTCGCCGAGCAAAATCCAAAATAATTGACTCGACTGAGATTTTTACGAAAGCGAGTCCACGAATTATTTATTCCTGAAGAGGAAGGCAACGTCATTATTAGCCAGATTGCTCAAAATTAAGTTTAAAATTTAAACGTGGCGAGTCTAGCGTGTTACACATTCTTCTGCCTCCTGTTGTTTTGCAGATTCACGTGATCGCGTGAAAGGCAAAAGTTACTGTGATTCCATTTCCCAAAACTTAATTTTCTTTCTCTTCATTTTTATATTCTCTTCGTACGTTTTTTTAATTTACGAAAAAAACGAAATTTCGCTGCCGGAAATATTAAAAAAAAAAAAAAAGGAAGGGATGGAAATTTCGCATTTTCGGTTCCGTTTAATTCCTGTCCAGGAAAGCACGAAAAACTTCATTTTTGCCTCGGATCCTCCTCCTCATATTCGATTCCGGCGTAAAAAGAAAAAGAAGAAATGAGTCTGGAAAAGGTCATAAAACAGAAATGGGTGATCAATAATTCAGATGACAAAGGAAAATCAAACCCTCTGTGAGGGCAGAAATAAAACCTCTTGGACTTCGTTCCAATAAACCTTTGTCTTCGCCGGATCCTCCGAGGCTCACCTTTGTTTTCCTTCCTTTTCGACCCCAATGAGGATTTTGAGTGGCATGTAATTTTCACACAAGAAGATTATTCTCCCGGAAAAAGAAAATCCCCTGATTGATGAATGTTTGCTTTTGATAAGTCTCATTTACGTTTGATATGTTATAATTTGAAAAATAAAAAAAATTAAAAAAACCTTTTTAAAGTTAAACGGGTTTATTGCACTAAAAATTAAAAAAATAATTTGTGATCAATTTTTTTGTTTATAAAACCTGAGATAAGATTATCTCCTTTAAGGACTCTTAAGTTGAGCGGTTAATTAGTTTGGGAATTTTCTTTATTTTTACCTGAGCACTAATTTAAAAAATAACTGCAGGAACTTGAATTGTCAACCAAAGCGAAAGTGTGTACAAAATTTGAAAGAAATGACGGAAACGAGTCAAATTTGTTTTGATTCTCGGTCTTTGCAGACAGACAGACAGACAGACACGAAAACCGTTTAATAATAAGCCCAGCTGCCACGTTCAGCAATTGAAAAGGTATGAGACAGTAAGAAAAGCCACAAAAATCGAAAGCAAAAACGGCCTCAAATGTCGGAACGTTGAAGGGAGCTTTCGATGGGGAAAAAACAAACAAAAATCTCCTCCGACGATTAAATGCAATCCTGTTTACATAAAGAAAACCCGAAAAAGGATCAATTAGAAATCCTCTGGGAGAGAAAGGAGGAGACGTCTGCGAGTTACAACTCGCAAAGATTAAACTCAAATTGAATTACGGAGCAGACGACGCTAGGGTGAGCAATTTCCCAGCCCTGCGTACCTTCTTCCTTTTTTCGCCTTTTCCGGAAATGCAAAACAGTCACGAGACTCCCTTCCGCCGGCACGCGCTTGTTCTGCTTCTGCTCTTTCGCCGCGGACCCGTTCCGAAGGGTTGATACTGGAGGGTGAAAAGCGGGGGAAGGAAAATTACCTTCGCTTGAATTTTATCACGATTCAGTCAAAAAAGCGATTCCGACTCCTACGTGACTCTTCCATGAAAGCGAGACGAGCATTTACGAAAAAAAATTTATCTTTTATCGCGAGACCCTCGTGAATTTTATGGTTTATTTATTAACGCGGGAGTCTTCGAAAGCGATCGAAATTCAAACCAGACAGAGTAAAAAAAAAAAACAAATAAATGGACGAAAATAAAAATAACGGCGATTACGTTTAATCTTCCAAAATAAGAGTTTGTCGCATTCGGAGGGGGATGAAAGAAGGAATGAAGTCCCGGGGAGAAATGATCGAGTTGAGGGGTTTAAATAGCTACAATTATGATGTATAGTTTGGGAGGTGAAGGATTATTTTATATTTCCTTTTGCGTTCCTTCGCTCTTCCAGAATCCCCGGAAAACAAATAAAACCTCCCTTTAAACGGATGCAATTCTTCGCGGTTGCTGACTTCGAGAAAGAAATAGAACTGGCGTCTTCCCCCTCTCAAGAGATCATCATATTCCTTCTAAGGGTAACAAGAACCGTTCAAACAAACAGCTCTAATAATATACACATTTCCAGAAAGGAATAATTTGGAAAAAGTCGAAACACCTGAAAATCAGTCGGCAAATAAAGGAAAGAGCAGAAGACTCCTTTGGGGATAATTTCAACTTTTTCCGAAGAGAAGCTAAAATAAGAGGTCCCTTCGAGTTTTCAACTGCGAGAAAAAAACTCCCAACCTGAGAACCCAGGAAAACTTTAAGCAGAACACAAACCGAAATAACCCCCGGCCCTGTTTTTCTCCTTTCGAAACCCGCGGGTCTGGTAATCGTTCAAACAATATACGTGACAGCCATACGAAGAGTTCGATTCGGAACCCTCTCTCGGCCACCCCTGCTCGTCCACCACATCCACCTTTTCCACGCATGCAGAGATTCGGGAGATTTCAGATCGTAAATGACTGATTTCGGTCGTAAAAGGATCCCGTTGGGGCGGGACTCAGATGGGAGATACAAGATCCCCGATGAAGGGAAGGCGAACGATTCTCGGGATTTCACCCCGATTGGGAAACGCCATTCAGATCCCATTTCTCCGGGAAGTGGGCATTTGTTTTTTACGATGCGAAGGCTACGGCCAACGAGGGGGGACCCACATGTTGGCACAAATGAAAGTCCGGTGACATTTATGGGAGAATTTTAATGCCTCTGAAATTTGGTCGAAAGATAGTGACTGCTCTTATTCATCGTACTGCTCTAATTATTTTTACTATTACGTCGAAAATTGAAATCTCCGGAAATAAAGCAAAAGGGCCGCAACAATCAGTCGAAATACAAATCGTATTCAAATAAAGAATGATTACGAAAAAAGGGAAATAATGAAAAAACGGTGAAAAAAGCTGCTTTTTTTTATAAATTTTGACGATTGGAAAGAAACCAAAGAATGTGATTTATGCTCTTAAATGGTAAGCACAGAATGAAAGGTCAGACGCTTTTTTCTGTAATAAAAAAAAGGTTTTTCCGAGCCGTTTCCCAATAATTTATCATTCAACTGTCACTTATCGCCTTTATTCAAATCATCTCCCGCCCCCCGAACGTTTTTCTGCCGATTCTTAAAAAAATTGTTTTTATTTCAACAATGCAAATCGAACTTCGAACCATTTATTGGTGTGCGGGGTCTTCGGAAATTGACTTCTCCTTCAATTATTCCTTACGAAAAATAAATAAACTAAACGTATAACACGTATTGATATTTTCTCTATTATAACATCACACTGTATATGGGGTGTGAAAGGCAACAAGATAAGTCCCTAAATTTAAAGGCCCCGAAAAATAACAAATATCGACCAGCCGGAAACCCCAAAAACATGTTTATTCGTGGCGGCCGTAAAAGATAAACTTCAACAATTATTATGATTTATGACGGCGTTTTTCGCCTGGAAAAATTTGGTTTTCTTTACTTTTTTTAAACAGCGTTTCCCCATTTTTCACGAACAAAAGCTTAAAAAGCCCGATAAAGTGGAAGGCAAAGAGCAGGTTTTCCGGAAGTTGAAAAGCTTGAAAGCTTGCCTTGTTTTTCATTAGACTCTTTCCTTAACCGAAAAAAGTTTACAGAGTTTATAGGGGAAAGGAGTCGAGGGGAGAGGGGAGAGCTCTCTTGTCTTTGAAAAGGAGGCCCGGCCCTTTGCTCCCTGCTTCTTCATCTAATCCTCCTCAAGATTCACAGGATGTGTCCATGTTAAATATTTATATCGGTTAAAACTACGGTTCCTGCTCCTGCTTTTGGCAGCAGTGATTTTTGAGTCACCTCTTTGGACGAACAAAAGCAACACCTGTGAATCAGGAAAGTTTTGCCCGGAAAGTAAAAGCCTGTTGTGGAACAAGCAGTCATCGTTCTGAAAACCATGACATAAGAAGCAGAAAATAGGATGTTCTCAGTGAATCCCGTATAAAATGAAAAGAAAAGAATCCTCACGGTGGATTTAATGTGGTCACATTTTTCTTCCCCTCTCCTCTTCCCTCCGGCCTCCCTTTTCTCTTTTCATTATTTTTCCCAATGGCAAGACTTTCACTGTTGTTGGGTTTTTCAAAGCGTTTCAAACGCTTTGGAATTTTTTTATTGAAGTGAATGACTTATAATAAAATTACATTTCGAAAATTAAATGCTTTGATTTGGCTAATCCGCTTCGAGAGAATTTTTTTGAAAAATACACTTCGCATGGACAAGGGAGTTATCAATCGAGAGCAAATAATGATACACCAGCAAAAAAAAATTCATAAGGACTGTACAAGTATATCAGTAATAAAATACATTCTCAACTTTAAACTTTCCCAGTCAAAACAGCTGTGAACAAACATTTTGGAAAACGCCAACTTAAAAAATTTTGTATATCTTAATTTTATTTTTAAAATAAGATTAATATAATTAATTTAATTGCAAAAATACATGTAAAACCAATAAAATATAAAAAATAAAGAATATAAAACTATAATTCTAAACAAAACATTAATAAAAAAAAATATATATCAGTTTTATCCCTTTATAACAATTCCCGTAACCGGGATTTTCCTTTAGAAATGCAAAAGTCGCCCTGTGTGTATCCACCATCGGAAAATCATCCCCTTCGACCGTAATTAAGAAGGAGAAAGTTTCCGTTAACTTTTTTACGGGGTTTCTGCATAATGAAAATTATATCTTTTATTTTATCCCGGCAGAAGACTTCAAGAAGAAACCTTATAAAATGAAAATTTTAAGATAAAGCAGACGACCACGAAGCCGGATTCATTTTTAATCTTACAGCAGAAAGGGGAGGAAAGGGAAACAGCATCTTTTTGTTTTGAAAAGAAAAAGTCAATCGGTCCAAAGACTTGAAGATATTTTCTGGTGTGAAATCATTTTTTTTATGAAAATACAACAATGTAGTATTGTAGAATTTATCGAGACGATTTCTAAGAAAACTGTCGCTTGTTTTAAAATATTTTGCTAAAACTTCACTATATAATCCGACCTCTTCGCCGCTCATCGAAATCAAGGAGTAAAATTCCAGAGATTCGTTATTAATATAAGTATAAATTCCATCCCGAACTCTAGAAAATAAGTAATAAAACCTTGAGGGATCCCCTAATTTATTGGATAAAGGCTTTTTGGAAAGGCTTTGAAATTTGAAAAATTTACCGAGACAACTAATAACACAATATTACGAAGTTTTTGTTTCTGTTGCAATTTTACTGGAAAAAATTTTCCCCCAACTCCCGATTTTAGTGTATATGAGATAAGGGATAAAATACGTAAGTATAAATTGGAAATTCGAACTGCCGAAAGTAGAAACAGCAAAAAAGTCTCTCGCGAAAATACATTTAGAATCTTTTCATATTTTTTAGTATATAATGAAAAGGATTTAATATTAAATGAAAGATTTATTAAGTTCGCCGTGGGAAAATTTAAGAACCGAAAAGATTTTCTCTTACTCGAGAAATTAATTCATTTTCGTTTAATTTGCATCGTAAATACTGTAGTAGAACTTGATTTCGTTCGTTTGTTTACTTTTGCACTTTGTCGACAAACTTATTTTTAAGGAGTTTATTTAAAACAAAATGGCGCCGTTTATTTTCCTTTTGATCGAAACACAAATTAATGCTTTTATTCGTTTCCTTTCCGTCTCACTTTTTCCTTTCCCTCTTTGACGGGGATTTTTTTTTGACTGACCGATATTGCGATACTGTTTCTCTATGTCAGCGACTCAAAAAGGCCTCTGCGCCGACCAATTCGCTTTCCTTTCCCGATTCAACAGCGGAATAACCGCGCCTTAAGTTTTGGAGGAAAACCATGGAGGCTGATTTTCCAGTTGCCATGTAAGGGCTTCAAAATTTTGTGCAGTTCGTTAGCTTGTCCGTGACTCGAAATCAAATTTTGTAACTTCTCCGGGGGGAAGAAGCAGTGGAAGAAAGAAACAAAGTTAGTCATGTTAACTTTATAAAATTTCAAACTTGGGTTCATCTTTTATGTAAATTCTGGAAATAAATTTTTGGAAGACGGTTGACTTTGTGGAGGAGGCTGGCCTGAGGAGGAGGGGGGGGGGGCGACGGGGGAACGATTTTTCATTTGTTTCTCTGTAAACTGACTAAATGAGTGAGAAAAGCAATCGAAAGATTTTAAAGCAATTCCGCCGCCATTTCTGATTTTCCGAGAGATAGCGCGTCTGAAGAAACACAAAGCGGCGATCTTGAGCGACAGAGCTTTTTCAAAATTATAATCGGATCTTCCCCGGATGGATTTCAGAAAACTAAGTGGTTCCCTTATCTCGGAACCCCAACACTGGTGAAACACCCGACGAAACAAAAACAACAAAAACCGTTTGTCCAAAACGATGAAAAATATTTTTCTTTGAGTCTCGAGGGCAGGGGTTGCAGACGTAGGCTGACGATAGGGGTGTAAAAGTCCGTCGCAATAAAACATCTCCTTTGACAAGGGTCTCAAAAGAACAACTGCAACTTGGGATAAAATCTCCGACTCCGCGGCCCGCCACGAGCCACTCGCCTAGGAAGTGGGTGTGTTCGAGCCTTATGGGGGATGAAATTTGCGCCAGCTGTTTTTTGTTTCGGGGAGGGTTGAAATTTGTTATTCCTGCATCCATCACGTAGGTTAAGATTTCTTTGAGAAATTCCCTCGTTTATTAATTGGGACGCTCGCTTATACTGTCATGCACGTGACGCCCACCAAAAAATGTTCCACTATATGCAGAGATCGATGATGCGTGACATTTTAGTGGGGGATGCAAAGGGAGAGATAAGTCAGAGGTGAGACTGACAGAACGGAACTGGAAACAAAGTTTGAATATAAAGAGTATTCACAAAATGAGCAACAGGACTTCCCTTCCGAAGACCAGCCATCTTTTGGAAAATAAAAAAAGACAGGACAAAAGAAAGGAGCGCGAGGGTGATAAATTCCGGGCCTTAAATCCTTTCAACAACTGATAACGAATGAGTGATTTAAAACTGTATTTAAAAGACGAACATCCATCTGGGACGTTTCTTCCATTTCCCACTCTCTCTCTGGATTATCACTTCTTAATTTCAATTAAAGGGAATTTTCAGCCGAGGATAAGAGAAAATGAATTGGTCGGAAACTTATTTCCAGAAACTTTTTCCACGGCATTTTTCACATAATAAACGATGTTGAGCGTTTAGAAATTGAAATCTTTTCCCCCTGTTTCGAATAAGCGGGAAATTCATAAGAAAAATGAGTACAATTAAATGGAAAAGATACTTGGATCGGCAATTCAACGAAAGTTGAGCAATTTAAAAAAAAAAAATTCAGAAAGCTCCCCGAGGAAATGGCGAAACTCCGATAAACTCTTCTGTCATTTGGCTCATTGCACTATGATGGAGTTTTTTTAATACTGGCAACATTTGGATCGCAGTTTTAATTAAAATAAATAATTCAAAATTCGTTTTGGTTTCCAAAAACAGTGCAACAGACAAAAATCTTCATTATTAAAATAAAGATCAAAAGTTTCTCGTCTAAGAAAATTCGAGAAACCACTTTGCAGCTTTTTTTAGAAAGAAAAAACGAAGAAGAGGAAAAGAAAATATTTCAGTATTAAACATTTTCCGGAATTTTCAAAATTGTTCTTAAGTTTTAATTAACAAAAACCAGAAATATTTTGACTTTATCCGTTTTATTTTGGGAATTATTAAAATTTCTATGAAGCAAAGTAAACCTTTCAACTTTAGGCGCGTCTCGGGTTAGTCGCAACAGAAGTTAAAGGCTGAAAAAGGAGAATAAGGAATTTTTGGAAACGCCGTGAATCCCAAAAGTGGATGAGGGTAACCACAAAAGGTTTAATTACAGTCTGCAAAAGACAGCGTTCTAATTTAGCAGCGCAGCTTCTTCGGTTCAAACGTAAAAACTCAAAGACGGTGAGAGAACAGTGAAACTGTACAACGTTTAACTTTAAAATCCGTATTCCCTCAAGAGCCCTTTTCGATGCCCCCTCAACCTTGAAAACAATTTTCAACAAACTGAAGACGCGTTTCTTTAACAGAGACGACTCTCTCGAAACATTAGAAAGTAGTACAAATCTGAGCCGAAAAGTTTTCCATTGAAAATTTTTTAAAACTTGTTGAAAAGGGTTATGAATTGTTCTCGAGATTTCTGGACAAGTTCTTGGAGCGCGTTTCCTTCCATTCGCCCCGTTGACCTTTCTTTTCTTTCTCATGACGACTGCCAACATATAAATGTATAACTTTCATTTGCTTTGGGGTTCGTTGAATTTCAGATCTTCTTTTAGTCACATTTCATGTGTCTATCACATCTTTTTTTAAGATTTTGCATTCGCTAAATTGTTAATTTCCATCAGTCAAATATGAAAATGACACAGGTCAACTGCGCTCATTGACACAGGTCAATTTCTCATTTTCACACGAGAATTTTTCTGGCCCCAGCTATTTTCCCAGTGCAGTTTAGTTCTAATGGTCTAAAATTTCATCAATTTATATCATATTATTCAAACCCTAAATTCTAGACAAAAATTATTAATTTTTTTTTATAACGAATATCCATCAACTTTGAAAATTGCGTCAATTGCATTTCGGAGACCTCCCGAGAGGTTTAATATTTTATCAGAGACACTGTTTGAACATCAGCAGAAACTAATGAATGTAAAATTACATTCCCCCGTTCGATACGCTCTCGAAAAAATTAGCTGCTTCCAAATTGATACTTGGAAACCCTTTCAAAACGTTTTATCTGGGTGTTTTCATGTCAAACTGAATGCGAAAACGGCAAAGATTGCTGGAGGTGCGGTTGGAGAGAAAAAAGAAGTGAGTAAATTGATTTATTAGACTCAGTGGTTAACCTTATTATTAATTAAATATGATTTAAGGCTCTTGTAATAAATCACTGAGGCGACAATTGATAAAATTAGCTGAATCACGGCGCAATCTGGAACTTCATCGAAACTTACCAACAATACGCCATTAGACTTAATAAATAAAAATAAAACTTTTGATTACCGGTGACTTGCTCGTTTCTCTGCAAAATAACCTTCCCCAGGGGTTGCTAAGAAACCACCTTTTTTTATTTAATTTTTCCTAACGAACTGCTCGCATTGAACACTGGGAGAACAAAGCTTAGCAAATGATTATGAGTCTACGGTCTGATAACAATGCTTTCGCTTCCTCCTTTCAGGGGGTGAGTGACAAGTGAGGATAGGGATTACTTAGCGCAGAGGGTGGGTTTGGGGGTGAGACACTCCTTGTTAACATGCATCAATCATCTTTTTTTTTTGAGTGAAATTGGTGTGTGACGTTCGCGTGACGGGGTGACCGGGAGAAATGCGTCGGTTTTTTGCGAATGAATTTGGGAAACCGAAAAGCAGAAAGTTTGACCAAAAACTGAACAGTTTACTGCCTTTCCCTCTGTGTATGGATTTCTGCACAATTTGGAAATCCTTAGCTGAAATCCCTCCCGAGCCATTATGCGAAAACACCCCCTGTGTTGTTTCTCCTTACCCATTTCTGAACCCACCCCCTCCCCCATCCCTCTCTGCTTCTCAATTTCTTATTTCTACGCTTTTCGCATCCTCATAATATTCACTCACTTGGATTTCTTTTAGAAATTTACGACAGTAAGAAGGAAATTTTTGTTAGGGGTTGATTGGTAAATTAATTCGATGAAATTTTCCAAAAGGAAAACGGGGGGAGCAAATAAAAAACGCTTAAATTAAATTTAAATTTTAGTCAACCAAAGGCCAAAGAACCCCCAATTTTTTTCATTTTTTCAACTTTATTGGAATTTATTAATAAAACGAAAATGAGAAACTAAGTCAACTTTTTTTTGTTTTTAGCCTTATTGTCTCGTGGAGAACGGCCATTAAAATGTAATTTGTAAAGACATACGAAAATAAAAAATCGGTAAATATTCGATAAACTTCGAAATTCTTTGCAGTTCATTGAAAAAAGCAAAATCAGCTGACTTTCGACATTCGCATGATAATAACTAAAACGGTTAAATAGAATTTCTAACAAATGAAGAAACCTGTGAAATCTTTCCACTCCACAGCTTTCGAGAAAAAATTCCGCGAGTAAAAAAAAATCTCCGAGCCCTGAAATTAAAACCCCGAAAACACTTTCCCCTCAACAATTACAGAAACCGCAAGAAAAAAAGACTTTTGTTCCAGAACAAGAGAAATGAAAAAAAGGTCATTTTTCCTTCATTCAATGCTTGGGAAATGCTTAAAACCGGGGGAAAGGTACAAGTCGAAACGGTTCCCCGTATTTCTTAATGGCTGTTCAGAGAGAAAGGAAAAAATAAAAGAAAACCCCGAAAATAAAAAAAAAAGATCGGCGGAGGTTAAAAAGAACTTTTTCATTAAAATAAATTTTCTGTAATTTATATTTCTTAATCGGGTTTTCGAGACTCCCAACGAGGGAGGTAAAAGAACTGAGGATGAGGAAATTCAATTCCGGGCCTCATTTAAATCCAAAGGAGTTAAAAATGCCTTTTAATTTGAGAGATGAAGTGCTTTTTGCAATATTCATATTATCCCGCAGAGGAGCACTCGGTTGAACACTATTTTATGATTTTGATGATCCAACTGATAACCGAATAAAACAAATACAGGATCTCATTGGTTAAAACGAACAGTTATTCTCACCTCGCCATTTTAGAAGACAAGCGGGTTAATTGAACATAAAAAAAAGGGAAAAAGAATTAATATTCATTACTTTCTAAATACTCAATACTTTGTACTTTTTTATTGTTATTTATTACACGTTTGCATGTTTATTTATTTACTATACACTTATTGTTAATTTATTTTCTATATATTTGTTGTTTATTTATTAACTATATATTAATTGTTTAGTTATTTTTTTATATAACCACTGCACATTAATTTATTCCATTTCTACATACAGTAGGTAGGTTTCTCAACCTCTAAACCAGATTGATAATTTCATTTCTTTTATTTATTTTACTTTGTTAATTTGTACCTGAATTTAATTTTGTAAAGTTCTACCCAAATCTGAAATCCTTATAGTGCTGAATTCAAATTTGAAAAAAAAAACACTTTGATAAAAAAAAACCCTAATACCTACGGGTGAAATAGGGTAGAAATATATTATATTATAAGAATTAATATTTATAGATAAATTGGTGTTGTCGTGAAGACTTTTTGATTTGGTTGAGAAAAATCACGACTGTTTTAGAAGTGAAAGACCGTTCCCCCTTTGCGAACATTCCTCAAAAAAACATCGAAACTAAAATTACCTCCAGCGGAAGCCCCCTGTGGGTGATAAAATCATACGGAGAAGCAATAAATACTGTCAGTGTTTTTATATTCATCCGACTTTTTCTGAAAAAAAAATTCTTCTCAACGTTCCCTAGAAAATCCCGAGAGCTCATGACGAAATGTAAGACAATACATCGTTCGCGTCAATGACTGAAGAAGAACCCGATGAGTGTTCTCAAGAGCTTCGAGCGCTTCTTGCAGCGGCTTCCAAGACTCAGCTGTATAACCGGAAGAAAAGGTGGCACGCATAGGTTTAGCTTTCGGGAGTACCCATATTGTGGTTCCCGATTCTACGCGGAAGCTTATTAGTTATCATAATTTGGCAAATTATTTCGAAAATTGAGTGCAGATGAGGGGTGAGTTCCATTATCAAACCAAGAGTTTCAGGTTCACTCTGGAGGAAATCTGATTAGTCTTTTAAGCGGATGTATTAATAATTTATACAAAATTTCAACTCTTTTCTTTTCAATTAACCCGCTTGTCTGCTGAGGTTCCGGGGTTGCGAGTTAACTGCCCGTCTTCATTTGTGAAATTTCATATTCCACAATGATATGTCGTCCTTTTTCTGGGACAAGGGACCTCCCGCTCTCTCCGACCACCCCTCACGCTCTGCAAAATCCATCCCCCTTCTCAGTCTATCCCAAGCTAACGAACTCCTGTCCTGCTATAATACTCCTTTATTTGAGAGTCGTCACAATTTTAAATTTATGTTAAAAGCGATTCAAAAACACAGCCAGTGATCTGTCAAGAGAGAGAGAGAGAGTAAAAGCCGATCTTATGACCGATTTTGTAGATAAAAACCCCTGGCAAACAGTTGACGACCGGCTGGGGTGCATTATCTGTGCATTTGTTCCTGATTTAAGGGAAGGACAATTTCCACAGAATCATGATAACTTTCTATTCATTTCAATAATCTTTGATTTTGTCGTTCCACTTCATCGGATCCCAATTAACGCAACGATTTTCACCCCAGGGTCTTTTATTACATGACCAACTGTTTTGTCCCAACCAACCCTCTTTTCCCGTCCCAAGGTCACTTCCTTGCATACGGCTTTTGTTTTATTGCTCTCTTCCTGTATCCCCCACCTATTTTGTAATCCCGAACGTGCGTCGTTTTGTGCAAATCCCCACGATTTTTTCGAGCACTTGAGCCCCCGAACTTCCTCCTACAATTATACTTATAGCGCAAAACAATCAGTGCTTTAAGGGGCAGAAACTTCGCCTTTTTCTGAAAAGAATTGCCGATTTGTTTTAATAACATAATTAAATCAAGTATAATTAAGGCTTTAATTATACAATGAAATAAATATAAAGTAATTAGCGCTCGAAAAAAGTTTTTTTTTATAAGGAAGTTCCAACCCGAGGAGAAGGGGAAAAAATTTAATACGAGGGTCCGCCCGTTCATTGTAATCCTCAAGGAAGATAATTTTCTGGAAAGGAAGAAACGGCGGGGAATCGAATCTCTTGACCCCTGGAGAACCAGGAGAAGTAATTTTGTTATGAACGGAGGGCTTCTTCCATTCTTTTTTACAACTCAAATTGATGGATCTAATACCCAGAAAATGAGCTCTCGACTTTGTTGTTTCAGAGAAAAACGAAAAAAAAAAATTCCGGGAAGGATAGGGGGTAAGCTTCTTGACGTCATTTATCCTTTGACGTCCCTTTGCCGTATGTGTAATCACAGAGGAGAAACTGTGTAGCGTTTTTTTTTTCCCCCAAAAAATTTCTAAGCCGTTCGATTTTGTTGTGTTAGAGATTCTGAGAAAACCTAATTTTAAGAAAAAGGAAGCGAAAACTTTTCAAATAACTTACGGATTGTCGCTGACAGAAAAGATAAGTTTTAAACTGATTCCCGACGCTTATTTTCTTAACTCCCATATGAGCAGAAACTTTTGAGAAACTTATGACACATTAATCCGTCGCGAAAACGGCTCCCCCAATGTCTCAGCAACCCCGAGATTAGTTTCAAGTAATACCTCTTTCTAAAGTTTAATTACGATATTAAAGTTAGAGTTTTAAAAAATATTTTTAATGACCGAAGAGGCCAACAGTTGAGAGAGAGTGAATAATGAACAAACTTACTCAAAAACCATTAAATAATTAAATATAATAAATTCTTAGTTTCATTTCCGCCTTTTTAGTTTATCTCAACATTTTTCTTAACTTTTCTCATACTTTTTTCGTTTGTCCACATAATTCTCCCTAATCAAAGTCCTCGTGCACACTAAACTAACATACTGTATCTGAAGGAATTATGTTAATTTTTTAGCGGAAAATTAATCACGCGATTAACTTAAATTAGTCTCCGGTGAATGAAGCGGAAAGACAAATTCGGAGATAAAAGTCAAAATGCAGATATTCTTTTTCCCAAAAATTAAACGCCCTAAGCCGGATTTAAATAAAAAACGAGATAAAATTTAAATTTAGAGAGAAAAGACTCCTGCGACCCGAGGCCTTTTATTTACCGTTTCTGATAAACAAAAATTTTATTATTTGGTTTCATAAATTTGGCAAAACGAGGGAAAATTTTGATTCGCAAAAGGGATAACCTCATTTGGAAAGTTCCCCTGGCGAAGTTAAAATGCTTTCTCACGGCTATCTGAAAAAATTCACCTCACCCTTCTTAAAAAAAAACATTCCTCTTATTTCTTATGTCTTAAATATTACTTAACCATATTCTCCAAACCATAGTCGTCTGCTGTAAACAAATAATAACGCCCTTTCCTCTTCTGCCAAGTTCCGTGGGAATCACTATCTCTTTTTTAAATTAAAAATTTGGAATTTTAATTTTATTCGGGATACTAAAGCAACTTACCATCCCAAATAAACTCCGGTTATCTACGAACAGGATAATGGATAACTGGATCGGATTTTCTCGAAAGTTTGGGTCAGAGATAACAGCTGAATTGATCCGCCTATTAAGTAATCTGCTGCGATCCTGCTGTTTATTTTATGCATTGTTTATATCATTTGATATGGACTGTTGTTCGCGGATTATGAAATTTACAAATTCATTGAGTGCTTCACTTCGCATACAGAAGTGATTGCATTTTTACACTCAATCCAAACATCTTACGAAATTTATCTGGGATTCTAAATTTAGAAGACACACATACTGATGCAGAAAATAGCCTATAAACCTTAGTCTTTTGGTCTGTTCTTTTAATCATTTCTTTTCTCTCTGATTATTGTATTATCTATCTTTATACTTAATTTTTTACACGACTCTGCTATTTTTGTAATCTTCTAATATGCATTCTTGCTGTTTTTACTTCTTTTTTCTTTTTGATGATAACTTATAGCCTTTTTTTTCACTCTAACTCATCAAGAGATTTATTGCCCGACACACTATTTTTTATCCCAGCTTTCCTAGTTTTGCCACGACCGTCTTTCCCTACTTGAAAAGCAAAAATGATGGAAACAAACGACCATATGATATGTAATCCCAAAAATGCGTTATTAAAAAAACACACTAGAAGTATGAGTCACTTAACAAACTAATTAATTAAACGATGTCAGGTTGTTACGGGGATAGAATTTAGACATCGCAGTCTCTTCCCACAAATGGCTGGCGCGAGTGAGAAGATTTAAGCCTGCTTTGAAATTGAGGGATGTAACTGACATCCAACCTGATCAAAAAGTAGCAATCAATGAAATTCAGATGCGTAAGACACGGCGAGAAAGTGAAGAACTCCTTTCATTGGGTTTTGGAAAGCTTAAGTCAATTTCCGGAAATGAGAACTTGGCAGTAGAAAAAAAATTAATGAGATGATTACTGGCTTGTCAATTTAATAACACGGTGTGAAGATAATTGTAATAGCCCATTAAATTTAATCAATTTTCATTCATGGGACTCTGGCTAATTACTCGGAAATGAAAATTCCTTTTTTTCTCATCAATTGCCTTTACACAAGTTTCGGAAGGAAAAGTTTTTTGAACTTCAACAATTATCTAATTCTTTTGCGGTCTTCTTGTGCTCACCTTCTGTGCACAAAGTTGAATTTTCTTTCACTCACACTCTCTCCAGCAGAAAAGCGGACTAAAAACTTCAAGAAGTTTCTCTGCACGTGAGCGAGTGGAATGAAAATTTTTTTAACTTTTAGGATACATCTGATTAGTTACAAATTTCAAAAGAAAATTAAAACAGACTTAACATCACATGTGACCGTTAGATAAAAATTAAGTCAAAGGGGTTCCCCTAAGCGTTTACTCAATCAGAAAAAAACTTTATTTATACATAAATATTAATTTGACGACCGCACTGTGATTAACCGTTCGAATATTCGAACGGGTTAGAAAGTTTACTTGGAAACATTAAGAGTTTTTCTGGCATTGCCCACCGAAAGCTTAATCTCGGCATTTTTTTTATATTTTTTATTGAAAAATTCTTCCGACCACAGCTAAAAAGTGATTTTTACTCTTTTTACGACTCGAAATTTATTTTCTTCTATTGCTTTCTCTCGCATTTTTTTTAAAGGAAACTGAAACAGATAAAGAAACTCATAAATGATCTCTGCATCTTTTGACGACTGATTCGTCCTATTTAGTTTTTTTCAAAAATCCAACATTTCTCTTTTTAATTTCATTTGTCAGCTTTTTATATTTGCATTCTCAGTCTGGGAGCCAATAAAAAACCAACAGCGAAATCATTAAATATCAATTTCTATGGTCTGAAGGCGCGTTTGAATCTTTTAAAATTTATTAATTCAAATGAAATCAGTGACCACTGGTGTTGCTGACGAGTATTGGGAATACCGCACAACCATAAGCGGACAGGGTGTGTGTGTTCTTTGCAGTTGAGGTGTGTTTCATAGAAAAACAAACCAGTGTGAGTGAGACCTTCCCTAATAGCCGAAGGCGAGCAGTAAAAGTGGTTGGGCGGGGATCTCACATGAATTACTCTCAAAGACAATCCTACTATAAATATTTCTAAAATAAACGAAACGAGATTTTCTTCGAAAGAGTTTATAACCGAAGTTCAATACATCGGGTGTACTTTTTCTGTCACCATCGTAAAAACAACCTTTTGTACTGTCCTTAATGCAGCATATTTGAAGGTGACACTTCTCGGTTACTGGAATATTAATTTCTGAGCATCAAATTGTCCTACCTTGAGCTTGAAAGGCCGACAGAAGCAAAAGAATCCATGTCCCTCTCATAAGCCGTCTCCCGAGTGAATATCCATTTTCATCCCTGACTTCCATTTATGATATGTAGATATTTTCCCGTGACATTCACAACCCGAAAAACCCTACACTTCATGTCCCGAAGGGATTCACGCACATTTTGAGACCGCAATATGCACGGCATACCTGAAACAGACAAGATGAAAAATTAATCCGCCGACCGAATGACTTTTCTACGTGTAAATTTCATTGGAGAGAAATGAAAACTTGGCTAATGGATGAGTTCGACAGACTTTCGGATTTGTTTTAAGAGACAAAACACTCATTTCAGTAAATAAGACTGCGGATTTTATGGGTCATAACTTTTTAAGATAAATAATATTGATCGTCTGTTCAAACATGAAAATGAACAAATTCAGACGACCGAAAAGACAACTCATCAAATTTTTAACTCGCGTTCACAACTATTAAAAAAAATCTTGCTCCACATGACAACCTTTTTTTGCATAATTTATGAGGATGCAAAAGTGCTTGGATGTTCGACATGTTTTTTTTTTATTTACTTTTGCATTTTATTTTTCCGTGGGGGGGGGGGGGGGTGAGGGGACTATAAAAACGGTTTACGTGGAAACACTTCACCCGCTTATAATAAGTGGGAGACGGAAAAAAAAAATAACGGTCTCTCTAAGCCACTTCTTCCCATTTTTAAGCTTGACTGAAAATAAAATTTGGTTATGGACCTTTTCCCTTTGCGTTTATTTTTTTTTACATATAAAACTGACAAATGCACGATGAAGAGCAGTCGATTAAATTATGAAATACGACCGTGTAAAAAGTTAGAGCTGGAGAATTAGTTTGTAATTAGTGTAAATTTGTTGTGTTCAAATAAACTTTGCCATGTTTATTTACATTTTTTAACAAAATGTTTGCATATAATTTTTTAATGTTAGAGCTCTTCAGTAGTGATTTCGGTTAAAAAAGTTTTTGCCAATCAAAAAGAGAACGACTTAACTACAGAGAAAAATAATAAATAACAACTGACTCAACTAATAAAGCATAAAATTAATGAATGAGATAATTAAAATACAAATATAAATAAAAACTAAAAAAAACTTTTGTGTACAAGATGTGACATTGATTTTCCCGCCAAATGTCCAACCGCCATCACCTGTTTGACCCATAAAAGCAGCCATACAAAAATTATCTATTCTTGGTGTGTAATGTTTTTTCTAATTGTTATGAGAAAAACTGTAGAGGATAATGTTATCAAAAGATAGAGCAGAACACAGTGTGTAATAAGATAAATGGTTACAATAATGAATAAATATTTGTTGAGAAATCCAAAAATTTACAAACAATTCTGCAAGTTTTTAAAAACACCGCTTTTTCTTTGTCTGCATGCATTGACATTTGTATATCTGGTCTGTTTAAACCGCGATCAAATGAGTATGAGGGAACTTTCATAGGCATATAATAATCGGATGATATAATATGAATTTATCATCAAAGATATTGTTCATTTTGGCTGTGTATGCAGTTTTTTCTTAGTCTCCTTATCTTGTATTTTAACTGGAAGAGTCAAATCCATAAGTTATTTCGCCTTTCTTTACTTCCTAAATGATATTTGGTTCAATTATTGTTCTGTCCAATCCAATCGGTTGTCCCAACAATTTTATTACTTCGAGGTCCAACTCGGGTTTTTGTTTTTAATATGGCTGCGGTTTGGTTTTCAGTGCCATTTATTTTTGAATTATTTCGGCTGACATATTGCTATTATCTTTCATCTGCTCTCCACAAGTCTTCATTCTATACTAATTTACCAACTGTCCTTTGAAAATCATTTGTAAACCAAGTGGAAATTAAAATGCTTTTTTATTTTTTAAAACATGGAAGAAAATCATAAAAAAATATGGCGGAAATACAGTTGACAGAAATAAGTAAGCCCAATAAAAAATACCGGTTGACAAATAGTACTACATTAATTATAACTTACGGTACATTAATTAATTATAAACATTAGGGTGGTTAAAAATAACTAATTTCATTACAAATTAAAAAGAAATTGATTCTAAACTCACTTTCAACGGTTTCGCCAGCCTTCCGCGAGTTTTTACCAACTGCCCATTGTTTCTCATTTAATTCAATCTCAATCTCTTCCCCCACCCCCTCCTCTCCCGGAATGGACTCATCCAAATCTGTTGATTGTAAGAAGAATGCTTGAGTAGTTTTGATAACGCCATCTGCAGCCATCAATTTAAAATTCGAACGTTGCAGTTTTAAGAAGAAACCCAAGATGAATAAGAACCTTCGTGTTTTATAAATACGTTATTTAGTTTTTTGCGTAATGACGAGACAGCGAAAAGGCAATGCTGTTTCAAATTCTCTTTATTTACTATGTTTAACGGAAAAAAAATTGAAGCAAGTAAAAAGCGGTTGAAGTTTCGATTTTGTGATTACGACCATAATATTTTAATTAATGAAATGGTAAATCTAATTTTATTCATAACGATTGGTTTTTTTAATTGTGAACATAATTACCGTACTGTTGATAAACGTTCATAATTAGTGAGTATTAAATACTCTTTTATCTGTTTACAGGAATTTCTAGTCATGATTTTTTCTCTGTATGATTCGGTTTTTTAATTTTTTCGTGATTGAGTAAGCAAATGCAAAAATCAATTGTTATTGTTTTTCTATTAATTTGTAATTTCCTGCGGTTATTTTATTTGACATTGTTTTTTATTCGATGAAACGTTAAAACAATATGGCGTCATCTCTTCAGGAGGGATAATGAATTAAGTTGTGAAATTAAAATAAAGAATTTTTGGGAGGAAATTCTTTCGTTGGGGTCGTTATTAACTTAAAAAATTTTTAATTAGTTCAGCACTAAATCAGAATTTTGTGCTTTATTCAAGTCTGCTGAACTTTTCTCGCTGAGTGCCCACGCAATACTCAAAATAAGAGGCATATGGATATTGTTGTTGTGCAGGCAGAGCAACATTTTAGCCCAACCTTCAATAATATTTTTCATCGCCTGTTCTTCCATAACATCATCGGTTTCAAATTGGATAAACGCAGCTTTTATTACGTCAATTTGTCTTTCGTTGAGGTGACTCAGAACACGTTCAAAAATTATATATTTTTTAATGCCACGACTTCTTAATGAAAGAAATTTCATTAATAAACTTAATTAATTCAATTTCGAGTTATTAAATTTTTTTTTTGTTTTAGTTTGTGGAAGTTTTTGTGGCAGTTTGTTTATTATGTTACAAGAAATTTTAATTAATTATGAAATTTTAGATGATGTAGGCTCTTCTCAGGATGAAATTAAATATTTGGTTCCCATAGATAATATTCTACTAATTTGCGACAGAAACAACTTTTCCGGGTCCCCTGCAGTAATTAGTGGTGTTAGTTAATTAAAAATGTAAATTAAGCATTGTCGAGAGAACGGGAATGGTTGCACATTCAGAAAAAAGTGGACGGAAAATGAGTTGTGGACGTGAACGACAATAAAAGTGTAAGTAGAGAAACAAATCAATTTTACAAGCAAAAGAAAAAAGGAAGAAACACCGAAACCCTCTTAACACAGAAGAAAACCACAAACCAGAAACTGCCGTACAACGAAAATAAATAAATCTTTTATTATTGTAATGTAGATTTCCGTAAACGCGTAAGAAAGAATTCTTTTTTTATTGTCTGCGTTAACCCCCAGGTCATGGGAAGATTAATGAGAGGTAGATAGGAGGGATTAGAATTTTAGCTAAAGCAATAGAGAAACGAATAGAAAGATGTATCATATCATTATTGCACAAATCAAATTGTTCATTAATTGCGGAAAAACGATGCGGACTCTTTAGGCCCATACAGAATGACTCAGTTATTGGTTTAAATTATTCATACAAAATGAAATACGGTTTGTAAGGCTTTGTATTATTTATTCCCCAAAAATTGTAGTCGTAAAAAAAACTTGTTCACACTTCCCACTTCGAGGAAGAAATAAAGATCTATAAATAAAAAAATCGATGAAACTAACAATTACCGGGATGGGAAGACGTACCTGGAAACCTGAATCACTTCTGTGGAATCATTTTCAAAGATCCTAATCAATAATAGACGTCTGCTCCTTTAAAGGATCGTCAGCCCCAGTTTTAGGTTATTTGTGAGTGAAGAAGGGTAATTTGCATCTCCATTCGCATATGTACCAAAACATTCACTAAATCAGACGCTTATTTTCATTCACATTGTATTAGAATGTGCAACTGTACAATGACGTAAAAATTACCAATTACCATTCATAAACACATTCCGACTCTTTTATATATTAAATAATCACATTAAATAGAAGTGACAAGGCCATTAGTCATTACAGTTAATAATACATATCAACAAAATCACTGTTTGTACTTCTGCAAACAAAAATCGAGTATATTAATCTCACAAACGTATATTAATTCCAGTAATTAAATAAAAGAAGTTACTTTTTCTTCAGCCAACTTGCGGTTGAAGATGAAGAAATGGGGTGATTAATACCCCCTACTGAATATTCCCAGGTGGCGGGATTATTGATTAAGCTGAGAGGAATTGTGGGGTATTAAATCATGTATTGCGGTCTCATCGACCGGGTCAATAGGAAATATTCTTAATAGGTTTAATAAAAAAAACATAAGCGTTTTAAACACATAATTGTCGCCAATTAAAAATGGTTCGGCTTTTGACAGCATCCCAAAAAATTATAACACCCTCTGCGCCCGTAACAACCCTATATTAATTACAAAAAATAATTAAAATTTTTTTTTCAATTTATATGTATAATGCGAGTGTGAATGAAATTTGTTGCACCCGCGGAAAACAAAAAAATTCCATTGGTTGCCCTGAGCTATAGGTAAACACGTGGGTCGAGTTCTCATTCTTTTGAAGGTTGCCGACTCAAACACCCTCTTCGTTAAAAAAATCAAACGAATTAGGATAATAGGGGGGTTTTAGGAGTTTCCGGTGAAACGATAAATAAAATCGAACCCTGATACCTTTGTTTAATCCAGTCGGGAGTTTTTTCAAAAAGAGCGAAGCCCCTGCCCGCGCACCCCATTTGCCAACCCTTTCAAAAAGCAGACACCCTAAAATCAAATTCTGCGTCACTTTTTTTAGTGGTGTTTTTGTTCATGTCTTTGATTTAAATTTTATTCGTTCTTTTATTCGTCGCATTCATAGTTTTCGAACAGATTTTGCGAACACTTACTGCCCCAAATTACGTCGAATATGTATCGTTTTGAAAATTTGGTATAAACAACAGCAACAAAAGCTGCGGTTTTTCCTTGTAAATATTTACGGGAGGGAAGTTGTCAGCAAGAATGGTTTGTAAAGAAAACGAGTGCTGACCAAAGGCTTAAATGCTATTTAGAAGAGATGGAATTGGGTAATCTCAACAAGGATTTTTCTTTCAGCATTTCAACAGGTTAAAATCAATATTTGACTTCGCTTATGTGTTTACAGAAGAGGCAGAAAAAAAAAACAAATGAACTCGCAGGCACGTGACAAAGCGAGTCATTGACGGATGGAGTGAAAATATGGCAAGAGGGAAAACAAAACAAAGAGAAATTGAATCCGAGCTGCGCGCCTAAGCAGTGTTTTCAAAGGTAAGCTTACTAAAAAAAATCACTCAATTTTAATAAAATTCCTTCCAATCCATTAAGTTCTGGTTAACAAGAGCTGCAGTAAAAAGCGCACAAAAACTCCGGGGAAAAAACATTTAATATTATTACGGTTTATCCTAATTATAATCCATCAAAATTAAAAGTTTATGATAAAATTCCTTGGGAAACTTCGTTAATTTCGTTAACTGGGGAAATCATGAAGGCTTTCCTTAAGGACGTAGTAATTTCGTTTCGAATTTAATCGTATGGTTCGCCGAACCCCGGGGACGGATTCGTCACCTTTTATTTCCATTTAATCCGATTGTTTTTCTTATTAAACTCTCTCATTGAATTTAAAGTTAATTACCGCGGAGGAATACCTAATGTTTTTTTTGCGAGCTTTCAACTCCCCCCAACCCCTCCATTTACCCCCCGCGAACGCTTTTTATCCCACCGTAATGAATCTAACATAATTTGCATATCAAAATTGGTTGAAGATTTTTTTTCGAATTTTCTTTCGTTGTTTTTAGAAGCGATCACCGGCAAAGAAATTACCTTCCCTCAGAAGTTTTAAATTTAAAAAAAAAAAGGTTTTGAAGCTTCGAGATAAATGAATACAGCCACTCGTGAGAGAAAGTTTGAATTAGAGGGGGCGCGGGGTGGCGACGAAGAGGGGTGTCAAAGTGCACAAACTGGCGGACGTTGATCAAGCGTTCTGTCACCGGTTTCCATCATCAGCAAGCGGTTATTGGTTTCACGACATTGTCATGAATCCAGTATTATCATCATCGTTATGAAGAGTTTTTAGGTCACACGTGGTTCTCTTCGCAACATTTAAGTTTTGAAAGTCTGCTTATTCAAGTAAAAGTGTGAAATTTCCAAGAATTTCGAAGAATCCATAACGAGAAAGGGTTGAAAAGAAAAATGCAATAAAACTTAAAGAATTAGACTAATCAAGCGGGAGTAAAAAGCTCTTTTCAGCTTCCGGGAAACCTGGGAGGCACTTAAAAAGGGAGTCGGGGCTTCGGCAGTTTGAAGGCATTTGCGGAACTCGTAAAAGGTAAAAAGGAAAAGTCAAAGAAAGAGAATTGGGTAACACTCCTGAATTTAGTGTCACTCGACAGCCCTTAATTTTGTGAGTCTATTAAACGACCTCGCAAATTTCGGTTTTACAAGTAACGACCCTTCTTTCGCTTTAATTGTCGTCAAAGGAATTAAAACTTCTACAAAAGGCTTTCTCTCCTTTGAAAAAGAAATTATCACACTTCTGACAGAAATTTTAACCATTGTAAATGGCGGATGTTAATGCTAATGCTGTGGCAGAATACCGGCTTTTACCCGGTTTTTATTCAATTTTTGTTATGATATTTATTTAATGTTTTGTTTATCTTACTTATAATTTCATATTTAATTTGTTAATTCTGCATATTTTATTTACTTTAAAAGTTATACACTGTCCTGTATCTTTGGATCTGTACATAATTTATAACTTTGTTTTGATTGTTGTTTATAAAAAATTTGTTGCTTATACTCCCTTAATGCCCTCGGGCGAGATAAGGGTAAATCATTACATTATATACCAGATTTTACCCTAAAACAGTATGAGAAGTACTTCTAAATCGCAGATAATACGATTTTAAAAAACCATTTGCCTTTTTTAGATCATTTAATTTCTAATTAATAACAGTTTCACTTTTAAAAGGAATTTTGCCCTTTCACGAACTTCATTTAGTTTTTCCTTTATAATAATAACATATTTTGTATATGATATAATTTCTAACAAATTTTATCAAAATTTATACATGTGATATATGTACATAAGAATTCATTCAAGTTGCATCAAGACATTCAGTATTTTTTACAAGAAATTCAACATCATTTCAAATATCATGATAATTTTAATTCTCAAGTAATTATACATTCAAGAATTTTATATAACTGCAAATTCACTGTATAATTTAACTTATTTATTCCATTATATACAATAAATTACAACTAAATAAATACCACAAACTAAAATAAATATAAAACTAAATAGAAATTATAAATAAATATATATAGAATATAAATAATGAATAAAACTAAATAAATAACACAAACACGGTGTGGCCAGTACGGGGGGCTAAAAATTAAAATAATAAATAAAATTAACAAATAAATTAGTTAATTAAAAAATAATAATAAATAAATAAATACAAAATATAAATGTGAATAAAAAAGATAAAAAATTTCAATTACAGAACTATTCAGTTTTTTGCAAAAGCAGTCCAAAGCCAAAATAAAAACTCCCAGTGGATTCAAACCGCAATTTTCGAAAATTTCGCCGTGCGAAAACGCTAACTATTGAAAAATAAATGAGGCATAAAAAAGGAAAAGGAGACAGACAGAATTCGTTGGGAACAGTTCAATAATTTGCCATAAAATGGGCTTGGAGAAAAGATCAGCTGCTGTTCTATTTCCCAACAGGAACATTTCCCTCCTTTAAAGAAATAAACACCCTGAGAACTCTGAGTCGGGAAAAATATTTTTAATAAAAAAAGGTAAAGGTGAAAAGGAAAAAAGGCAAAGCTGAAGATCGCCCCCGAGTGATTTATCCACAATGTGCCTTTTGTGCTGCCTACTAGATTTAGATAAAATCTTTCAGTTTTAATACGCATTTCATCCATTTTTTGAAGTGGGTGCTTTTCTTTTTTAACTTGGAAAGGATTCTAATGCGGGTTTTTATTCCACGAAGGCGTTGGTCTACACCCCCTTCCTGTGATCCCGCCAAACCCCCGAAAACAGGAAACACATGAGGAGAAAAAATTCATACGTTTCGGGCTAATGGCGCTATATTTTTTATTAAGCCACAGCTCGGTTGCTATTTTTCCGGAAGAGAGATAATGTCCCGAATTTGTAATAATGATAATGTTAATGCATTCGGCCGAATTTTTTTCAGCCGACAGGGAGGGGGTGAATTTAAAATATTTTCATGATCCCCGACTCTTCTCCGGCTAAATGACTAATAGAAATATGATATTTTATGAGGGTTTGACCGGAAGACCTGGCTGGAGTCTGGTGTTGACTTTTTTGAAAATTTCCGGTTGCTCTGTAGGCAAAAAATGAAGTCCTCCCCGCAATTTTAAATCAAACAATTCCCCCCTTTCGGATCTTTCATTTCTTTATTTACCTGCGGAACGGGAAACAGTTTTGCGAAATTAGGGTTTAAAATCCCTCCCCGTAAGGCTTTTTACTTAAGCGGTGGACATTCGGATCTCAATTTTAAATGAAGACCGACATTAGGAATTAACAAAGCATTTTATTTTTCAGATCATTACGGTAATATTTGAAGGACGACTGTTCATCTTGAATTGTAAGTACAGACTGTATTTTTTTTTCTTAACTTACATATTTTTCTACTGAATCCCGTCTTTTACAATCGGTCATAATGTTGTTTCTGAATTCTGTTGGGGCGATTCATCCTTGAAAATATCCGATGACAAACATAGGTCCTGTCAAACACGATGACAGTATCGCTTTTTTCTCACATGTTTAATTGATGAAAGTGTTGATTGAAGAGCCGAAGGTTTCGCGGTAGTAAAAATCTCATTTAATACCCACTTGTTCTTTTGTATAAATGTTTCTCTCTGGTTAAGAACAGTTAGAGTGAGTCTTGTGGCCTCTCGATGAAATTTTAATGCAAACAGATTCTTTGCTTTGTTAAAAAGCAAAACAAAAATACGAAATACAAAAATTTCATACAGATCGCATAATGAAAGTATATATGTTGCAGGCAAATTGTGCAATTCATGCATTGTATAGAATGACGAGTATCGTTTAGGCAAAGTGTAGAATAACACAACAGAAACGTTTATTGATTGAATTACATATTTAAATCAATTAATAGATAATTATTTAAACATATTTTAAAGCGGAATGAATATAAAATAAAGCATATGTTGTTCACACAGACAGAAGAACTCAGATTGTAATCACACTTACAATTGTACTGTTCTTTCACACAAAAAGTACAGAATATTTTGGCACTTTGCTCTTGTGTATTCATATTTGAGAAGTTTGTCAACAATTGGGAATTGCCTAGGCATTCTATAGAATGTCGGATTTCACACTTTGCCTGTAACATATACACAACGATACAGACTGACAAAAGTCAGTTATAATTGTTCAGTGAGTTGACAGAGAGATTGAACCTGGAAATTGACCCCTAAATAAATGTTGCGAAATTTTCTGTAAATATTTTCTTATAAATCTACCTAAAAGAAAATAAATCGGAAAGTCTACCTTTTATAATAACTGTCGTCGTTTGAAACTTCCTTAATATTAAAAAGGATTTCAAAGTTTTGGTTAACTTCTAAATTTTATTTGCATACAAAATCAAATACATATGAAATTCCATATGGCAAATTTTTATTCCACTTTGATTTATTGAAAATTCGATTACGTTGCGGGCTTCAAATTTGGCGTTTTAATTGTTTAAAATATTTACACTTGCACGATTTTCGATTCGCGATAAATTATACATAAGAATAATTTACGTTTTTGTTCATAAGAATATTTTCGCGGTAAAATTAAACCATTATTGTTACTCACCATCCCATACTGTCCCACGAAACCTTCGTAAGGTTCAAAGGCTTAAAAAAAATCCAAAGAGCAGAAGCGGGGATTCCCGGCAAAGGTATCGTCCGTAACGTTTACGTAACGCGGCCGAAGAAACCGTTAAAAGCGTCTGCCTCCCATCCCGAGATCGGAACAACTGATTCGTTTAATCTCGGGTTCGGCCGCGGCTGCCGTCGAGCCAACGCCGCCATTCCTTTCCAACCTTTCAAGGGTAGCACTCAGGGGGATGAGCGCGGAGCCACCACCATTTCGTTAAGCTCTGCAGTTTTTCTGTTCCTTTGTCCGCCCGCGTACTCGTCAAGGGTTTTTACCCTTAACGGCTTCCAATTTTTGACTTTTCTCCGGGCCAGCGGCAGAACTTTAAACTCTCCCCGGATTTATTTATTTATTTATTCCCCGTCTCTATTGATTCGCGGCCCTTTATGTTATTCTCTTTCCTTTCATTTTATTTATTTGTTTGTCTATAAATTCGTGATTGTTTGCTTCCCGACTTATATATAACATTGATTTTTCTGAATTTATGCTTTTCCCCCTCAAAACTTGTCATTTCTCGTTTTTAATTCTGTTTGTCTTTGCTCTTAAATCTATATTTTTATGTGGTGCTTTTATTTTTATTTTTCAATTTTCTATTGTTTTTATCCAAAGATAATCTCATTTTATTTCAGTTACCACTTAACTTCTCTGACAATTTTCAACAGTTAAATAATATAATTTTATTTAATTTAAAAATCAATCTTTTTCAAATTTTCAAATATTTGGCTTTTGAATCTCCAAAGTATTTCAAGTTTATCTGTTTCATTTTCTGGTTTCATAAAATGGCACTAAATATTAATTGGCCAATTAACCGAAATTTAAAGGTCGACAGTCATCCAACTAAACCTGTTAATCGGAGGGGGATTCCTTTCCATTTTAAAAGGAATTCAAAGGAAATGGGGGGCAGGGGGGGGGGGATGCGGATGATGTTTGTGTCGGATTTACGCATTTTATTTCATTATACGCGCGAATAATGCGAATAATGCCGTGAAAAGTAACGACAATGAAAGAATTCAGGTTCAAGAGGGAGGAGTATAACATTTTCCAACAAAAGGCTCTTTTTTTTATAGAAAAAAATCAACCACCCGGAAACTTTTTCGGAATTGAATTATTGTACGGAGCAAGCTGGTTCTTGCATAATATTTTTGACACATCATCTGCTACACCTCAACGGGTTTTGCAGCACAGAAAAAGAGTACCTTAACTTTTTCAAAAGTTTCAAAGATTTTTCGGCCTTATTGAAACTTCCGACGCACCTTTCATAACTAAATACTTTTCATTCGCAAATTATACAATAAATAAATAACATAAAACAAAGTGTGCTCTTCTCTGTCATTCAGAGCTCACCATTAAGCGGAACAGACTCAGCAACGGAGACGTAAAGTGTAATAGAAAATGTCAGAAACGATCGGCAAAATTTATTGCAAGTGAGCTGCTTCGTAAGAAAGGCGATACGTCACATAATTAAATAATGCGCTCACATTATGCAAAGAACTCCGCCTTAATGTATTAAATGAAAGGAAGGAAAATTACTTTCCGAACGACCATAATTTAAACTCTGTCTGCCCTCAGAACGAAATGAGTTCCACCGACGTCTTATCCCAATTTAATTTAAAAAGAAAAATTCAGAAAGAAAAGGGATTTCTGATAAACCATAAACCAAGAAACTAAGCAAACTGATTTATGGTGAACGTTTTATAAATGAAAGCTCTGATAAAAAAAGGCAAAGAGAAGACTTAAAGTGAATTTTAAATAAACTCAGCGAAATGCATGGAAAGTTGGTAACGTTTTGTCTCTTTTTTTTTCCATCCCGATTTCTATCTAAATTATATGCAAACAAACTAAAAAATATTTGACTGGGGAAACAGACGCGGTTTCCGGTGTTCTTTGAAACGAAAGTAATTCCTGACATGCAGAAGAAGGAGGGGATGATAGGGCAGTCAGTTATTAGCCTTTAAAGGGGAGAACACCTTCCTTCACCCTGCGAGGGAGGTGACGTAGGCGAAAGAGTCGGACTTCCCAACTTGGCAATTTTTTTAATGGATTAGGGGTAAAATGTCACCCACAGAAAGGGATCCATAACTGTCAAGACTTTCAGATAATAGTTGGAGTAAAGTCCTCGGGGTCCGAGGGAGTGCAAGAGGTGAGATTAAGGGAAGGTGGACAACTACGTCTGGAACTCAGGGGATGTGATAAACTCGGATTTAAAACGAGGGGTGAATTTTCTTTAGCGATTCATCCGCCGTAAATTTCCGTGACCTTATGGAAATTAAACGTGAGGTCTTTTGGAGGATCGATGTCTGATGGTCTCACCTTAAAAGGGATGCTGGGACAATAGACGAAAATTGAAACCCTCGTAACAAACACTCCAATGTCGAATATTCATTCAAGCAACCCTTGAAATGAAATTTTATGAACCTATTCTGTTGAACCTGAACCCATTTCAACCTGAACCCCGTGCTCGAGATTTTGTCTAGCTTTGGACCCAAATCTTCTTTGTCGCCTTTCAGACTCTAAAGTGTGCTTATTTAATAATTCCTCATCATTCGTGTTTGCCTGCTCATTGTTATACTTTAATAAAAAAAACCACTTTATATGTTTTTTTAAGATCTGAATAAGGCGCCTATTCAGATCTTAAACGCTCAAATATTACTTAATAATGTTAATGAACCTTTCGCACTCCGGTAAATCAACATTTGCGTTGAACAAATTTCGATTGAATCCAGCAACAGCAATTCGTGTAGGTAAGCTTGCTCAGCAGTCACTTATCGTGTTCAGATTTTCATTTGGAGTGTGTTTTCATGTGTCAGCGATGCTTTCCGAATAGTACGTATTTAAGTCCCCAAAGGCATCCAAAGCGGTTAAAGCGCGCTCCAAATGTAAGTCTGAAAAGCGATAGGACTTTTGATTTATTCACACAGGATCGAGTTTTCTACGAGAAATAGGTTCCTCCCGCTTGGAAGAATAGGGCAGAGAGGAATGGAGGGGTCGCGAAGGGGGCAAATGAGGAGAAAATCGGGGAGAGATACTACGAATACAAATAGTTTAAAGCTATAATTTCACTGTAACCGGTCGTTACAGATGTTATAACAAAACTAAGTTAAACTTTGCCCCTAAATATTCCTTTCAAACGAGATTTTAATTTAATGTCTAAAAATCGTTTTCCTCTTTGTAATTTAGGGAAAATGACGTACCAGTTTGCCGGAAATTTTTTTCCCCCCCCCTTTTCGTTTTTCGAACTAGGAAATTTGTTCCTTTACGGATGGCAGGGAAAACCTTTCTTTTCCCCGCGGGCTATGAATTTTGAGGTCGTCGTTTAATTAGTAAAAAACAAACTTGCCTATTTAATTAGTTCCCGATTCGGAGTTGTGCTCACAGCACCGAGAGAAATCGTGTTACGGGGAAAGCCAAACATTGCCTTTTTCTGTACCTGAGACATTCTCCCACAAATTCAATTGTCTTTATTGTAAAGATATTTAAAGTTCAAACTGCCAAACCCCAAATTTCTCAAACGGTAGTTTCCGTGAATGAAAAAGAATGCATTTTTTCGAAGACATGAGCCGCCACCGAACCGCTTCCATATAGGTGATGGTGCAGGCATCCACTTTCTTATCTCCTCGAAGCACATGCATTGATAAGATCCTTCTGAGGAAGGACCCAGCATTAATTTTAATTATGTTTGTGAGCCCGGACACACCGGCCACGTTAATGTACGAGCGAGATAAGCTGGGAGATGAAGAAACAAACGATGTTCCAGTTTCAAGGTTTTCTTCCGATTCCGATGGGGTTTCCCCGGTTGGTCCGCCCCCCGTAAGCTCAATATGGGTGCGGGGAGGGCCCGGCTAAGAGAAACCGAAAAGCAATTAATTAATTTCCCGTGGAAGTTCATTTATTAATTGATTTTGTAATGATCCCTCACAATTCGAGAATCCTCTTTACCTGTCCAACTAAATATTTCTTCAATTAATTTTTCTTTCCGTTAATAATATAATAAGAATTCTGATAAGTCAACATGAAAACCACTCTTTCCCATATCTCTCGGCATGTGGAAACGAGTTAGTTTATTCATTTCGGTGAAAGAGTTGAGAGATTTATTCGGACCTTCCGCGCGCTACTTTCATTAAAGAACTCGGAAAGGACGAATTCTACAAATGAGTGCTACAAATCACCGGTGGCAACATTTGCCTGACGATGGACTTGTGAATCTGAATTGTTTGTCTCGGAAAAGAGACGATCGCCCGGGAATAAACACTTTAAATGCTTTTATGTTTGCACTGCACCTTCTTGTTTTGAAGAAAATGACAGGTGTCGACCGAGTCTACCCGCTCTGTACCTTTTTCTACCTGATTTTCGTATGTTGCGGACCCTTTCAAGGCGCATTTTTAATAAAAACTCCAGACATTAACACTTTGTCTACCGTGGGACCCAATATACCCCGAATCGAAATTTCAACAAATAAAAGGCCAAACTTTCGTGACTTTTACTAAGTTTATTTCTATGATTAATTCATAGTTAGGTGAACCGCAGCAAAGTTTGAGTACCTTTACAGTTTGTTTTTGTTATTATCAATAATATAAAACCCATGAAGCCGCGACTGGTTTATAAGTCGTGTCTCTGACAGCACAGCAAATAAAAGTCGGATAAAAGGGAGGAGGAAACAAAGACCGAATGGTAAAGAATGCCAAACAAGAATCAATTTAACATGTGACTCCCAAAAGTGTCGCAATCTCATAGATTTGCGACGGGTGACACCGAAGAAAAAAAGATCACCGACCGAAGGGAGAATCCTCATTGTTCCCTCTCCCCATCTGTGTCTCTTCAGGATCACTCGCCTATGAAAAATTAATAAAAACCTGCATTTGAAAAGGTGTGCTGAAAATGGCGAAAACCGAATCGACCCGAGAAGTTCCAACTCTTGAGTTAATCGCCACTAGTGTTTTGTTTTTAAAATAAATAAACCTTTAATCAACTCTTTTCAGTTTTTGGAAATTTCTTTTTAATTAATTAAATTTATGTGTGGCTTCCAATGGAATATGGCTCACTTCTTTAACTGGTAAACATAAAATGGAAATGTTTTGTTTATATTTTACATTTGAATGCGTTCTGGTTGAGCAGCTGATGAAATGCGCAATTTTTAAAGTGCTCATAACCCTAAGCGCATGCGCAGAAGGGTGAAGGGAGACCTCTAATAGCATTAAAAACCCCTAAACGCGAAAATAAAATAGTTTCATTTATTTATTTTTGATTTAAAATGAAAAACAATTTTAGCAAAGGAAAATCAAATAAGAGGGAGAGGATTCATTTTTTTAATTTAAAAATCTCACACTCTTTTTAAGTTTTAATGGAGGAACAGCGACTGGAATGATTCATACAGGAAAAAGAAAATTTTTAAGACTTGGAAGAAGCTTCTCTCTTATCAGTTTCGGGCGGACGTTCCTCAATATTTATGTCGGTGTAGAAAACGTCGAGGAAAATGTTGTACAACTCGCGCGGGAAGAATCTGAAAATTTCAAAGCGACTTTAGAAACCCGCCATTTGCTGACGAGGGTCTTGGGTCGTACCTAATTGCGGAAGACATCCAGTAGCCCATGTCCATCGCGGGAACTCCGAAGTTTTGGTACTCTCTCCTGATTCCTTTGATGATCATGGTGGCTGCGTCTTTCACCTCCATCGGAGGAAGCCTCAGCCTCCAGTTTTTCACGTGCTCCGGATTTGTTTTTATAAAATACGGGTGCACGGATGTGACTTTGATGTTCTCGTATTCTGGGTTCAGTCTCATTTCTTCTTGCATGGCATATGCGAGTCCTGGAAGGAGGAAACTGAACTTTTAACAAAATTGTCTGAACAGATCAAACAAATCAAATATGGTGAAATAAGTGAAAAACCTGTGAGAGCAAATTTTGACGCGCAGTATGTCGAACTTTTGGCCAACGGATTCACACCAGAACCAGAATTAATAAAAACAATATGGCCGGACTTTTTTTTCACCATGCTGGGCAGGAAAGCTCTGACCATCTGCAACGGAGAAAGACATCAGTTCGATTGTGCATTTCTACGGTCGACAAGTGCACGTACCCATAGCCCCGACAGGAAGTTGACTTCAATGACCCTTTTGATGACGGAATCATCCCCTCCCGTGAGGGTGTTCGCGAAGAGAATCCCCGCGTTGTTGACGAGGATGTCCACGCGGCCGAAGTCCCGGAGGACTTTCTCGGCGAGAGCTTTCGTCTCCGAGGCTTTGGACACGTCACAGGTGTAGGCTTTGACCATGTCTTCGTCTTCCACGGCGTACGCGATGATGGTGGCCGTTCGGTTGTTCCAGTCCTCGCGAATGTCCACGCAGGCGACTTTGCACCCCTTTCTCGCGAACTGAATCGCCATTTCCTTGCCCAAACCGTTCCCCGCTCCCGTTACCTGGTGATAAATTGTTTGTTTTAATTTTGCTTTTGTGTCGACACTTGCTTAATCTCCTTTGAGTTGGAGGTTTAACCAAATGAAAAGGCAACTAAAGAGGGCTTATTTATAAAGGGAGCAATCCCTCCAGCAGCATTTCAACGAACGAACCCTCTCCGTCTCTTCCCCGGTGCAGACTTATGTTACAATAACAATTCTTTCAGAATATAAAAGCGAAAGATGTAAAAGCTCATTACCAGACCGAGAATAATGCTTAATAAGGCTTTAAATACTTTTCTTTTGGAAAATTTGAAGTTCGTTTACTTTCCCCCATTCCATTTATACAATCATTTAAGCTCTTTTAAATTTCAAAGAATTTTGTTTTGGTTTTTCACTTTTCCCACTTTCTTTCAAAAAACACCAAAATTATCATAAAAGAACCTTAAAAATGCGCTGCTGATGAATTCTTTCTCACAAATTCAGGTGCAGTGCTGCTACAGCAAAATTTTTTCCACAAAAATATCCTCCATTTTCAGTTTATCTCTTAGAAATTTCAGGATTTTACGGGCATTGAAAAAATTATTTTACTATAAAATTCATATCTCAGGTTTCCAAAAATCAGGTTAGTCTCCCCCTTAATCTGCCCTACTCACCAGAACGACTTTGTTTTTAATTTCCTTTTCCGGCTTCGTCGAAAAGGTTTTCCATAGCGTTTTCATAAATATCGGGAAGAAGAGCAGGAACATCCAAATCAAATCCCGAAAAAGGTAGCAGAGAGAGTAAAAAGAGTACTCCAATATCGGCCCATCTCTTTTCGGACCTTCCAGAAACCTTTTCACGGCCCGGGGAAGGTTTCTGCTCGTTTTGCTGACTGATTCTCGCTTTTCGGAACGTTTGTATCTTGCAACACCTCCCACTTCTTCCATATTGTTAAATCCCCGCGAACTCAGCACAACTAATAAAGATTCCTTAACATTTCAGCAAAAAAAAAAATGAATCCCAAAACTCAAAAATTTTAAAATTCGAATTCTTATATGATAAAAAAAAACTGGGTAAAAAATTACCGACTTTATAAAACTTCTTCCAAATTAATTAGTGAACTGATAACGATGGAAAAAATTATCCTTTGGGTTTCTACGAGTCGCCATAATTAGTTTTTTTGAGGTCAACGGTGACCTTTTGTTTTTTTTTTATTAAACAAATGAAAAATAAAATCTGCCAGTTCATTTTCTTTTATAATTCATTTAAATCTTTTAATTATTACTATCGTTATTATGTTTTATGATTCCTTTTCTGTGGCCGTTTTTAATTTTAAAATTCATCTCGGATTGATGCCCTTATGTCTTCTTTATAATTTATAGGAATCAATACAGAGGGAGTTTTGCTTACCCCAATTCATATCGAATCAAAATTTGTTCTATGGAAAGTCATCGTTCAGAAAAGATCGTAAAAACGTTTACTTTAGATATAATATAATAATAATATAATATATTACTCCATTTCGCCCACATTGGGCATTAGAGTTGATGGGTACAGTTCAAATTTCGTAATAAGTGGCCAATCAGTAGTCTTCAATTATACTTTTTTCTTTTTTATATTGTTAGACTATATACACATGAGAGTTTTCAAGTACATGAGACATTAAATCTAGATAATTATAAATAAATCAGAATTTAATAAATAAAATAAATAACTTATATACCACGAGGTTAAAAGGGTTAAAATAGTAAAATATTAAAGTTAGTTTAACAAAATTAGTATAATTTCATATGGGTAAAATATTAAATGTTAAAGTTAATATAAAAAAATATAGTAATTAATATAGTAAAATTCCGCTGATGTGCCACTACATGTTACAGGTTTGTTTATTTATTCATTTTTTTTAATTTGTTTTTAAAGAGGCATCTTCTGTAAGTTATTCGTCGTTTATTGTAGATAAGAAACATCCACTAAATGGAAAACTCAGCGTAATGAGATGTCTTTCTCTAAAAAATTTTGTGTTTTTTCTAATTATATTAAAAAGAGTGGAAAACTATATTATTATGTAATAATTAAATTATTGTAATTTATCAATTATCACCAATTAATTATTAACTTATATAAAGTCTTTCTTATGAGCTTCGAAATGAACACAAATTTGCCAGTAATCACTTTAGAGCGATAAGGATAAGAGTTCGATCTTATAAATCAACAGTAGCATGATCTTTGATTAGTTGAATGCAGTTGGTTATTCTCCTGTGGGCCTAAAATGTGCGACAGGAACTGACGAGGTTTCTGATTATTCCGCGGCATTCAATTGAATCTGTGAGGTCTTTTCTCTCCGAACGATTCAAAAGAAAACCTCAAACGGTTTCGAAACCAGAGGTAAACAATGGCAGGAAAGTTTCATTATCTGCGAGAGGTCATCGGGAGAGAAGTTGACAATGAAACATTGCGGGAGTCTGCATTAAAAAATATTAGTAGAATGAAAATGTAGTTCTTTTGTGTCTCATTTTTGTTATTGAATTGTATGAATAGGATGAAGTCGGATTAAAAATTTTTGGGGTGCGATTCACCCTCTCGCCGTCTTACACCACCCTCTCGTTTTCTCCGGCAAGTTCATTACGTGTTCCTCTTTTTGTCCTCCGTAAAACCGTGTCCGGTTGTGTAAATTTCATGTCACTCGCATCCCGCGCATGGGCGAACGCATTTGTTAAAATGATGAAAAGAATATTAATGATCGGCGTTTGCGCACAACGATTCCAGCTGAATCCGTTTGACGCTTATAATTAGGTCATATTTATGTTAGAGGACGACAACAAACAAGCACTTGGGCAAGATAAATGATTGTAAATTTTATTAAAGTATTTACAAGAAAAAAACCGAAGAAGACAAAATGTATTGACAGGCAAGAAGACAGTAGATACAGGATGAAAGGAAAAGAATTCACTGAAATGAGTAGTCAACAAAGTGATGATTTGTTGTAGAAGTCTTGGATGGGAAAGACAGGAGAGTAGAACAGTCAAGTCGTGTAACCAAAAGAAAGAACTCGTCAGTTGACCAAGAAATTTGACCTTCATGACAGCGACAGCAGCAACGTCGGTAACAAGTGCACGACCTAATCCCTCTTTTCAGGAGCCATAATTTCAGTAATGATTTTGTGCGAGGCGTCGAGAACAAAAAGAAAATTTGAATTATGGATTACTCAGCGAAAATAAACACTAGCGATGGAGGGGGTTAATCTTTTGTATGATTTGTGTAATTGGTTTCCTATAATTACAAGGTGCTGCATTGTGCCGAGAGGGTTTACATCGGGTGCCCGATTGTGGGGTGAAAGACAAAGCCCGGGGCGAAATCATTGCCGCTCTTAAAAAAAGGATTTTTTGTAGTCGCCGACGTGGAAAATCCTCAACACTCATCTTTCGCCCTTTGCCGTGCCGACTCTTCCGCCGTCTGCACAGGTATAAAGACCCACGCGACCATTTTCATCCCCGATGACGAACCCGAATATTCCAACAGTGTTCACCCCCTTTCCGATCGCCGATGCTCTCAATTTACTTAATTTATATATAAAAAAAATAAGTGAGAATAATCGTAATTTAGTAAAAAATTAACGAAAAAGATAACTTCCTCCACTGCATGACAACAACATTTGTGTTTGTTTTGTTTACCCTCTCGAGCGGACGTGGAGTACTCATTTATCTGACGCGTGACGCTCAGTCTCCATTCTTCATCTTCTGCCACCAGGAAGGGCCCGGAGGACAACACATGTTCATGTTGCGGTGGACTTTTATGTAACTGGCATAAACACCCACCTTTGACTTCTAAAGGGTGTAAAGGGCCGGAGGGGAAGGCGACGACGGGAGGGGGAGAAAGCGAAGGGGTGAAATCACCATTCATCAAACGCATTCTGCGAGAAACTTGTAATTTTTTATAATCCTCTATTCATGGAGAAGAGGAAGGGATTAAAATGAATTTGTGAAGTGGTTGTTAGCAAAATTTAGGCGCGGTCTCCGTCATTTGCATCATGATGCCATCAACGTAAGTAAATTAATTATTTCTTTAATGATAGAATGAAGGAGGTGCTATTTTGGACACCTCGGAAGGGGTGATGTCATATCCATTCATCCCCCTCATCGACCAATTTTGTCCAAATTCATGGATTTTGTGTAGATTGGAATGATGAGAAATTTTTTTGGAATTCTAGAAGGAAGCGAGAAAATTTTTTTAGAAAGTCAATGACATCTCTTAAATAGCACTCTCTGTCCTTTATTTTCTCTTTTATGCTCTTTATATTCACCTCCGTTTTATTTCTCTTAATACATTATTACTATTTAGGTTTCTTTGGAGTTCTTCTAAACATCTTTTTGGCAGTTCTTTTCCTTTTGTTTCCTGTATTTTCATGTAGTATTTCATGTTTGTTTGCTTATAAATGTATAAATGTTTTTGAAGCACTTGTAAAGTGTTTGCCGAATTTGACCGAAATCGTCTCGAGTTGCGAAAAAGGCCTCGAGTGCAAAGGGTTAATAGCTTTGAAAACTTGAAATGAATTCATCGGAATATCAAATATGAAACCTCTTTTCTTTTTAGGTAGTTCACTCCAGTGTTAACAGGTTCTATCGACATCGCCAAGTAGTTCAACATCTGCCGGTAAGTCTTAAAGAAGACTCATTATTAAGCAAACGGCAAACAAATGAATTTAATACAAGTCATCAATTAGAAACTGATGGCTCAAACATTTGGCCTTTTTTAAAAGAATATGGTTAAAATAACCAACAGTAATCGCGCCTAAAGCTCGTATCGAAAGCTCAACCTCTACCGAATTGACCTTTCACTCCGACACCAAAACAGTTTCAAATCGTCACCGCTCGAATAAAAGTGAAAAAGGAAAAAAGGGAGGGAGGGGGGGTTGGTGCTCGGTTATACCGGAGGCAAATCCCAAGAAGGAGAGTGTCAGGGCTCGCTTTCAAAGAAGAAAGACCATAAATCAAGAAAGGAATAAGAAAATGCAAATGAATCGCGGAGAACTTTTTTCCCCGGGTTATGTGCTTGCGAACATAAATCGTGCTTTCAGAATAAAAAATAATACAAAATCTGTGATTTTCGCGAAAGGGGCTGCGCCCTCACGGCAGGTACAGTCTATAAACTCTCTTCTGTCTTCTACTTATTGCCTACTCGGGAAAACAATCCTTATGTGTAGCTGTTTTAGAGTTTTTAAGTTTTTTTATTACAAATCGGACCATTGAGAAATTATTTCCGGAAGAGTATTTCGGTCTCTGCAGTAACATTTCCTCCGGAAGCTGAACAAAATGGCACCTCCCCTGTGATTTGCAGGATGTGATCGACACATCAGGTGATGCAAATGACGCTGCATAATAACCATTTTCTCATTGTTCTGCTTATTTGGTCTTCCACTCCTCCCCCGGAATGATAACCCCTAATGCCTCCTTCCCCCGAAAGTTCTAATTGCAAAATCGATTTTCACGGACAAAACCGAACAGTGGTATTAAATCGAAACTCGAATTTAATTATTTTCGTCAGACATGTTAATATTTCAAAAGTGTCTTCTGCCGTTTTGATTTCCGGGAACGGGTTCTCTTCCGTTTTTAAAAAGGGAAATTATATTTCCCAACAGAAAATCGTAATTCTCCAAACCTTTGGCTGTTTATGTTTTCCCTCGAAAGTTTCCCCATTCATGTATTATCTTTAGAATTTTAATTCCATAGGTTTTAGTCAATTTTTTTTTCCTCCGAGTGGAAAAAATGGCATTTAGTTTCGGATGTGAATGGGAAACGCACGAATTTTCGAAGAAACCCAAACAGGGAGGAAGGGAAGGGTTGGGTCGGGGAAAGGAACGATTTATTAATTTTGTCAATGCCTCCTGCGAAAGCACATAACGAAGCTACTAAAAGCACGAATGCTTTGAATGGAATGTTCTCGGAAAATTCATTTTCGGGGAACTTTTTCGCTATTATCAGTGCACAAGTCTCATTAAATGGAAACCTTCGATTTCCGAAGGCTTTTCCTTCGGTCTCCCCCTCCCCCACCTCCACCGTTCCCTCCCCGCCCTGTAACCTTTCCGCGTTTTCACGTTTTCCCATTTATTTTGGATTTTCAATCTTACTTCAGCCCTCCGATTTCTCTTTACTTCTTTTTTTAATTTGATGTTTATCAGTTAATTCCGTTCCGAACGTTTTTTCTTCTCTTTGCCCTCCCCTCGCGAGGTGGCCTGAACTTAGGAGACAAACAGAAGGGGTCTTTTGACCAGCGAATACGTTTTCAGGTGTCTTGGTTGCCGGTTGGGACCCGAAAAACACCACTATTTTCTTCTGTAAAAAGAAAACCGTTTCAGTTTTAGTAGAAGAGAGAACCAATACATACTGACAAAGGCAAGCTGTTATATAAAAGAACTACTATTCGTAATAATTATTTTTCTAAATTTTCCACAAATTACCCCCAGAGAACACTAAAAATGATACAAAGGCAAAACTCGAAGTAGCCGCTGCCCCTCGAACCAACGAGACCTGCTTTCATTGGCAAAATTTTCTTTTCAATGGAAGATCTCATCCCAAAGACCATTGTTGCTTTAATTAAGTTACAATTAGGAGCTCTAATATAATTTTATTGAGCAATTTTCCTTTTGACTAATCCAGTTTTTTTACACTGTAAACCCCGTAAGCTTTTGGGTCTTATGTAAATTCTAGTCCGCTGATTCGATTTCAGATGAAAGATCCGCCCGCGGTAAGATAAATAATTGATGTCGGATTTCGGGGTGAATCCGAGCCAAAATGGCGAGATAAAAGAATGAAAGATCACGGACACATGTGTCCTTTATCTCATCATGCCACCCCTTTCCTTCCCTCTCTTCTTTCCTCCCCCGGAGGCTATGCGTTCGTCGTGTTTCCTTCTGACTCAGTTCGACTCCTTTTTCGCTTTTCTTCGCTCACTTCGAAGTATCCGCCAAAACACAGCTTTGAAAATTCCCTTTGATTAATTTAAAAACCCTTATTTGGATGTGCTTCGATGGGTGCCATTTTGAAAATGGTGGACAACTGTTAATAACTGCCAAAAATCAAGTCAAAATGACCGCTCGCTTTCCTTATTAATTATTCATGAGGTCAATTATTTTTGAGACTGTTATAAAAATTATATTCCGTTTGCGCAGTGTCTTAAGAGGAGCTTAAATGGCGCCGATGACGAGTGATTGACTGTTTTGAAGTCGAAGAGGCGATGAAATCTAAAAGCTGAAGATTTTTTAATAAAAAAAAAGAAAAGGAAAGCGGCGGGGGAGAAATTGAAGGTATCAAAGAGCCATTATTCTAACTTTCAAATCATTTCCCGATTCCACGACTTAATAAACTTATCTGAAAGTCTCAAAGTCTGTTCTAAACCTCGTTCTCAAGTTAATGCCGGCATTATGATAATGTGTTGGGGAAAGGTAAAGCTGTCGGGGGCGAGTGGGAGGGAGGGGGGAGGGAAGGGGGAGGAATGAGACCGGTCCGGATAATAAACATCTTAGAGGAGGCTTTGGAGATGACGAAACGTGAGGAAATGATATCTGGAGGGGTTGATGTTGCATTTTCTTGTGACGGGATCGGAATACAATTCTAAATTTTAAAAGTTTTCCCTTTGAGCTCATCCCCTTTTGCAGTTCGTCACGTTCCGAGAAGGGAGCGGAGATTTTTTTGGATTTCCTGGAGAAACAGAGACAATTCGTCAGGTTTCGAATTTCTTATTAACGAACCGACAAAGAATTTTTTTGGGCAATTAAACGGGATTACGGAGATTTTTTTTCCCCGCTCACATTTGATTATCAACCCCTAGCTAAGTTTCAAGAGGTTCTCTCATTTTAAAGGGTTGATATTAAACAGCCAAGGAAAACAATGACTCGAGCACTGGCGTTAACCTGAAAGTCTTTTATAAATGAAATACTTTCGTTAATTTTGAGTTATTTATTTTGGCAATATTCCGTTTTATATGGCGGCGCTTGATTAGGTTCTCACCTTTCAACCCTTTTATTTATTTGACTCCTTTTGTTTTGGAATTTTTCATTAAGGCCGCATTACTCAGTCGTGAATAGTTTCCCTGAATCTTGCGGCGGAGGAATTAAGTGTTAAAGGCAGGGATGCTTCTCAGGTGGCTGACTTGGAGGGTGAGTGCACCCTCCTTAAGGGGGAGGAAACAGTCACCCGACCCGACGCCACGAAAAAAAAGAAGGAAATATAAAGTCATTCCAAAGGGTCTGATAGATACAGTGGATTTTAAAAGGGAATTATGACTGATGGACTTCCATTGTAGGGAAAAGAAGTCAATAGGAAAGACACTTTTTTTGAGAAACATTCAAAGGGTTAATATTAAAAGTGAACAATAGCGGGTGGAACAGATTTCGGTTCGATACCACCATTTCATAACAAAAGCCCGGGACGAAGAAATAATGGAATAAACATAACAAAAACCCTAAATAAGTTTATTAACGAAGAAGACTGATTGACTCCATTGAACTCTTCTGGGATGGTACTCGTCTGGAACCGACCATCACCCCCTCGCTTCCCTCTCTTCTCTCCCCCCCTCGTTTCTCTTCTCCGGAGTTTCAAAATTCGCCAAAACCAAATTCTTGATTTAGTAGATTTTGTAGCTTAAACCCAAGCGTCGGTAAGAAATGGGGATGACGGGGAAAGGAACGCCCATATCGAGTCTTCTTCTCTTCCTTTGTTACTCGCTTATTACTCGAGTTATCCTGGAAAAAAAAACTCATTTGTGTCATTCATCTTCCTTTCACATCGCGAGCTCTCCAAAATGTAAAAATTTAGTTTCTTTCAAAAAGCTTCCAATTTGCATAGCTCTCCTCCTTTTAAAAGTTCCACGGAATGGCACTAAGTAAACGCAATAATGCGGCGTCACCCTTCAGTCCGAGGGTTGCCAACCATGTCCTCCCCGAAGAGTTCATTCGTCAAGTTCCCGCGTTCCTGCCCACTGGCAGGGCTCACGAAATTAAAAAAGGGGTTGGCCGGAGTCTTTCCCGAATCGTGAGGGAAAATTTGTGGCTTCGAGGAGGACAACGGGGGAAGAAACTGCCCCTTCGACGCCAGTTTATGACCCGACCGTAATTAATGTGCCTCTTACTTGGCCGAGCTAAAAATGACGGCCGGGAAAGTAAATTAGATCAGCATGAGCCTGCAGCAGGAGGGCCGAAAATGACGCCAGCATTTAACGGTCTGACCGGTCCCCTCTTTCTGATTTTATTTCGCTTTTACTTTTTCAAAATGCCAACATTGGCCGAAACAATGTTCCTCTTCAACAGAAAACATGGCGGATATTAATCCCTAATTTGTCCAATATTGAAATGCAAAGCCGGTAAATCGCTCGCGAGCAAAAAATTCTAATTTTGCTCAGCACCACTGATAAATATTCATTCGTCACTGATTGGGTAAATACCCTGCACGGTTGGCAACACTGATTTTTTAAATTTCGATAATTGCCTCGCTTTTTATCGTATTTAGAGTGGATCGCGTCGTCAGAATTTAATTTTCCGAGAGGAAGTTAATCAGGTAAATGGCAAAGTTGTTGACTTCGCATTATGACCTCTGACCCTCGGCTGTGACTCTCCCCTTTCGCCCCCGGGACATTTACTCTGGTTATGAAAATTTTCAACCACTTCCTCCATTTGTTTTATTAGTAATTAATTAATTCATATGGAAAGCATTCAAATGGAGATCGGGGAAAGTCGCCATATGAGTCGCCTCTCCTGGCTTTGGAAAATGTCCAGAAGTTAACCCTTTATTTTTTCCAAAAACACCAAGGGATGCACTAGAGTCGCCATAGAGTAGATAAAATTCAAACGCGTTTGTTTACTCAGTGAAGCGACTTTTTAAAAAATCCCGCCCTTCCCCGTCCAACAAAAATACTAAAAGAAATCAGGGGATGATTTCACGACTATTTATTCAAGTCCCGTCAACATAAATCATTTGTCAATAGGGGTCTTAATTACGACCCTCGAGGCCTCGAAATTGTTACCCCATCATTGCCAAATTTTTCGAACTGGAGTGCGTCGACAGCGGCGGGCGGAGGATTTGTGCTAATCCCGCGACCGCCCTCAGTTTTCCACTTGGTGACGTCACGCTAAGAAAATCCAATGGCCGCTTTCCGCGATAAACAAACAAAAACAAGAAGAAAAATTACCTCCACCGAAGAAAAATATTTGCGGGCCAACGGCCATTACTAAATTGCATCATATTCAATTTATTTCCGAATCGATTCCAATGGGCGCGACGCTGTCTTTCGCCCCCAGAAATAATGAAAATCTGCGAGGCAAAATTTAACGTAGTCCAGATTTGAATTCCCCAAGGAAGCCATTATCCCGTCGCGAGGTCCTCTGAGACTCATTTTTTTCGGCGCCCCTTTCTTCGAACAGAAAAAGGGGAAGTGCTCACCCTTTGGTGCGCCAGTGACCCACTGCCACAGCTCGATATCCGTAATCCTGTGTCATAGAGGGAAATTACAGAGAGTTCCCTAACTAAGAACCTTTTTAGTATGGAAATCCTTAAACCAATAAAAAGGGTCCGGGACTTGGGATGGTTGTTTACCAAAGTTGGCTTTTCGGTTTTTGTGACGAAGATTGAGTGGCTCTTTTGGCCTTTACGCTCGACCCATTTTTACGGGGAGGAGTTTTCCTTTCCGAAGACCTTCACTCTGGCAAAGGGAGGACGAAGAACCGATAAAAGTTACAGTAAATGGCGACAGCAGATCATCTCGCTAAGATGTTCAAAAACTTCTACTGTGACAATATGTAGAATTATAAATTATTGATGGATCAGGGAAAAATAAAAACCTTTCGGGGAAGAACGTATACATATTTTTAGTTTATTTTATTTAGGCCTTTTATGTATTTTATTGTATTTTTATTGTATTTATTTAATTTTAATTTATTGTATTTATATATTTATTAGATTATATTGCATTTGTAAATAAATTAAAACCCTTTGGGAAAAAACGTACACATATTTTCAGTTTATTTTATTTAAGCCTTTTTATGTATTTTATTGTATTTTTTGTTTGTATTTATTTAATTTATTGTATATATATTTATTACATTATTTTGCCTTTGAAAATCCCTTAAAAAAAGTAAAACCCTTCGGAAAAACGTACACAAATTTATAGTTTATTTTATTTAAGCCTTTTTATGTATTTTATTGTATTTTTGTTTGTAATTATTTATTTTATTGTTGTATATTTTTATAATATTATTGTATTTATATATTTATTAGATTATATTGCATTTGTAAATAGATTAAAAAGATAAATAGGTAAAGACGGATAAAAATAATAAAAGATTAAAGATAAATTAAAAAGAAAAAGATAAAATTTTGGGTCGCGCCTAATATCTTCACTAGCCAAATAATAGAAAGCAGAATTTGTCATTCGAACACTTTTTAATCTATTATTTGTAAGAAAAGAGGGAAGGAGGATGAATATAAACTCATGATTATTTTTTTTTGGGAGCCAGTGTAAATTCTGAAGGGTGTGGAAGTTTCCTCGCGAAAATGAAAGCGAAGTTTCTGTGTATTTTGCTGGGGGTTTCAGTCACAGCCACCGCGACGGGTCTGCACTCTTTTCTGGGGATGAATTCCTCCAAGGTTCGCTCTCGTTCCGTCTTAATTCTACGATTCCTCTCTGATTTTCTAAATCTCTTCGAGGAGGAGCGTCGAAAGAATTTCGTTTTCATTCTCGAAGGACCAAACAATATTCTCAAGAGATCTCACAACGGATCTCTGCACCCCTGGAGTCACATCAACTGGTTTCAGGGGAGGTTCTTCGTGGGGGGCGATCGCATCAGAACAGTTCTCAAGGAGGAGGAATGGAACAAAAGGACGTTGTTCGTGGTGCTCCTGACGAGAGATTCCGCCGACGATAAATTCTACATGGGGGACGTGGGGGACGTCCGCCATCAAAATTTCAAAGGGGACGCGGTAATGAAGCCCGAAGAGATCGCGAGATTCTTCGGCGGGGACGTCCTCTCGAACGGAAGGAGACGAACGGAGGCAGAGAGTAAGATAAAAACGACTTTACAGGAGTTCTGGGAGGAGCGGATTTTCAACGTGATTGTCGCCAAACCGCAGAAGTCGCGAGTGTACACTTACACATTCTTCCCTTACACGGAGGTAAACTGTGCGGAGCATCTCGTCCCCGTTTTGGTTAATATCTGGTTTTCGAGATCGCGAACCTTCCTCCGGGATTTAGACTTCTTCCCGGACAAGATAGGTAACCTATTCGGGTGTCGTCTGAACGTCTCCCTCGTGCTGACACCCCCGGGAATCATCTTCAATAACGGACAACTGACCGGCATCGAAGGGAATATCCTGACGACGTTGTTCGATTTCATAAACGCGACGCCCAACTTCCTGTTGGTGAACGACAGCGGCGACAGATCGGCGACGGGTATGGGCGTCGTTTTGAATCACATAAAAACGGGTCTCAGCGACATAGCAGCGGGTTTTCTCGTCCCGACGAAAAACGACACAGACAGCGCCGACTGCGTCTACGTGTCCGTGAATCTGTGCCTGACGTGGGCCGTTCCCAACCGCGCGAAAATTAAAAACTTCACTGCTTACATTTTGGAGACTTTCGCGGCTTCAACATGGGGGGCCATCGGCGCCGCGTTGGGCGTCTCCGGGGCGTTTTCCTGGCTTCTGGTTCAATTCGCCTACCGGAACCACTCATCTGCACCTTCCTGCACTCGCATGATTTTACCCATTCTGGGACAACATGCAAAGATCCCCGAGAACGTCCCCAATAAAGTGTTCCTCGCTTTTTTTCTGTGTTTTTCCGTTTTGGTAAGCGAAATTTTTCAAGCGGGATTGGGCAGCAATAATATCATAATACAACCCCGGAGTCAGCTGGACACCATCGAAGATGTCATACAGAGCGGATTGCATATCAAAGGAGCCGAAAACGCAGTGTCGTTGTTCAATAAGATGGGCCTGAAGAAGGGAAAGAAAGCCGAATTCGGGGAAATTAAGGACTCCCTCATGAAGGTGGGACTGGAAAGGCGGACCGTTTACATCGGGTATAAACTTCAGATGAAGTACCATAAGAACATTTTGCACCCGGAACTTCGGAGACTCATTCACATACACAGATCGTGCCTGGTCACTTACCAGCCGTTCCTGGCGCTCAAGAAGAATTCCCCTTTCTCCGAAAGAGTCTCCAAATTCGTGACAGCAATGGCCGAAAACGGTTACAGCAATTGGCTCTACGAGAACTTTACAAAATTCGGAGGGAACTGGGCTAGGAATAACAAACGGGAGGAAGTCGATATGATTTTATTTTACGGCGGCATGCAGATTTGGTTATTCGGTATGGTGACCAGTTTCGTTGCGTTCATATGCGAGCTGGTGTTCGCAAGATGGAGAAAAGCTCACTCCGATTCGAGAATCAAACACCAACGGTGGAAAACAATCGAAAGAAAGTCAAAGTGTCAGTGTAAAGACATCCGACGACAAGAGGGTGAGGACAAACCATCCTCAATTTAAAAACCCTCGAAGATTGCGCCACGCGTTTTTCCTGTTGTCCTTGCCCAACAGCCGTGTAGGCACGTGACCTCTTTTTCACTTCTGTCTGAGTCACCCCTCGGGTCCTTTCATCTCCCTCCCCCATGTTCCGCCCACCCCGACCGATGCAAAGTGGAACACATCTCATTCCGAACTCAATTTTAATACCCTCCGCCTCCCCCCACCTTACGGTCACTCGCATCCCCTTCTCTTCTCCAAATTTTTTTTTTTCCTCTTTAATAAAACTTCCACCCAAAGATAAACTTAAGGAGATTCACCCCCGTCGTGACGCGAACTTTCACGAAGTTTCCGTCTCGCACATTGTTTCTCTTTCGCAATAAATTATTTTTGGAATCTTTACTTATTTCCCACCCCCGGGTGAAGGGGGGAGGATTCACTAAATTTAAGACGTGACTTTCTTTTCTCAAACACCTACACTTCTAAGTCACAGGCTCCTGCACTTAGTCAGACAGGAGTGAAACCTTTTGAAAAATAACAAACCACCCCCAACCCTCCTCGAGGGGGTGCACTCGGTCGGAATGGTGCTTCGGCTGTGCGCCGCTCGCGATAAGGCTTCGCGGTCAACCCTTAAGATGTGACTCAGTCGGTCTCTCCTCCGAAATATTATTTTCAATTTTTCATCACGACTCATTTAACATTTTAACTCCCCCAGGAAGGGTTTCCACCGCCTTCCATAAGCTGAACAGGAGGGGAATCCCTCGACAAACTCCCACCTCCGGCCAACGTAAATCAGTTTTCGTTCGCGCGAACGCCGTTCTGCATCTTATTATCGGGAAACTATTTCGATTGTTTGATATTTGACTCATGCATTTGGGCCGTCCCTCTTTCCACCCCTTTCCTTTTATTTCGGAGTCGAAATTGGCTCCCCTTTGATGTTGCTTTTCCTGCGGTTCGTAATTAGCGGGGCGAAGACAGGACCCATCCAAATCACAGACGGATATTAAAATGGGGTTGCGCAGTGGCAGAAGAAGTAAAATAACGGCGGGAGACGAAATTAGAGTCATCAATAACATCCGAGGGCTTTAAGCGTGGCAGGAGAAAGACGGGAGAGAGAGCGAACAGGTTTTCTCATTTCGAAAGCTTCGGTTTGGGTTTTTCCACATCATTCGGCTTCACAAATTTTTATCTTTCAACGACATTCGAAGGGAGGTTTTCCAGAGGGAGGAAAATCAGAGAATAACAAAAGCAATTTTTGTGAGGATTCCTGAAGAAATGTCGGAGATTCTTCTCAATTATTTTGAGGAACCCCAATTAAAAGAAGCGATTAAGAATACACACACAAAAGGAACGAGGCACTCACCCACCGAATCCGGGCATCTCAAAGAAAAACCGGGAAAAAGGAAGTTGAATGCTACAAGAGGGCATTCAGCCATCATCCCCATTCATCCCCTTCCCCGTTTGATCATCAAGGTAATCATTATTCCGAGTTCATTCAGAGTTTCCCTGAATAAAAACTAACGTCTGGCAAATTAAAACGTCCCGTCCGCCGAAGAAGAGCCCGCAGGGCGTTCGCTCACCGTAGGGGAGGAGGACTTCTTACCCCCGGGGGTGGCGCTTCCTTTGTGCGTCTCGTCATGAATAGGGCATTGCTAATGACTAAGGAGCTTAAACCCCGGTCGCGGGCCTTGTGTACCTAATTGGCTCACTGTTTTTCGGTCATTATGGGTATTCTTGTGAATTTCTCAATCGGTTCGTCTTTAAATACTCATCGAGAAGGGTTGAAATGGTTAGTCTGAAAGGGGAGGGGCGGAAGGTAGAATATAAGTCTTCTCTACTGAATGAGCTTTCCCCAGGAAAAGGCGATTAATTTTCGACGGCAATGAATTTTTATCGGAAGATTCTATTTTGAGTTTTTGACGCTTATTTAAAGATGTAATTTTTTTGAAAAGTCGAGAGCGGGGAAAGAAGAAAAAAAGACATTTTGAAAGATCTTATTTTCATTGGATTTTCTTTTCTTTCAAAAAATTCGACGTTTTCACTCAGGAATCCGTCAGTCATTTTTCCCTTTTCCCGTAATCGTCTCTGTCAGAAGTTTCGTTCGAAAGGGCAGGAAATTTCCTTTTTTTCTGGGGGTGGGATTAATGCCCAATGGATCCTTTCCCGTTATAAGACATGTCTGAGATTAGTGTTCGGGGATTACATCAGTTTCGGTTGGGCCCATTTCATTATTATAAAAAGTGCAGACAATAAAAACAGAAAGAGTATCCACTTCTTGAGGGGATTAGAAACCCCTAAGAAATCAAAGGATCTAAAGGACCAAAAGGGAAAACAATCTAGAAAAAAGTTTTCCAGGGCAGTGGGGATTTTATGATGGATCATCGGATTAGTCTTAAATTATGGACCGTTATCACATTACTAGTAAATGAGGATCGGAGCGCCTTTCACCCCATTTGGAAAAAAACCACCGTTTAGATGAAAGACTTTACGAATGATTTCCAAAGGGGCGACAGCACACCCGAAGGATTTTTACACTTATTAACTGTCGCTTGTGGGTCTTCGGATGTATGATTTCCTTTGTAGGCCATCTGCCATGCTTTCATTTTGTCTCCGCCGAATTTCACCGAACATTGCACCCTATTCTAATGCTTTTGCCAATTCGAAAATGACCGGAGGGGGTGCAAGCAGTTCTGGAGGGTTGAATGCAAATAAATGGCCGAATTGTTCAGACACTTTCAGAGGAAAAGAGGTTCTTCCTCATAACTGGAAATTATTTTTATAGTATTAACCCGTTATGCGGATCTGCCGTATATATACGTGTTGATCAATCTTGTACACTGTAGCGGCTATGACATATATATACGGATAATGATTTTTCTTGGTATCATTTACATAATATACGTTCGACTGTTTCTGCGCCTAATAGATGGAGGGTGGGAGCATTGCAAGATTCAACTTGTTTACATAAAGATACATAAAGTGTCGTTCATTCCTTTCTCTACTACTTTAATGTGTGTAAATTCCTTTCCGACTTTTATTTCCATATTTTATACGCTGTAACAGACTTTTCCTATATCCTTCTATAACCATTTTCTATACATCCCTCTTACACTGGTCTTGTTTTGTATATTTCTTTGTCTCCCATACTTTGTCTGTACAGAAGTCCCGATTTAATCGACAAACCAAAGAAATACAAGTCGGGTGAGTGTATGAAAAGTCTCCTCTTTAACCCTTTGCGGTCGTTTGTCTGCTCTCAGCCACCACAGCAAGGAACTGTACGAATCTTATACTGTATGCATTCCTATATCAGTTTAAACTTTTCATGAATTTCTATCAAAACTTTTCATCAACTAATACGAGGCTCCATCGATTGGAGATTAGTAGAATTCCAAAGAATATTTTCTAAATTGTATTTATGAGTAATTAGAGATTCTCTCTTCTTAAAGTATTACTAAATATGACTAAATATTAGTGAATATTATGTATATGTATCCCTGCTCTTTCCATAGAAATTAATTCTGACCAATAGATACCCATGCCCAAATTTTATACGACCGCAAAGGGTTAAAAAAATTAGAAAAGCGCAGAAGAATTGCTCTGCTAAAGTCTGTGGAAGAAGTGCCGAAAGGTTAGCAACACGCGCTCTAGGAAAATTCATCCTTTGCGCGACATTTTAATTTAATTCTAAAGTTTTCGATTCTGTCTGAAAAACTCGACGAATAAGGGCGCGGAAACACTCATCGAATTATGACGCCGTGTCGAGAAAATCGACATAATTTCACACTCGACGGCGTCTTCTCATCAGATGAAAATGGAAAAATAATTAGACCGGGAATTAGCATAGGAACAAAAGTTCCGCCCCTTCCTCTGCGTAAGAAACCATTTGGTAATCGGCCGTCTCATTTTCAGGCCACTCCGAACAGAACAGATAATTTAATTCAATTCATTTACACAACCCTTTTCTTAAATCGATCTATCAAAACTGACATTTTTCTCAGTCGTCTTCGGACTGAGTTAAACGAATGTGAAAATTGGGGCAGACACTCACTCGGAGGGAGAGCTTTCAGATCCAATTTGTCGAGGGAGGGAGATAGGGGAGGGCGTAAGGAGTCACAAATTAAGGGAGGATATTCACTCTCGCTCGGTTGTTGTTTTAAAGAAGAGCATCCCATTAAATACTTTTTAAACCCTCAGATGTGTGCATCTGAGATTGAAAAGGGCGGCTCTCACGAGGGGTTGAACGAGTGAATGAGGAAATTAATTAGAAGCAAAGTTAAAAATAAAATTGGTGACGTAAGAGTAACTTTCAAGTACCTAATGACTCACCGAGGTTAGATTGAAAATTATGAGGACGGGGTGGCGTGCTGCTGTGAATTTTTAGCCTTTCCTCCTCCCGGCAAAACTGACAGACCGACAGCAAAGGGAATGCTGAAATAAGCTTAATGTATTGTGTATTCGAACAGAAATAAGTCTAGTTTTTTATCCGATGCCCACAGTTTTGAATTTCATTGCCAATTTCCGGACTTTCGGGGAAATCTGAGATTTTTAAAGGTTGACTCTCCTCGTTAGAGGGATCCCCCGAAAGATGATGATTTCGACCCAAAGTCAAACCCTATCCTCTCTCCCGGTTGGAAATTAGAGGAAAGGTTCGAAACTGGGGATTCCTGATATGCTAAGGGATGCGTTATACGCGGTAAGCAAAGGAACACCAAAGCTTTCGATTTTGACTGATTTTGGCTAATTAAACACTAATTTATCTTATGATGAGACGGCAGTTCTGCCAAAAAAAACAGCCGTTGTGTTAAGAAAATTTAGGGTCACAGAGTTTTGTGGGCGCCATTTTTATTGTCATTAACATTTTTGAGTTCTTTTGAGGCGATTGCAAAATTTATGTCTGTTTCTCAGCTGAAAAAGCAAAAGAAATTTTAAAAGAATATTAATTTAATATAAGAAAACAAAATAAAATGAACCGAAGAAATAAATAATTATTTTTAACTTTTATTACTTTCGGTAAATTATTACTGTAAGGGGAGGAAAAAGGCTGAGAAGCCTTTTCTTGTAGCCAATTTTTTGTTTGTCATTGTAATTCCTTTCTATGACGCCATTTTTACAATCCGGACGATCGGAAAAAGCATACAAGAAATACAACCGTCAATAATTTGAGTCGCTAATTGTCGCCTGAAAAATTCCCTTTAATAATTTCATTTTAATAGAGACCGGTTTCCGATAAACCGAAGCGAAATCAAACCTTTGAAAACACTCAGAAGTTAATTAATTCCCCATCAGTTTTTCCATTTTCGCCCCCTCCCTCCGTCCGCCCTCCCCGGACTCCCTTCCCTCCCTCGTCCTTTTTTCCAACCGAATGAAGAAAGTCAACGTTATCTGTTCCTTGAATCCAAATTGAATTATGGCGAAATAATTTCCCCTTCCCCTCCCCGCGTCTGCCTCATTTGAGATTATGCGAGGAGATTTGTATTTCGTCGAGTGAGGGGGGAGGGACGGGGAGGAAATCATCATTTCTTCTTCAGATTATGCTCTTAAATTGGAAAATCATTGATTTAACCCTCGGGAATTGCAGATTTCCTCGTTTGACCTTCATTTCATTGACGTTTCACCTGAGGGGTTGGAGGTCATCTGAAAAGTGCTTTTAAAGGTATTAAAATATGGGTGCATGGGGAATGGGTCACTTTGACTGGATTTGAGAGATCAGGAGCAGTCAAAATGACCGATTCATTTTTAACTGAATTGAACTTTTTAGAAACAATGTGTTAGTACGTTGAATTATTCATTTTCTTTTTTCTGCTTTATTCTGTCTTCCTTCTTTTCCTTCTGTTTTTCCTTTTCTCTTTGCTTATGACAACGAAATGATGTCTTTGGCCATTTTGGTGTTAAAATGCTATTTATATTGATCATCGAAGAGCTTTAATACTGTATATTTTAATCCTTTGCGGTCGTATGTCTACTCTCAGCCACCACAGAAAGGAACTATACGAATATATATACGAATCTTATACCGTATGCATTCATATATATATTTTTAGAATATTTTATATTATAAAGAATATTTTCTAAATTGTATTTAGGAGTAATTAGAGATTCCCTATTGTTAAAATATGACTAAATATTACTGAATATTATGTATATGCATCCCTTCTCTTTCCAAAGAAATTAATTCCGACCAATATATACCCATCCCCAAATTTTATAAAACCGCAAAGGGTTAAAACGGAATAAAAAAATCCTCAACTCCTGAATAATTTATATTTTTATAAAATTATTCTTAATTTCGTGTTTCATCAAAAATAAATCTTAACAAATTAAAAACTTCTTAAGCAATTTTTAGTTTTATTAAATTTGATGATTTTATTATCTTTAATTTGATTAAAAGGATTGATTGTATAGGTTTTCTAAATAAATTGGCACTTTTAGGGGATTGCAGATGGCCGAAAAGACGATGTCGTTTTTGGTTTATGACACTTTGTGATTAATCTGATGACTGTGTCTGCAGCAATTAACCTTCGGAAGCCATTTTCCTTTGGGTTTAGTGATGTTTGCAAGAATGAATTAGCGGGAACGGGGAGAGGGGAGGAGTTAGATTAGAAAATCCATCTGGATAAACGTCTCGTGGACAACGGGTACAGTTTAACGGCCATTTGTTTTTGACAGGATGAATGATATAGTCTTCAGAGTGAGATTCGGGGCTCGGTTGGATCTCATCACGCATTCATAATATCTAAATTGCGAGCCTTGTTTTTTGCAATTCTGTGTTTCTTCTTGTAGATGGCAGCTCAAAAAATGAGCCTCGACTTAACGAGAAGAGAAAAGGTCAGCCTGTGGAAATTTATCATAGGAATTGCATTCAACCCTTTCGCCCCTCCCCCTTTAAGTTTTCTAATTTCTCTTTGTCTTAATTCCCGGTATTTAAATATTAAAAGATTCATTTTTTCTCATGACAGCGAACCTCCGGGGGTATTTGCTTTTGAAAGATATTGAAGAGCCTTCGCCCCCCGCTCCGCCCCACAACCCCTACACTTCACCGATCAATTTCAAAGTGACTGCGATGACAGCCGGTCGTGTGTCATCGAAGACTCAAAATGCACATGTTAAATTTATACAGGCAAATGAACCCCGATGTTCGAGGGCCGCTTCAACATGGAGATGAGTTTTTGTATTTTTTTTGGGGCCATTGGGAAGAATACAGAGTGGTACTTTTGAACCCTTTCGCAACTGCTGGCCCTTTTAACCCTTTTCGGTCGTATAAAATTTGGGGATGGATATCTATTGGTTGGAATTAATTTGTTTGGAAAGAGCAGGGATGCATATACATAATATTCAGTAATATTTAGTCATATTTTAACAATAGGGAATCTCTAATTGCTCCTAAATACAATTTAGAAAATATTCTTTATAATATAAAATATTCTAAACTGATATATGAATGCATACAGTATAAGATTCGTATAGTTTCTTGCTGTGGTGGCTGAGAGTAGACATACGACCTCGAAGGGTTAAAAATACGTACCCAATTTTGCAGTTAGTGCTGAAGACTCCGATTGCTGTTCTCACTACAAATTGTAGTGCACATTTGAGTTCCACTGTAGATTTAGCCTCCAAAGCTAAAATTAGAAAGTGGCAAAAGAAAATATTTCGAAAAGGTTCGTGTTTTTGTTTGCTCAGTCCCTCAAAGGAAAACTTCTCAGCTGCCGCAAAGTTCTCTCGCCAAGTAAAAATCACGTATTTTAAAGTTTCCAGTGACGCAGGTGGTTTATCCGCGGTCCGACACCCTCCTCCCCTTAGATCACGTGACTTTTAGTTTCCACGATTTTTCAACCCTACAAAGCTCTCCGAAGAAGATTACACGATTTCGAAATTTCCTCCCCTCTTTGCCCTTTGTTTTTTGATGACTCGGGATCATGGCCGGATGATTATACTGAAGAAAGATGGCGGCACTAAACAGACATGGCGTCGTTGCTTTTTATTTCTGTATAATCTCGGAGTTAACGTATTAATCTCCGGGCGGGACGGCAATGGATTCGGCTCTAAACAGTTAAGAAGGCGCCCTCAGGAAAAGTGTGGGACAGAAGAAAAATAAAATTTATTTGCTGTTTTGAACCTCGAGGCACGCATCTTTTCCGAGGCATGAAATTTCCCTGTTGGCCGATTTAAGTAATGAACACGTGTCGCACAGTTTAAGCCTCGAGTTTGTTATTTCCTCCTCGGGAAAGAGAGAGCCTAAGAATGGAAATGGTCGGGAAAATGAGAACTCGGAGGTAAGAAATTGGAAAATAAAGGAACACCTGCGAAGGGTTTAAAACAGAAGAAAAGTTAATGTTTCTCAGGGAAAGTGAAAAAACAAAAACCAGAGAAGACAAAAGACTGAATCAAACAGCGGGGGATCGACTTCCTGTTGCATTTGCTCAGACCGTTTCCACAGAAAGAACGATTTTCCCTCATTCGTCTGAATTTTCCGTTTTCATTTCTTACTCAGCAAATCCTACCATTGTCCAATTATTAACCCTTTGCGGTCGTATGTCTACTCTCAGCCATCACAGCAAGAAACTATACGAATATCTTATACTGAATCTTATACTGTATGCATTCATATATCAGTTTAGAATATTTTATATTATAAAGAATATTTTCTAAATTGTATTTAGGGGTAAATAGAGATTCTCTGTTGTTAAAATATGACTAAATATTAGTGAATATTATGTATATGTATCTCTGCTGTTTGCAAAGAAATTAATTCCAACCAATAGATACCCATTCCCAAATTTTATACCACCGCAAAGGGTTAATTCCGACCAATAGATACCCATCCCCAAATTTAAAAGACCGCAAAGGGTTAATCTTAGAGTAAATCGCTGTCAAAATCAATTTTTAAAAAGTGTCCGCCATAGATTTTGATAAAAAACAAAATTTTCTAAAAAAAAATGGGCAAAACAACCCTTATGTCCAGCAGAAAACCCACAATATGTCAATACCCTTTCACCAAAACTATTCTCCTGTCATAAACGAAAAGGGGATTTAGCAAAGTCTTAAGCCAGGCCAACATCGTTCTCTCTAATCCCGACAGCAAATACTCTGTCGAGTCGTTTTCCTTTCGGATCAGCAACATCCTCGAAAAAGTCGTTAGCGAGTTTTGTGTTTCTTTAATCACGTAGAATGTGCTAATGTAAAAATAAAGCGGGAATCTCAAAGATAAATTGCCCAAGTTTTCCACCCCCCTCCCCCCTCCCCCTCCCCTCCCACGCCTCGGAACCAGAAGGAGAAGAAAAATTAATATTTTCTCGGAAAACACGTTTTCACTTTCTCAGATATCGGGAAAACTGATCAGATAGCAATATCTCGGGTGATCGGGGAGGGAGTTTTCCGGGGGAAAATAAGTGTTGGAATTGATACACAGCATCTGTCTCTGATGTATAAAGGATTTTGCCAACAGATAGCCGGAAAATGTGATAAAGTGATAAAAAAATTTTCTGTATAATTTTTTCTGCTGTCTGATCGGAATGTCGGGAGAGGGTTTTCCACTTTTCAATTTATCTGCAGATTTCCTTCCGTTTGTTTCTTTTTCGATCAATTGGCTGTCGCCGAAATACTCCAAAGCTGACTGCTTTCTAATTTCTTTTTCAAAAGCTTAGAAGGACTTTTATTCCCACTGAGATCGGTCCGATCTGTTGTTTGAGCCGTAACGACTTTTCAGTTTCTTCTCTTTAATCCCAAGAAGAAAAATTTTATAATACCATATGATTCTTTCAGATACATAAGAGAGCCTTCGAGGAGAAAAACAAAAAGGAGGGAAAGAGGCTGAAGCTGAGGGAGTCAGTAAAACCAAAATATATTGAGATTCCTCAGAGTGGGAAGCTTTTGCTGAATAATTAAGCAGTAAGTAAGTACTCAAAATATATAAAATACTCATACGAATAATTAAAAAGAAGTAAATACTCCAAGCAGGGATTAATTGAGTCACAAAGCTAGTCAAATAAATATAATTTAGCCTTATCTCGCCCGAGGGCATTAAGGGAGTATAAGCAACAAATTTTTTATAAAAAACAATCAAAACAAAGTTATAAATTATGTACAGATCCAAAGATAAACAGTTATAACTTTTAAAGTAAATAAAATATTCAGAATTAACAAATTAAATATGAGATTATAAGATATATAAACAAAACAATAAATAATTATCATAACAAAAATCGTCAATAAATTAAATATAAATTTAAAAGCTGAAAAAACCTAACGTTAAGTAACATAAATTAAATAAATAACATAACAAAAATGAAATAAAATAAAAACAATGAATGAATTAAATATAGTCAAATAAAAATATAAAGCAGAAAAGTGTGAGAACAGAGAAAAAATATAAAAAACAATTCTAATATATTAAAAATTTACTTTTTTTACATTTGACTATGTTTTATTTATTATTTATTATTTTAGTGCCCATTACTTACACAGTTTGTTATATTACTATAAACAGGTTTGTTTTATTATTATGGGAAGTTTTATATTATAAACAAATCCCTATTAAATGTTACTCTGTTAATTTATTTCTCAATGTTAAATATCGAATGTTTATAATATTTACCTTTTTTCTTTAATTTTATTTTTATACGTTTTTATCCATGCATGACACTCTTTAATTTTTTATATGGTATTTAACTTTATTTTTATGTGATTTTATTTTTGTATAATGCCTAATTTTATTTTATATTGTTTTGTTTTGTATAGTAAGTTCTTATTCGTTGCATATTATTATTATTAATTATTCTGGCACTTATACTCCGCCACAATCATACTTTATTAAAATCATACTGTAATTATTGCTTATTTGTGTTGGTAAGAGATCACCTCCAATGCCTGAGGGCGAAATGGAGGTTTAATATATTATTATATTAAAAACTATAAAAAAAAATTGTAAATCCCCAAAGGTTTTAGATAAATCTAAAAAATATAAAAAAATGGCATCCGTTATGATTACCTTCAAATTCTCAAAGAAAATATGATATTAAAATTTTTTAATATATTAGAAAATGATTTATTTTTGTGAAATAGCTTCATTTACATGTTATAAATGCAACGCATTTAAAACAAACCACAGTTTTCCCCCTTTTTAGTGCGTTTCATTTCTTAGAATTCGTCGAGAAAAATAACTACCAAACTTTTATTTTCGAGACAAATGACTCTATTTTTTATTTTTCCGACCTCATTTGCGGGCGAAATCTCATAAAAACAATAACTGCAGTCAGTCATTAGCTCTTTCATTCCACCGCCGACTAGAAATGGAATCATTACGCAAAATGTGGGGTTTAATGGCAAAAATGAGAGAAAAATAGATCAGTCTTTGTTTGGTTACTCACCCTCCGCGAGTGTTCGCTTTATGCTCGCAATTAAGGGTTGTAACTTTCCCACCGCCTCACTTTAAGACGGTAAAAAGAGAAACAGGTGCAGGAAAAGAGCAGGAAGTTTAGGATTAACATGTAAATCCCCGAATTAAATATCCTCAATCCTCTCCTTGTTAAAATAACAAACATTTGTCGAGATAAACCCCGTTTTTATTGATCACCGACTGAGGGGCCAACAGCTGAGTGCCACCCCCTCTTGCAAATTATGTCGCCCCCGCCCTTCTGAAAAAGGGTGAAAAATTCGAAATCCGGTCAGACACTCAGAATAAATCACATCAGCCAATAATTTGATGTACGATTCGATCATGCGGAGAGTACAGTAACACGTGAAATACGTTTATCTTCCGAAGGTTTTAAATTGACACGATGCCAACGTAAATCATTCAACGAAAATGACCTACGCGTTATTTTCAAAGAGATTTTTTTAAATAAAATCTTCACCAACTCATTTTCCGCATTAAAATGAACCGCCATTTTATTTATATATTCATTGGTATTGTTATGTCGAGTTACGCCTGCAAAAACACGTTTAGATGTTTTCCGTTTGAAAAAGAAAACCATTTTTGTGGGAGTGAAAAATTTTCGTTTTTAATTAATTTGAAGGATGGAGAATTATAAAACTTTGCACTTATTAATCCATAATTTTGAAAGTCATCACATCAAACGAATGACATTCTGTCCGGTTTTGAATCGATGAGGGAAACGCCATTAGAGTTTTAAGGGGCGTTGGATTTACGTAAAAAACGTAAATTTTCGGTTTCGCATCGGTCGGCCAACTGGCAATTCCTCGAAAACGAATCGAAAATAGCTTTTGGCAACTTGGAAAACATTTAACAGAAGATAAACTATTTAATTATGTTTATAAAAGTGGGGTCGCCATCTTTAAACAAAACTGAAGAAGATTAATACGAACCAAAACAATGCATCAATGCAATGACTACTGTTGTAATAAAGTAAAGGTAAATTTAATGGCTGAAAAAAGATTAGTGTCCTCCTGCAGAACACAAAACTGATGTGAAATTTCTTAGAAATAATTAATACTAAATGAGTTTGGATTAATAATGACGGGATAATAAATTTGTTTCGGGGCGAAGGGAAAATCCTTTCAGAAAAAGGCAGCGTTTATTGATAAAAAGAAGCAGAAAGGTTTCCACCGGTTGAAAGCTCCATGTGAAGAGCTTTCTCTCCCCTCCCCCATCAGCAGCAGAAATGCCTGTTTATATCCAGGCGAAACGTGCTCTGAAATATTGTCTTCCATATCCGGTCTGATTAGATTGTTATACCAGGTGTCACGGGCTCATTTATTATTTTGAATTACTTTTTCTCGGCCCCTCTCCTCCCCTCTCCGTCCCTCTCCCACACTCACCCCCATTCTCTATCTAATCTTAAAGATTACATCCACTCGTTTTTCCTCCGGTTTTGGGAGGGGGGGGATGAGAGGCTCTGGACAGGGGTGGGACGTTTCCCATTTTCATGGAAATTCATTCATGTCTTTCAGAAATTTTTTGGAGCGTTTTGATTTTTCCTTTCTTATCACAGGATTTTGAAGTTATCAGTTCTTTTTTATACCGTCTAACCAATGAGCATTCGATGTCTCATTCTCAAGAGAAGAGTTGCTTTACATATTGCACTTTATTGCGTTCTAAATTATTAAATAATAAACACCAAAGCTCTTAAAATTATAAATGTAAAATTTACATCTTAAATTCATTTGGTTAAAATTTGGTTTCCATTGTGACCTTAAATAGAGAATATATTCTAAAATATATGCTTATAGATTACTGCTGTATATAATATAGACTTTTGCTCTGGTTTTCTTTTTGTTAATTAATTATGCCTTTTTCATTTTGTAAAGTACCATTTATGTAATTTTTTGCAAGCTAAGAGAACACCTCTATTGCCCTCAGGGCGATGTAGGGGTTGTATATTATATTATATTATTATATTCTAAAAGGCGTGGGTCATAAGATTAAAAAGATCCGAGACAAAGTGAGAAATTTTGGAAAAGTTGTTTTCCAATAGTTCAATCGTCGATTTGTCGGCCATGTTTTTGAAACCTTTTGGCGACAGATGAAAGAGTGAAAAAAATGGTAATTTTGCTTCCTTAAATAAGACTCTCTAAGAAGAAAGAGAAAAGGAGAAAATTAGAAAATGAGAAAAAGAGAAAAGGAAGAAATGAGAAGAAAGAGAAAAAGAGAAAATGATAGAAGCAAAAAATGAAGAAATGAGAAAATGAGAATAAGAGGTAAAGGAAAGATGAGAAAATGAAGAGAAAGAAAAAATAATAAAAAGAGAAAAGGAAGAAAAAAAGGAAGAAAGGAAGAAAGAGAAAAAGAGAAAAGGGGGAAAATTAAAAGAAAGAGTAAAAACTACTTTTAAAAATCCTTATTTAATTTTCGCATACGCTGTGGCCCGCATATTACACTAATCACAACTTTAGCCCCCATATTATCAAAGGTTGGCCATCACTGTTGTAAAGCATTTTAATGAAACTTTACTTACTTAATGAAAACCAAATAAATTTCACTTTGTGAGTAACTCTTACGGGTGAAAAAGGAAAAATTTTGTATTATCAAAATACTTTTGACCGCCACTGTATTTAATATTTAAACATTCAGTGCAGTCGATATAACTTTGCAAAGAAACGATATCCCGAATTGGTGGTTGGGAGCAAAACTATACTTTAAAATTTGGGGAACTTCGAACAAAGGAGGGCAACATTTGGGGAAGATAAATCAAAGATCCTGCGACGAAATAATTTGAATTTCGGGTTAAGCAGACCACCGAAAGGTGTGTTGCACGGACGCCATTAAAGCAATTTAGATGAAAAACTGCCTTTAAGACGCGGCAATAAATTCCAACAGTTCCTTAGCGGGAATATTAATGACAACGTTAAAAATCTTGGCCGCGTGCCTCGGCTGTTCGAATTTCCGCAGGACACAACTCCGATTAACTCGTCAGACTTTAGACCACCGCAGATTTATAACCAAACTCCCTAAAAAGCTTTTCTTCGCTTTAATTCGTCACTCTCATCTGCGGCCATCGAAGGTTCCTCCGGCGAAAAGATTTGCTCCAATGGGTTCTCTCCTTTCGCTTTTCAAAAAATAAAAATTCGAGGGAAGAAATATTAGAAGCAATTTAAATTCACAAATGGAAGCTAGAAAAAGACAAACTAGCAACTTTAATAAAAAATCAGAGCGCGTAGAATTTACGATTTTTTCTTCGCAACTCCGTAAGGAAGAAAAGGGATAAATCAAAGAGTTATTATTTGTAACGAAAGGAAAATAAAAGAAAAACAAAAAGGGGAGGCGGTGGAGGAAGGGGAAAACACTGGAGGACAGCATGTTAGAAGAATGATATTGGAGATATAAATAGATGACAAAATATTGGTGTTGACGCCATTCCGCTTCTTATTGGAAAACTTCACGAGATATCGCTCTGTTTAGACACAAAACGTTCGGAGCCTTAAGGATTTAGGGCTTCACGGCCAATATCTTTTTTCATATTCTTCCCTGTTTTGTTTTCCCTCTCCCCCAAACATCTATCTCTCATCTTTTCATATTTTACTGCCTTTGAATTGAAAATTTCGCCAGCGACCCACAGAATATTCTCTCATTAATCACACATTAAATTCATTTTTTTGTCATTTTAACTGACCATATTTTTTTCATCAAATTCATTTAAATGTTTTATATTAACACAAATATATTATATTAAATAAAATGAATTACTGTAGCGGCAGCGATGAGAATAAACAATGATAAGAACTATGATAAGGACGGTGCGATAATGACCGCACCGTCCGAGTGTGGGAGAGTTAGTTGTATCTCGGACTTTACTGGTGTCAGAAGTAAGATCCCGCCATGGATGACGTGCGCGTTGTTCGGCGTGAGATTTCGAAAATGTTTAATAAGATGGAGTTAGGGGTGCTCGAAGTCTCGGAGGACAATTGGGAGAGAGTCACCGAGTTGGCACATAAGTTAGCGGCGGCGCATGATACGATATTTGACGCGGCGACCGAACTTTCGAAAGAAGACAATGCGAAAATCGAGGAATACACAGGCAAAGTACGTCGGTTACGCGAATTTTTGAGTCCAAAGAAGGGGTTGCAGGAAACCGGCACTGCAAACGTTCCTCAAAGTGCGGGCGCGTGGGTCAAGGTTCCGCAAGTGAATCTCCAGTTCTCGGGGCCTAGAGACTGGCAAATTTTCAAGACAATGTTCCAAACGGTGACAGGTTCGCTATCAGCCGAAGAGCAATTCGTCTTATTGATGCAGGCCACTCCCCGCAGATTTCGTCAAAATTTGCCTTCAGTTCCATCGGCCGATAACATCCAATGGATTCTGGACTATTTCGACAGACGTTTTGGGCCTAGTACAAGGAAGGTCCGCCTGCTGGCTAATATTCGCGCAGTAAGGTTAGACAACAAGACTACTCTTCTCGGCTTTACGGACCGCCTCAAGGGATTACGGAAGCAGGCTCAAGAGTGTGGCGTGTCAGAGGAGGTAACAGAGGCGGCTATTACCCAACAGCTGTGGAATCAGTTACCGAAAAGACTGGCCGTACACCTGAAAGCAGCCGACGATCAATCAGTGGACCATCTTCTGGAGGAGTTATACAAGAGGGCTACGATAGAACGCGAGTTAGAATGGGAAAGATCGAATAGGGGTAGAGTACCACGTGCGGGTCAAGGCGATCGTAGTGAAGGTGGTTGTGCATTGTGTCATAAGTCAAATCATGGTACGAAGAACTGCCGGGTAGGGACACCGGATAGTCGACGGAATCTTGCAGTGCAAGCCGGGCTGTGTTTAAAGTGTTTACAAAAAGGGCACAAAAGCAACGAATGCCCCAGTCGCGCGGTGTGTTCGCGGTGTAAAGCGGGGCACCACGATATTTTCTGTTCCAAGCGCCTCACGGTGAACAATCTGTCGGACGTCCCAACCGAGACAGAGAACCTCACGGAAGATTTCCACCTTTTAAACTTCTAAGCCCTCCCGGGCAGTTGTTAACGATTTGGATTACGGTAAATAATACGCGGTGTCAGGGATTGTACGACACAGGTGCATCTCTTTCGGCGATATCCAGACGAAAACTTCGACAGTTACGTGTGCCGTGTAAAGCTGACCCCTGTCATGTGACATTGGCCAACGGATCCAAGATCGTATGTTCCGGGAGGGTCCAGTTAGACGTTTGTATTAACAACATACAACAAAACTGTTCTTTTTTTGTGTTCGATAACTTACAACATGACATTATTGTTGGTATGAACTTGATACAGTTATTTAAGTTAGAGCAAAGAAATGGGTGTCAGGTGTTCCAAAATGGTACGTTAATTTCCGTTCCACGTCGATCCCCGTGCACACTCCAAGGTGTACAGGAGGCCGAACGGAAACTAGAGGGGCTCCTGCAACGGTATCAACTGCTGTTCCAGGGAATTGGGCGAACACAGCGACTGCATCATGAAATCAAAGTTACTTCCGACAAAGTGGTGCGCCACAAACTTCAAGAAATTCCTGTCCATTGGCAAGCGGACGTCAAGAAGCATATCAAGGACTTGTTGGATCTCGGGATTATCGAAGAGTCCGACAGTGAGTTTCGCTCGAGAATTGTACCCATTAAGAAAAAAGATGGTTCCATTCGATTGGCCGTGGATTACAGGGACTTAAACGCCATCTCACAACCCGATGCGTTTCCGATGCCACGTATAAGAGACATTTTAGTGCGTGTGGCCCAAGCCAAGATTTTCTCGAAACTGGACTTAAAGAAAGGGTATTATCAAATTCCCATGTCAGCCGAATCCAAAAAGTACACGGCTTTTGCTTGTGGAAAAAAACTATATCAGTTCAAGTACATGCCATTTGGTCTTGTCTCAGCGCCCCAAACATTTCAGAGATTGATGGACGCCCTTTTTGGACACTTGGACTTCGTCGACTGTTATTTGGATGATGTGATCGTATATAGCCAAAACTGGGACGAGCATTATAAGCATCTCGAGCAGGTCTTTCGGATTTTAAAACACGAGAATTTACGGCTAAACCGAGAAAAGTGTCAGTTGGGAAGACAGGAAATTGAGTACTTAGGCCTAACCATTAAGGGTGGCAAACGCTCGGTTACAGCGACGAATAAAGAAAAAATTTTGAGATTCCCCCGACCACGAAATCAACAAGAAGCACAAACATTTATTTGCTTGGTCAACTACTATAGAGATTTGATTGCGGATTTTGCTTCCATGGCAAAACCAATCTATGTTGCTATTAATGAGAAGAAGTTTTTCTGGCATGAGGCACAGGAGCGCGCTTTTTGTGCTATCAAAGACCATATTCGCCGGGATCCGGGGCTGCCGATTCCAGATACGACCAAGCAGTTTATTGTGACCACCGACGCCTCCGATTCAACCATGGGGGGAACTCTTTCACAAATAATAGATGGGGTCAAGACTCCGGTGGATTTCTTTTCGCGAAACTTTAATAAGACACAGTGTCGGTATAGCACTTACGAGAAGGAAGCCACGGCCATTCTCGAAGCGTTACGGAATTGGCGATATCTTCTACTAGGAAGACCTTTTCGCATTGAGACGGACCATAAACCCCTTCAATGGCTGCTATCCAAGAGGGACTGCTCAGGGAAACTTGGCAGGATGGTGTTGAAGTTGCAAGAATACCAGATCGAAAATATCGACCACATAAAGGGAAAAGACAATTTGTTGGCAGATACCCTTAGCCGTATTCAATTAAACATGATAGAGTCCGATACTAATGACGAGGACGAGGTCATTCGCAGAGATAGACAGAACTTTACCCGGCGTAACCACAAATGGTTCTTTGTGGATAAAAATGCTGACAAGGAAACTTACAGACTCTATATCCAGAAGCCGGAGGACAGGAAAACCATCTTGCAGAGCATTCATGAGAACGGCCACTTCGGCTTGTTTAAGACTCAGGAGGAGATACGAAAACGATTCTGGTGGCCGAAGTGGACGAACGATGTGAAAGCCACGATAGAAAAATGCCAGATGTGCCAGAAATTTAAAGATAACACGGAGAAAACAAAGCTCCCACTACGGTCTAGTGCTATTGAGACCGAGAACTGGCACAGAGTTGGATTAGATATCTGTGGGCCGCTTCAAAAATCTTCCCATAACAATAAATACATTGTCGTGATGCAGGATTACGCCACCAAGTTTGTGACGGCTACGGCAATGGCCACAGCAACCGCAGATAACATTATTGCTTGGATGACAAACATGTTTTTGATGTTCGGCTGGCCCCGAGTGGTAGTATGTGATAGGGGTTCCCAGTTTGAAAGTAGACAATTTCAAGATTTTGCCACGACCAACCACATACAGATAACCTATGCCACAGTGGGACACCACCAGACGAATGGAATGGTGGAAAGAATCAATAGGACCTTGGAGGCGATGCTAAGAACATGTGTAGGGGACAAACGAAACTGGGATGCTCGCTTAAATAACGTCGTATCCGCCTATAATGCAACGGTCCATCATTCCACCCGAATAGCGCCGTTTAAAGCCATGTTCGGCCACGACATGGTTACGCCGCTGGACCTCAAATTCGGCCTCTCCTTTGAGGCGGGCGATTGGAACACTCTACAAGCTCAACGGATGCAGTTCACCTCCGACATGCAGGCGCGCCAAAAGCAACAGTATGACCGGACCGCCAGGCAGGAACAGATCGCAGTGGATGATCTGGTGTGGTGGCACCATACCGCCCAGACTGCGGGGTCTTCGAAAAAGTTGAATCAGATTTGGAGGGGACCCTACAGAGTCACGGCTGCTGATACCACGAATCTTCAAATCGAAGACCGTAGCGGAAATCGGCGATGGCTACATAGGAATCATCTTAAACGTTTTAAGGGAGACCCGCAACAGGCACGGTTGGACGTACTCCGGACACGAGGTCGGCCGGCTAGGAACGCCGGTCTTGCGGGGGAGGTGTAGCGGCAGCGATGAGAATAAACAATGATAAGAACTATGATAAGGACGGTGCGATAATGACCGCACCGTCCGAGTGTGGGAGAGTTAGTTGTATCTCGGACTTTACTTTACATATATAACATTAAATACATTATATTATATAAAAATATTAACATTGAATATAATAAATTAATAAATCATACTATTTATTTACTACGCCCTGAAGCTTTAAAATGACTATATACAAAAGAGTATACAAAATTATACGACAGTAAAAAAAGGCACAACAAGAAAAAAAAGAAGGAAAGGGAAGGTAAGACAGCATAAGTGTGTATAAGGAATAAATTAACCCTTTGAGGTCGTATAAAATTTGTGTATGGGTATCTATTGGTCGGAATTAATTTGTTTGGAAAGAGCAGGGATACATATACATAATATTCACTAATATTTAGTCATATTTTAACAAGAGAGAATCTCTAATTATTCCTATATACAATTTGGAAAATATTCTTTGTATCTGCGAACATAAAGGAAAAGTTTAAACTGATATAGGAATGAATACAGTATAAGATTCGTATATATTCGTATATTTCCTTGCTGTGGTGGCTGATAGTAAACATACGACCGCAAAGGGTTAATGAATAGATAAAAAGTTTAATAATTCTTAAGCTTCAACATTCACAAACTTTTAACTCCGTCGGTATTTTGACTTAATCCATTTCATTTGGGTGAAATATCTCAAGTGTTGTAATTTTAAGTTTACAAATATACGAATTGGGTATAAGATAAATAAATATAAATGTAGTGATATGAAATAGAGCAAAATATTCATATTTTATGGATATTTTCCCGGAGTTTGGGAGAGTTAATAAAAAAACGATTGAAAAGGTGAGAAAATGATGATTTAAAAGAGAGGGTAACTGACGGGCGTCTCGCGTGTCATCCTCGATTTCTGCAAAAACCACAAACCCAAAGTGCACCCATAAAGCGTCTACAAAGTAAAGGAGCAACCGCAGGAGTATAATTTAATTAACCCGCGGTCAGTCAGCATCTCCTTCCCAATCGAACCTTCTCTCCCATTGGTGCTCGTTCGAACGTTAAAAACCAAAAAGAAAAAAAAATAGAAAAAAAATGATTTTTATATGAAATGAATTATGCGAGGGGAGATAAACGGGAACGAGGGTAAATTTCCTGAGTCGGAGTGGCGAACGTATAAATCTTGGTGGTCAGTGATGGCTGACTTCCTGGCTGTTATCACGTTTGTTTCTATTAAATCAGTCGAACGGGCGAGAATTAAAAGCGGCAATAAGACGCGGAGACATCCTCGGTTGAACTCTTTCGAAACTGTCCAAAGCTCATTATCAGAAGACAATAGATGGCGGTGGCGGAGAGATTTGACGGTTTCATGTGAAGTGGACACTCAGCCGCGCAATTAATTAGGGTGCGTCAAATGCACACCGAACCCCATTCAGTGGCAGCGCCTTATCTCGCACAAAAATGAGGATCGAAGAGATGCTAATTTTTAAGTTTAAAACGGTATCGGTGATAGTGGAGATATTCTAAAAATCGGCCATTCAATGGGTATAATCAAAACACATAATGCCTAAAGGGAATAAACTGTAAGTTATCCCCAAAGAATAGCCCAATTACCTTTTCACATGCTGTATATCAGTGATGGCCAATCTTTGATAATGTGCGGGCCAAAGTTGAGTTTGGTGTAATTTCGCGGGCCACAACATATAAGAAAATTAAATAGGGATTTTTAAATTAGTTTTTACTCTCTTCTCATTTTCATTTTTATCTTTTCCTCTTCCTCCTTCTTTTCTCTTTTCTCTTTTCCTCATTTTCTCCCCTTTTCTCATTTTCCCTTTTCTCATTTCCCCACTTTTCTCATTTTCCCCTTTCATCTTTTCTCTTTTTCATCTTTTTCTCATTCTCTCCTTTTCTCTTTTCCCTTTCCTCATTTTCCCCTTTTTTCTTTTCCTTTTCTCTTTTTCTCATTTCTCCTTTTCTCTTTTCCCTTTCTTCTCATTTCCCCTTTTCTTCTTTTCTCTTTTTCCATTTCTCCTTTTCTCTTTTTCTCATTTCTTCTTTTCTCTATGTTCCTGCTCTCACGGCTATTGCCTTTGCCTCTTTTTTCCTTTTTATGCAAGCAGTCCTTTTGACTTATATGACCGAATGGATTCGAAAGATTAAGCGTAAATTTAAAATGAATTTAAGAAGACAATTTAAGAAAGAATTGCAAATTGAAAGTTATTCTAATATTAGAATAACCCTTTATTTAAAAATTAAAATAGACTAAAATCACCAAATACGTATGTGAATATAGGAATAAAAGAGCGGGCCACATGCAACACCTTCACGGGCCGGATATGGCCCCAAGGGCCGTAGGTTGGGCATCACTGCTGTATACTATTATACTCTAGTGCACGCTCCTCGAACTTGTTTATTTCAATATATCTTCGTACCTTCGCTGATTCTTTTGAGACATAAAATGATGTGAATGTCCTCGAAGCTGAAAGTGGGTACAACCCTCCGAATGAAGAACCGTTAAAGGTTAAAAAGAAAAATTGTTTTATTTTTATCTTTTAAAAATCCGTAAAGTTTAATTCGGGTCATTTAAATTCCAAAAGAAAAACTCTGTGCGTTTTGAATGAAATCCCAAATCAGAACAGAGTATCGCGAACGTATAATTTCACTTTTAAAGTCTTTTTGACAGTAGAAATGGCTTCCGAACTATGGCGGTGAATGAGTAATGCCTCCTTAAATGTTCATAAAATTTTCAGAGGCGTTTGATAGGTTTCAGGATGCGCGCATTACGTGTGAATGGCTTTTCAAGATGTGCACTTCCCTTTTAAGGTTTATTGCCGCCTCTTCTTTTAATGTCTGAGAAACTGAGCTCGGTTTGCCATCTTTCTCCTTTTTTTTTTTAGAGCATATTTTTAGGAGTGCGAATACTTTTCAACTCAAATAACTTACCCTTGTCGTCATAAAAACATTTCACTTTTACTGCTCCTCAGCCATTCGCTGAATTTATAGAAATGATGATTCGATTCATAAATGAGAGTAAATGAAAAAAATACATGGGAAACGGTTTTTAGGGACCAGTCTCAAACATGTCAACCATTTTGAGAACACGAGTAGCTCTCAGGTGTTGACTTAGGGGTGCGTTTTTGTTTATTGAATATCTCAGCAAACATGTTTAAATCACGAATGCAGAGTTTAAATTGAAATTCTGTGACACCTGTCAGAATAATGAGATCCCCTATCTGAAAGTTGAACTCAAACAAATTTTTTCTTTTTTCAACAACCTTATTTTTAAGCCCACACATTTTCATTAGTGTTTGTTTTGGTTTGTTTCTATTATCAAAGGTCACCCCCCGGGTCACTTGAGCTGGAAAAATCATCACTTGGAGAAAACTCATCAGAGGCGAAGGCCAACAAACGGTTGTTTATTACAAAGCCTTACCCCGTCCACTTAACACCCCGGAAAAGAGGGTTCTTCCCCGAATAACGGTCAATACTGCGGCTTTCACTTTTCATTTCCCTTTTAAATTCCCATCAATGCTTCGGTTTGTCATCTGCATTTTGCATCCGTGAAAATTACTATTTAAATGTCTTTCGGGGCTTTCAAAACAGTGCGGAAGGAGGAGGAAACAATGAATTATTGGACGCACATCCTCTGAAAGTGTAAATGCGAAACCAGATAATTTTTTAAATCCACACCCTTCGTTTAACCCTCCGGGCGGACGGTGGACAAAGAGCCCTCCCCGGTTCCGGGGTCTTAATCTTGTTGTTTATTACGGGTTTTAAGGAAATTTATTTTTAACAGTAAATACACTCACAGTTGGGGATGAAAGAGAAAAGAAATGCATTTTCACCCTTTCAACCCGTTAAATTTATTAGGGGGGTGACCTGTGAAAAGTCATTGGGATCGTCGTGGCAGGAGCCAACTGTTTTATTTCCTCAAATAAAATTCATTTCGTTTATCAAGGAAAGATTATGCATAAAAAGAGTATAAATTATTTTCACTTTTAAGGTTTCATTAATTAGAGACATTATATTTAAAGTTAATTCTTAATAAATCGAAAATGTATTTAATAATTAGATGAATTGCCAACGGCCTATTATTGCTGATCTCATTTGTTCTCGTCTGATCCCCGTAAAAAAAGCGTTAGATTACTTAAATGGGTCGTCTTTTGAAAACATCCCCTTCAACTGATTCAAACGAAACTGCCGATCCTGATTTCACCCCTTTGGATTTGAAATTAAAATCTGACCAGGTGAGGTTAAGAACGTTTCCCGCCGATTTCGAATCGAACGGTGAATTTATTTTTCAGAATGTGGCACCACCGTTGTTTATCCGCCATTTTTGTGTTGACAAGCGCTGAATTCATTTGTAGGTTCAAAGAAAGAAATGGTCTAATGAAGTGCAGTATTTGACGAGAGATCTTCCCTTTTGTCAGAAAGATTCACTTAAAAAAAATGGTTTTCAGTTATAAATGTTGAGTTTTCCGAAAACTTGCTTATGAATTTTCTTTTTTTTGATCTTTTTTGTGTAAATTCTTCGTTCTGAGCTTCGCGCTGATTTCGGATTACCAGTATTTCAAAAAATGATCGTAAACTTGTTTCTATCGGCACATTTATAAGGTACTTTCTTTATCGATAAGTCGTTTAACGTGTTTTTATGCTCGTTTCCTCTACAATAAATCAACCATTGCTATTGATCTATGGGTTATTCACGGGGAATTTATTTAACAATGCAGTATCTCAAATGAATTTTTCAGGTTTTTAAATCAATTTAAATCGAGTTGTAAAATAAAAGTGCATTTCCTGAAGTATAAATTTAAAAATACTTCCTCAGAATTAGTTATATTTTATAAATTAAATATGAAAGGAAAATTTACATGAAATTCATTCATAATTTTAACTGAAATTATATATTTTTAAAATTTATATTAAATTATTCTCTTTCAGACTTCCAAGCATGGAAAATACAGTGATGGACTACTTGCAGTTAACTGAAACTTCTAACATGACTCTGGGCATGACAAGTAACAAACCCTCTTATGTATCTTTTATCAAAATCCATGGGAAACCAATTCTGCCTCCTCTTGTAAGTACTGATATTATTTATTGTCACTTTTGGAATGCATTTTTGGGATAAGATGTCATTATTCACTGAATCTATAGTTATTACTTAATCGTAGGGAAGATATACTTTATTGCTTACTCAGTCTTTTACATTACTGATAGCATTTCTACTCAACTTTATAGAAATGGGCTATTGATAGAGCTATTACAATGTCTTTTGAATTTGTCAGCAATTAAATTTATATAAATGTTGTTACAGATTGATGAAGAAAGAAGAAAAGAACTGCTGAAGTACAAACAGAAAGCGATCGAAGTAGAGCTGAGGTTAGCGAAGCGGAAGAGGAGCAAAAGCATTGCGAAACCGAATCAAATCTCAAGTGAAGTATCGTCCATTAGCAACGTTCCGGCCAACCGTCAGTCCACCCCCACCAGACCGGCCTCGTTAAACCTCTCGGAGAAGGCGGTGGGGAAAGCTTTCGCCCTTCCAATGTCCAAAGCGGAGGGCTCTTCGAGCACAAATCTGTCCGTAGGTAGCGAGGAAATTATCTCTAGTCAGCGAAGTGCAAAGAACTTAGATAGAGCTTTTAGAAGTACATTAGAGCATAGATTAGCTATTGAAAACGGGATCACCGTTAGGAATAATAAATTAAATAAATGTGAGCAGTCTCCCATCAGAGAGGAAAATTTCCCGGATAAATATATCGACTCGGATAACGATACGAAAAGATGGTCTCCATTACAAACGGACTCGATAAACTCTTTGAAAGTGGAATTACCAACGAAAGACTCACAAGACTTGGATGAATACGCAGATGAGAGTCTGAAGACTCCGGACACGGTCACCCACTCTCCCAACTTAATGAGACAAAATTCCTATACTCTGTTGACTCCCAGCCCAGCGCTTCTGCAGTTTCTAGAAACTCAAAAAGACCCCCAAAGCGTACAGAGGTCCCACTCAGGTAGGAAAACCTGGGACCTGTCCAAGGCGAAGAAGAATTGGGATCCTGAAAATGGCGCTTTGGCCAAATCCTCAGACGAAGAGGGAGGAAACGAGGAACGCAGTTCGTTTCTCGAGAAAAAGAACTCGAGTTCCTTGGACAGCCTTTCCGCCAATCAGGACGAGAGGAAAGATCCCGAAGACTGCGAATACTCTCTCCCGAATTCCTTCGCCTACGACAGCGGAACAAGTCCCGATTCTTACAATCCGAGAAAGGAGAAGTTGTCAAAAGTCAAGTGCAAATTGAAAGGGAAGAAAGTGCGATCGACGAAAAGTGTGCCTTCGCCGGGTTCGGCGGATAAAGTGCCTTTGAAGGATCTGACAAAGCCGACACGAGGTTCACTGCATGATTTCGCTGTCGGGAATGAACTCCCCGAGCTGTCGAATTTGCTGCTCCAAATGAAAGTCGACTTCGAACGGCAGAAAAAAGAACTGGAGGAGAAACAACAATCGGAAATGAAGAAACTGGAGATCGTGTTCCAAAGGAAAGAGGCGGAGTTGCTGAGCAAGGTCAGCAGTCACCTCCCGAAGAAGTCGAGCAAGTCCATCTACTCGCAGAGCTCCCGGGAGTCCTGGCACAGGGACAGCGACCCTCGCATGATGGGGGACGGACACCAGAACTCCGTCAGCGATCACTGTCTGGGTCAGCAGGTGGGGAGGAGACCTCACTCGGCCAAAGGCTTCCATCCCGAGTGCTGCTCTCACGGGAACGACTGCAGCAGACGGGCGCGATCGATGGATTTCAATCAGGACACCGACCTGGATGTCAGTTTCCAGGATGATTTTCTGCAGTCGAAAGGCAAGCACGCTTACTTATTACCATCACCATCAACACCCGGATTGAACGCTACCTTCTGATTTCAGATACGACTTTGAACAACGAATACGTGATCGAATCGGATTCCATGAGCAATTTTAGCAGCCAGTCCTCGAGCGGGAGCTCCGCCAACAGAAGGAAGCTCGTTCTTGCTCATTCCATGAAGAAGTATCAGGGAATTTCGAGCGAGGAATACGCGAAATACAGCCAGGTGAGGGAAAATGATTCCCCCTCGAAGGAAAGATTCATTTGTGCTTCCGCAGCGGAGCCATTAGTCATTTTCGAAGCAGCCAACGCCCTCGATAATTGGCTCTGAGGGGAAACAAATGGTTTATTTACTTAAACCTCATCAAATCACTTTATACATCTATTGAAATTTTTTATTCGGTGTGGTCGCAGGCGGCGAGCAAAATCAATGCGGGCGCTCGGGGATACCTCACCAGAAGACTGCTTCGCACTGCCCACGTCCAAGATCTGATCACCACACTAAAGGATGCGATAACCTGCGCGACTCAGCTGCACACTGCACCGGACATCGCCGATTCCGACATTGATCTCATGAGGAGACTGAGCAGACAGGTAGGAAACTAAAAGAGAACTCTCCGTTTGAAGAAAGATGCAAAGAAAAGGTTATTGTTCGGCAGATTGAAGCTGCCTGGGAGGCGGTGTATTCTGTTTTCTTCAACACGAATACGTCGACGAAACTGCAGCTGATTTCGGCCGACAGAGAAAGACTGAGAGCGGCCGCGAGCAAAACTCCCGCGGCGGCGACGAAGAAAAAGCGGATCTCATCGGCGACGAGGAAGTCGCTCGACAGGAAGAGCAGAGCGTCGACAATGTCGAAGTCGCAGACGTCGAACGGGTTCGCCAGGGTGAGAATGTGCTCGAAGATGGCGGCGTCCTACCCCAGTCCCTACTTCCCCCAGAAACTCAAGTAAAGGAACGAAATCCTCAGTGGTTTTTATTTCGGCATTTGTTTATTTATTAGTCGAATCGACCTATTTTCGTTTGATAAGGTCGAAACTATTTTTGTTAAATTTGTGAAAGCAAAGAGCGATTGTTTGTATACTTGCTGTGATCTCAATTAGACCTGTACTCATTCGGACCAGTACACGAGACTTCATTTTTTTTTTGTTGGGATGGTTGAAATAGTAGTTATTATGTTTAAGCGTTCCAGCGTTGTTCCAGACCGCAGCGGGTTTGCTGTCGTACAATAAAAAAAAACTATGGGTTTGATTTTATTATGTTTTTATCCCTTTCGCAATCCTTTTCTGTATCACTCTCCATTCCTGAGATAATTCTTTTTCCATAAATTTGAAAATTTGAACTTGAGAACTCGATTGTTTCAAAATATTGAATATAGTTTAATTTAGTACTTTAAATGGTTCTCTATAAATAGATGGTAAAAAAATGTGAGGTGGGGGTTGAAGCGCCGATTATTAATTTTCTATTCGGTATACGAAAAGATTCTCCTAAAAATCTTTGTGTAGGCAATTCCTGTGCACAACACGTGCGCAATTTGCCTATCCCACATTTCTCAGGATGAAAAGAGAAAACCGTTAAAAAAGAGCGGAGTTGTGTAAATTAAGAAAATTTTTTTGCCAATTTGGGCTTCGGACCCACTTTAATGTATTAAGCGACCATTTCGGTTTTTTCCTTTGTTAAGGTTCCTTTTGCAAATTTTCTTATTTTGGGATATCTCTTGCCGTTTCCGGGATATGCAAACTCAAAGTTCGCGAAAATTGCATTTTTTATTGGAGTGAATTTAAGACAATTTCGAGTTGTATAGGACTTTTAAGAGGTGAGGATTAATTAGGGAACGTTCGGTAAACCTTCGGAGGAAAATGGGTTTCAAATTAAAAAAAAATCAATAAACGATTTTAATAAATCCCAATTATAGTTGCATAATAGAGCAAAACATAATAAAACAAAAAATAATAAAACAAAATATTAAACACTTTTTTAAAGCTCAAAATTAAAAATATGTCTTTGCAAATATTGTCCAAACGGTTTTCAAATCTCACAGCCCCAATCCCGAGTCGTCCCGAGGGAGCGACCGAATTGAACCTAAATCTACCCGAAGAACCTCCACTTCGCTTGTGACCAATGTCTGAAGACATCGGAGAATAAATGGGTCACATCGAATATTCAATAAAGCGTCTGTCAGCAGATAAAAACCCAAAAAGAGGTTCGACCGCATTCTTTGGACTGGAAAATCCGATCAAAAATAAAATGCAATCATAGTTTAAAAAGGTAAATCGATGAGAACAAACGGTGGTATTATTATAATCGTAATTTACAAGAAAGCGATTTACCAAATATATTAATATGAATATCAACAAGTGCCAATTAAAAAAAAAAAAAAAACAAAGAGCTTCTCAGCACTTAATTGGCAGCTTGCTCAAAATAATATGATACAATACAATGTAAAATAATATGCAATTAATTACATAATGAAATTGAATGTCATTGCAAATCGAGTGGAATATGAATGGTGATAAGAGCTAATCAAATATATCCTTCCCGTTTTATTCGTTTATTATCAACTGAATATTCATTTTGCCCCCCCAAAAAAATAAGGGTTGCCAGCAAAATGCATTGAATTTATGAAGATTGCACAAATGAATATTTATTGGCTCATAAAAAATGCACCTGAACCTGACAAGACAGTTTTCAATTGATTTTAAGCTTCACCAAGGTCATAAAAGTTTCTGTCACCCATTAATAATAAATTCTATCTAAACAGAGTATAATATATTTCCTTTGTTCCTTTGACTCCCTCTGTCGTGGGCATAACTTATAAAAGCGAATCCCACTCAAATTTTCCTTTTTTATTATCAAAATATTTGCACATATAAACTTCAGCTGATTTCATTCAACAGCAGCATTTCCTGTGATATGTAATCTTTATTTCTGACAATTGACCTTGACATAAATACACAATTACAAGTGAAATAATTAATATGACTACATTAAAGAGAGACATTTTTCAAAATGTTTCCTCAAATCAACTTTTCTTTATGAAAAACACAATTTTTTTCAAAAGTAAAATATCTGACAAAGCTCAAAATAATGCAAATTAACAATAATCTTTAAATGGAATCAATCGGCTAAACAACCTTGACAAAATGGCTGAGCATTCAACTGAGAAAAATCAAACTGTTTTATATTGAAATAACATCATTAAAAGTACTATTTAATTAAACCAAACCTCATAACAGATTTTCCTTAAAATTATCTTATTAAAAAACAGACCCAATGCAAGAAATTATTTGGAATTTTGACTAGAAATGAGGTGAGCTTTACACTTATTTTGAAAATTCCTTTGTATATTTTCATTATCAAAATCTGTTTTTGTCTTTCCCAAAACACAAAAACTCATCTGACTGATAATTTATAAAGTTTACAACTGTGCAATCATGTTTACATTGTTTGGGAATGTATTTGATGACATTTTTACATTTATACAATTGCAATTAACACATGAAACATTTTATCTAAATTACTTTCCTACAAATTGTTCCCCTTAAGCATCATTACAATCTGGCAACCCTAATGATTTTGAAATGTACAATTATTTTAGGTTAATAAAGAGAGAGAGAGAAAGAGAGAGAGAGAAACAAAGGAAAATATTTCGCGTTGCATGACGTGTTCCTCCCCCGCCTGTGAAAGTGATTCCTATCATTTTAATAATTCTAATAATTGTTATTAGTGGTGTTTTCGTCTGTTTTCAACAAATCGGGGGCGGAGCTGATGAGTTATCACTCGAATCGTTTTCATTGTTTCTGAATTTCAAAACGTCTTCTCTCCTCCTGCGGAATGTGCTGGGTCGTAGAAAATACATAACAATCATAAAAAAGAGCCAGAAAATGGCGACGAAAAAGAAATTATCCTCCGATGTGTTTATGTCATCACCGGGCACTGAAATAATTCCATAAAGGAGTAATAATGCCTGTTGTCACCGACTGTCTATATAATTATCAAATGGATGTGACTTACGTTCATTGAAACACTCATTATCAGTGCAATATGCCTGAGATTGTCTTAGAAGCGACAAAAGGCGACGCATTGCCATATTATGGCTCCATATGCACTCGCAGGGATCAAAGCCGTTCCCGTCCATTATTAAAAAATAATACTGAGAATATTTTCCCCCAAAAAAAGTGAAAATGCCAAATAGTTAATTGTTATGGCATCAAACTGCCAACCACATCAATTATTGGTCTCTGACACTGCCAATGGTTTCGGCCGAAAGTAGGCTATGCGCAACAAGTCGAAAATCCATTGACTCTCACTTCGTGATTTTTACTCTATGACATTTTCACGGTTAAAAAATTTAACGGCAAACGTTTAAAAATTATTATGCGATCTGTTTGTAACCACCCTAAAATTTTTTCCTCAAGGTATTTATGAATGAATTAGGTTAAAAAATAGCAAGACTCACTGGCTCAAGAATTTTTTATTCTCACAATGAAATTTTCTGTCCGGAAACTCACAAAAGATGAGCTGAAAAGAAGTTAATCTTAAAACATAATTTCAACGTCTTAAATACAGCAAATTCAAAAATAAAAAATTAAGAAACGAATATCATTATTACGATAGGCAAAATACAAAAATTCAAATATAAAAAAAAACTTTCATCTCGGATTAAAAATAAAATAAAATTAATTTCTTTAACGAAACAAAATAATTATATAAATTTTATAATCACGGACTTTCGTTTCGCTATCAAACCTTTATCTTATTGTAAAATAATTTCATAATAAATATTTACAATAAACTTTTTTTAAAATCTCCTTCAGGTGGTATTAATTAACCTTAAGTAAAGCAAAGCAGAAAATAACATTCAAATATCAAAGATAAAGCTCAGATAAAATTTCTAAAGATTCGCTTTATTTTCCCCGAAAAACCATTCGGAAATTCAGCAAAAACGTCAGCACTGAACCAAAATAGTGTTCAACTAACCAAACTTCCATAATTTCGGCTTTGCTTAACGGGAAAAACTCAGTTTGAGATTCAAAACACGACAATTAACCCTTTCCGTCCTCATAATTTTAATTAATGGCCCCTAAAATGTACCATTGCATTTTTATTTCCCTTCGATTTTCTTTTTCTCCATCTGCTTTGGTAACGGAAAACCTCCCAAAGGATTTTCCAATACCAACTGAAAGAGTTTACATATGATAAATTTAAAAATTTTCTCTTTCATTTAACTTTTTTCAATTATAATATTTAATAGAAAATTAAGAGTATAATAATTTAATAGAAAACAATTCAAGTGCTTAACCTCATATAAGAAATTGAAAAACTTTTCAAGTTTTCATAAAATGGTAAATTTCAAGAATGTAAAATTTATAAATATTAGATTTTAATACTTTGGAAATACTTTTACAATTTCGGGGGGGAAATATAATTAAAAAATACATAAACTACATTATACGGGTTGGAAATACTCAAACTGGTTCAGGTACGCCAATGATTCCTCCTCAACCTGAGGTTCTCCTCTGCGAACTTCAACCAAAGAAGAAACTCAAACGGATATTCAATTACAACGAATGACAACTTTTAAATATATTCTACCGAAAATATCCTTCTCTCTACCTAATCGAATATTTATATAACTATCTGTATTTTAAATGACTCACAATACATCGAATATATATATATATATATTAAGAAGGCAAGCGAATAGAAAGTTTCTTTTATACAAAAGGCCAATCACAATAGTAAGAAATTAAAGCAAAGAGGAAATCCGCTTTCAGTCTCCATCAGTTATACTAAAACGCCTTCGATCGAACCGATGATTGAATATATTTGGCTGTGTTTAAATTATTTGAGTCGGCAAAGGAAGGCGAGTTACAAAAAAATCACAACGAAAGACCTCCCGACGTTAAAAAGGGTTAAAGTATAGCAAAACATGTTTTTTTCGCTATAATATAAATGAAGAACTGCAGGCTGGTCGGTGTTCAGGCACGAAAAGGTTCGGTTTGAAGGGAAAAACAAAACCAAATTATTGAGTTCAACATAACAAAACATACAAAGGGTTAAGAGAAGCAGCGTCTCACTAAGGGTAACTTTGAATTCAACCCCATCAATTATACAAACCAAACTCTGAACGGAGAGTATAATCTCAAAAAGATTGTCAACCTCTTGCGAAAAAAAAATACACAGGTTTTTACAAAAAAAACGACCAAAATTCGATGACGAGGAAAAAGCTATAAAAATATTTACACATTACTTTTTGTACAATAAAAAATATTAATTACATTAATTACAATTTTAATAATAACATTAATCCCATTTAAAAAATCATCAGATAAATTCAACAAAATAAACATTAAATAAATTAGAAAAGATAATACTCACAAACGACCGGCATTAATTTACTTTAAATAATAATACATTAATTAATTGAATGCAGATAAAGGGTTTTGCGATGGTAATACTGCTTAACACTGCTTACAAAGTATTTCATTGAAAAAGCGGGAAGAAAAGAGTGCGCTGATATTTTCAGTGAAATTTTAGGTTTGGAAGAAACGGACCGATTATTCTAATTAACACTAAATCACATAAAAGAAAAAAAAGGCGGAGTTCAGTTCGTCGTAAACTTCACATTAATCAGAATTGTACCACTCAATCTACAGATCCTCATTTTTGGTAATTAAAAAAACTAATTGTTTCTCATCGCAGTCATCAACTGACAAAAATACCAAATAACCAAAAACAAAAAACTTGAGAGAAGTTTCCAACTTCAGAGAACACAAAAAGCTGTCAACAACAAAAGCTCACCCAATTGTTAGCGATGCTTATCGAAGGATTACGTAATATCACTTTAAGTTAGCAATACGAGATAATCTAAAAATTCTGGAATGTTCTTTCAAAAGCAAAATTCAATAAAAAGAGTGAAAAAAGGCAGTGATTGTCTCACGACTGAACAACGACAGGTAAACAAATAATACCCAATTGTCAGATTAACGGATTCGAATCCGATACACTCAGTGACGAACTCAATTCTCCTTTCGAAGTTAAAACGAAATAATATCAGATAAGGAAGCACGAGTCTACCGTTTTATTATACAATGGATATGAGTCTTCATTCGGTTTATTATACTCGAAAAATCTCTCGGAGTAAACACGGCAATACTTTCGAGCAATATTGATTGTTTAAATTTTACTCGGTCAAATGCTACATAATACTTAAGAATCATAGTGCTTTACTCGGCAACTGCCGCCTGCACCGACAGCCTGCCCGATTAATTCTAAATCTAACTTTTCATTACTTTATTTATAAAAATTTAACCGAACATCTCATAAGAAAGAACTCTTACAAATAAATATTTCTATGTACAAGCAAAGGCTCGTCGTAATTTAAAGCAACTAATTTGGCCAAAGCAAAAACTGAAATTAACAGAGAAAGACATGTCTACCGAAATGATTATTTGCTCTTAATTGTCACACTAAACAATATAATTGATGGGTAACTAAATGGAACGAAACGAAACGAACGATGCATACGTAAAAAAGCCTAAAAAGCGTTCATTAAATTTATGAGGTAGGATTTGTATTTTTTTCTTTATCAGTTATTCATTAAACGCCGAATATCAAAAACTTCTACAATACTTTACCCAATTAAAAGTAAATTTCGATTATTAAGATATATCACATTGCGACTAAAATTGGTTAATACTCTACGTAAAAACCGTTACTAGATTTATAAATAAAGGAAATGGAACCGTTTAAGTTTCAACGTGGAACTAAAATTCTTTTGACACTTTGAAACGGCTTTATTGCTCTCGAATAAAACCAACTCAATACTGATCGCTCTCGACTGCACCAACAATCACTCGGATTCGACTATCTATTGCTACTCCAACGCTTTTTCTACCCTAATACGGGGAAAATTTCTAAAATTGTGCTTCCTAACGAAAAGGTGTGTTCGTAATTTAAACAATCAATTTTCCTTGGAGGAATTCCTTTCCTCGAAGTTGCCGACTTTTCGATCGTTTGCCATAGAGTAAAAAAGCGCGCGGAAGAGATCTTCGTTTACCCGTTTACCGTCTTCTTCCAGTTACACGTGCTGCACGAATTCCGGATTCAGGAATGAGAACCCCATGAACTCCGTCTGATCTAAGTTCATCATGAAGAGCTTATCCGTTGGCGTGAGATCCGTTTTCTCCGATGTGAATTGCTTATCGAAATTGCTGACGTCTTTTCGGTGTTTCTGAAATTAACGTATTTTTTTCCGTGACGAAAAACTTTCTTTTCAGTAGTGCAAATATACAAAAAAAAATCTCACAATTTTGGGCTTGAAGGGAGGTTGTACTTCTCTGTTTTCGATTCGCTCCCAATCTATCCTCCTAAAGAATGCGTGGCCTCTCACGTCCTCCTCTCCACCGTCACCACATCCGAGCCTTTTTCCGGGATTTTTCGTCAAGAACTGAAATAAAACACTTTTGCTATTGACGGCATTGCTCATTATCGAATGCTACAAAAGCTGACATAACATTTTTCATTGACGCAAAAACTGTCCAGACTCTTAACTCACCCCTTTGCACGCGTCTTTGGCCTCTTTCGACAAACTCTTCGGATAGGAAACATTATGTTCAGTGATGGCGGCAAACAACTCCTCCTCGTCTTCTCCGTCGAAGGGAGGCTGACCCACCAGCATTTCATAGAGCAAAACTCCGTAGGCCCACCAATCCACCGATTTCCCATAGGGCTGATACAAAATAATCTAAAAAAAATAATCAAACGAATGAATTCACACTCCACCAACGGAATAAGTCCTTTTGAGAATAAAATTATAAAGCTCTTCACCTCGGGGGCGATGTAATCCGGTGTTCCGCAAAAGGTTTTCGTGGTTTTATCGCCGGTTATTCCTTCCTTGCACATACCGAAATCGGCGATTTTGATATGTCCGTCCTGATCCAGCAGAACGTTATCTAATTTTAGGTCCCTGTAAACGATGCCGCGAACGTGAAGGAAGAATAAGCCGATTGCTATTTCCGAGGAATAGAACACTGCTACCGGCTCCTTGAACTTTCCGCATTGCTGAATTTGAAACATGAGATCACCGCCGTTCACATATTCCATTACGAAATACAGTCGGTCCTGTAAAACAAATATTTGTGACTTTTCAGAAGTCTAAATATAAAATCAATTTATGTTCATAATTATAAATGTATATCTTCAGTTATAATTCCAAATTTCCCCAATTGTATACCGACTCTCACCATTGTCTGGAAGCAGGAGTGCAGCTGAACAAGGAAAGGAGGTTTCTGGGAAAGAGCCAGCACTCTTTTCTCGACCATGGTGCACTCTACATCGTCGTCCTGAATTATTATGTCTTTTTTGAGTATTTTGATCGCGTACAACTCGTCGGTCCCTTTTCTCTCGGCCAGCATCACCTGGAAAAGCATACGAACGGGTGAGTTCGGAAAAGCCGATGGCCCTTGACCCTTTGACAGAGTGTGCGAGCCGCAATGGACAGAATGTGCCTCGTGTTGGAATTTAATGAGGAAATAAAAAAAATTAAACTGTTGGCAGCGGCTCGAAACGATCATTTAAGCTTTACGAACGTCGCACTCGGCTTTATAGACCTGTTTCGAGTGAAGAGAACCATCGAGGCTGTCTACTTCATTAATTGCCTCTTGTTTACTTGCATTCAAAACTGTAAACACTCCCTCCCGCTCTGCTTCAGCCCTGGGAGAATTAATTCAGGCACTTTGAAAGGCACTTAAAGCCTTCTCATTAGTCGGAGGAGAACCTTTCAAAGGCGCCAAAAGTTTCAATCTTTTCCTAATAAATCAATTACAAAAAGGTGTCGTACCTTTCCGAAACTACCCTTTCCAAGCACCATGAGAAAATTAAAATCGGAAGCTCGGATGACGTCCTTCTTTCCCATGTTATGGGGAACATCCTTGTCAGACACAACCGGAGCTCTTTTCGACAAAGAAGACTGTAAAAAATTCAAAATTGAGATTAGACAATGAAAAGGCGAACTTTTGAAAGATCCGTCCATCGAACGGATGGATTTACAGTGTGCTTGAAGTGAATAAATGCTAAAAGCTTTGAGTAAGACGATAATTAAGCTCGTGAGTTCCCCGAAATTATCATTTTTATTTAACATTCCCCTCCATTTATTGAGGACGAAAATTTGCATAATAATTCAACCTGAAACGAATGATGATTCTTCAAACTGAGCTTTTCAGTGCCTTTTCCTTTCTTCCAAGAGTCGAGAAAAAAAAAGTGTTTTTTTGTAACACCTACTAAAAGCAATAATTAGAGAATCTGACACCGCCTCAGAAAGTGATAGAGTTCATTTTGTTAATGGCGAACGCGTCGTTGCTCTTTAATATTTTCACGAGTCATTTGTATGAACACGGAATTTCTAAATTTAAGGTCTGCATCGATTAAAAACACTTCGCAAACGGAAGTTTACACTTGAAACATTACTGTATCTAAGCCCAATCTAAGACTAATTAAACACGGAATGCGATTTAAATTGCAAAAATTTTTTCTACGCGACAAAACTCATGCCCGTTGTTATTACACCTAATTCGGTCCGTTCAATGCTTTGAATAAGCGACATTGCACGGTATTTACTCTAAGAATTAATTACACATTCAAAATAAAAATTCATGCTCCGGTTTAAAACAATAAATGAACAACCTGCTCGGTCAATTTCTTTCCGCCCCCGAATAAGGGTTAAAGTGTTCTTTTGAGAGATATTTTTTATCCTTCGTCGAAAACCCTTTGACTGCACTGAGACGCAGCTCAGGGTTTCATTTCTTTATCCTCCGGTTGAAGTTTTTCAATTTCCACTCCCTATTTATAATAATTACGTTTTCAAAGAGGTAATTGAATCAGCCGCATTACAAAACTGGTAAAGAACCAAAGGAAAAATACAGAGAACAAAAAGAAAATTCAGAGCGGAAGCGGAAATTATCCCTCCGCATAAAATTTTGTTCGCCTCGTTGACTTTAATCATGTCGGAGAAAATTCCTCTTTTTCAATGCGAAAATTAAACTCTCTATAAAAAAAAATTAAGCACATACTACGTCTTAAGAACCACTTTCTGCCGTCAAAAAAAAACTGTTCAGATAAGGAGCACAGAGAACAGAAAATCTAATGCATGCAATGACAAGCAGTCATTTGGTATTTGCGATTACGTAAAGATGAGAAGAAAACCTTTTTAATGTATTAATTAGCTTTTAGCGCTTTTAAATGATAGCCTCGTATTTATTTCGTTGATAATTACATTAGGTTATCTGCTCTGTTCGTAAGTGTTGCAGACGATCGATTCATTTTGTTCTCTCTGAGTAATATATAAATATGAGTTACGTTCATATTCCTTGTTATAATTTAATTCATTCATAAAAAACATTCAGCGATTTCTATTGTTTGAGTCAGACTGAGCTCAATTGCAAACCTTTAATATTGTTTTTCGATTTTTTTCGATTCTGAATTATCAGAAAACCAAAGCTTTACTTAGTGCCTTCAGACTGTTTTATTTTCTCTATGATTTAATCTTTTCTTCTCTACATTTCAATTCTTATCTTTGTTTCTCCTCTTTTTTCAGAACTGAGAAGATCAGGAATTTTAGTTTTTGAATTTTCCGTCTCCACCTGTAAGGAATTCTTCATCTCTGATCCTTTTTGCCTCAAAAAGGTGTCATCTTCTGAAATCCCTAAAGACTGTCAATTCTTTTAAAAAAAAGACTCCCTTCTCTTAACTGCGGCATAAAATCCTGAACACTATTTCACCCTGTATTGTCACAATTATACAACCTTGTTTAATCTATGTTATTTAATGTTCTGTTCATTTATCTTATAATTTTATATTTAATTTATTGACAATTTTCGTTATGATATTTATTTAATCTATGCTACTTATTGTTTTGTTTATCTATCTTATAATTTCATATTTAATTTGCTGATTTTGCGAATTTTATTTACTGTAAAAGCTATAGCTGATCTGGTGCCTGTTTATCTCTGGATTTGTACATAATTGATAACTTTGTTTTGATTGCTGTTTATAAAAAATTTGTTGCTTATACTCCCTTAATGCCCTCGGGCGAGATAAGGCTAAATTATTATATTATTATTCAACCTTTTATGCCTAATTCATTTCACTAATTTTTTCCTTACTATAGCTGTACAAAAGCGCTCATTCAACAAAAGCTAAAAAAAAAGCAACATTCCCAATTGCGGTCCCTCAGGCAGAGCAATGTCATTCCTATAAGAGACCAAACTCCCCGCGAATGACATTAACCTGCCATCGGTCAAAGAAGCAAAAAAAAAAAAAAGCAAATAAGAATTCATTGCAAAAGGTAAGCGGAAACAGTGGGAGAAACAACAGATTATCATGCAGAGATAGTCAAAATAGCCCACCGTGTTTGTTTTTTGGCTTTTGCCCAAAATCGTAGAACCCTAATGTAAAAAATTAATCAACGCATTAGTATAAAAACAAGTTTTTCATCATCATTATCTCTGTGTCTTAAGTAAGCCTTAGGAAGGATAGTGACAAACGTTTGACATTTATCAAAAAAAAAAAAACCCTAATGGTTCCTCATTTCTCCGGGCATTTCGTTGTCTCCCAGGGAACAGTGCCTTCGAACACGATCTCCCCGGGAAATCTTTTTCCCAATGAGAATCGGCCCAATATTTTCAGCCGTTATTTATGTAAATCGGCAGACATTCTTAAAATTCAAAACTCGAATGCGAAATTTTTAAATTCAAAACAAACTCAACGAAATTAATTCCGAATTAAAACTGAAAATGATTAATTCATTATATTAACTGTTTTCTATTAAATCCCTACAGACTCTCGCAAAAATCTTCTGTTGTTATCCATTGGAAAATTCCTCGAAAAAGATAATTTTAATGGGGGGAATTCAAAAACGAACAGAAAGTCAGCACTCGGAGATGCAAACCCGATACGGCACCATTCCGGAGAGGGTTGGGGGGCAAATGAGGGGCGATATAATCAGATAAATACCCACCCCCCGATCGTTAAGACAGTTACGGCAAAACAACCCTTACCTAATGACATTTTCCCAACTCATAAATATCGAATTCTGAGGTTTTTTTTTGTTTTTTTATTGGAAACCCTCCCCGGGGATTAAGCAAAGATTTAAGTAATTCGAGTTTAATCTCGCATGGCTCGTTCCTATCGTGTTCCCTTAATTAGAAGAGAAGACAAACGGGGGTTTGTTCTTCATTTCGATGGCTTCCTTTATTCCGTATGATTTTGGGTGTAACAAAGCTCATTTCCTTTGGAAAATACATGTTAATTAAGGGAGGGATTACGACGAAAGGGAAAACATATGAGGAGTTCACTAAAACCCTTACGCGGGCCTTTTCTTTGTTATCGGGAAAAAATATTTTTTATCTCCCCCCCCCCCCACCCTCCCTCTCAGTTTTGCCTCCCTCCGGTAAAATTTCCATCCCGAAGGTAGAAAAATAAAAATGGAGAAAGGATCAAAATAAATTTTCCGTTTTTTTGGCTTTTTGCGTTTGTCTCCATTTGAAAGGTCGACCAATGAATTTCACGCGAATGTTTTTCATTCCATGAGAAGAATTAAGTCATCGCACATCAAAGAATAGATAGATTCTTCAGAAAATTTAGAACATTTACATAACAAACACAAGATAGGAGCGAAAAGAAGAAAATATTGACGTAATTTTTTTTGACGGCATCCATTAAACACTTTCTTTAGGAAAAAAAAAAAAGACCCCCGACTAAAGTGATCTGAACCTCCATCCGCATCTCCTCGGCCATAAACACCATAAATCCTTTATAGAAAGAATCAAAAACTTTTCTTATTTGATTTCATTTTTTTTTTTTTTATGAGTCATAAACAACAAACTCAGCTCTCAGACTCCCCGCCATTTTATGTGGACATATAATAATTACTTTTCGTTTCGATCGGTGGGAAAGAACTCACCCTCAGGTTGGGCTTCAGCTGAGCCAGATCCACCCCCTCTGCGGGCACAGGTACGTTGTAGAATTCGCCCTCCTCCTGAGTCAGCAGCTTGTACCACCCGTCGACCGGTTCCTTGATGAGTTCCGAGATCCCGAACGATAGAGATCCCATGAAGTCGTTCCTGGACGTTCTGTCCCAGTCCCATATTTCTATCAGAAGCCTTCGGTCTTTGTCTTCTGGTTTGAGATCACTGACAAAGGAAATAAAAATTCACACTTTGTGTTAATCCCTCCATTTTAACGAGTCTTTAATTTAAAATACAGTTCTTCGGTTAATACTTCTCAAACATGAGGAGACCCACTAAGAGGAGATCGACCCTATCATCACAAATTCCTATTTTAGCATTGTTTACTGCCAAACTGTCAGGAAATCCCGGGACAATATCCCAAATTAGTTATCCCGGCGGGCATGCGTTTTTTTTTTTTTTAACAAGATGACTATAAAAATAAATTTAACTCCATTATCGATTCATAAGAGGTTTGTAATTCGCCGAAAAAGCGTAAAACGTGTTCAAGAATGCGGGCATTGTGAACGCCCCCTCCCCCCACTTGTTTAACTAAGATTCCCACGCGAATTATTTTCGTTGTCCGAATAATTTTCACAAAAAAACTTATGTAAATGTTTATGTATGAGAGTAATAAAAGCGGCTGACCGTTAATTAGATACGTCCGAATGCATTTTCAAAGAAGCCCCGCTGCAAAACGTTTGTTTTTATTATTCGTCCCACCGATTGACATTTATTCCGCTTTTATTTTTTTTTATTTCGTCAAATTCGATCTGGTGAAAACTTTCTGACCGTTTTTTTATGAATCTCATTGTTTTATCCTAAATCGCTTAAGAGCACTGTTCGAGATAGAGAAATCTCAAAGAGAGGAAGTCCTCATTAGTGCAATGGGTGAAAGCTCTTAACCGCAGGAATCGGCCATTTCTCGAGCACAATTTTCCAAATGGAGTTCTGACCCCTTCACCCTCTCCCCCGGTGGTGGCAGAGTCAAACCTTAAGCGACTTTAAGGGGCATTTCGGTCACGAAACGCACTGCTTTTGATACGCATTGCAAAAGGCCTCGCTAACATTATCTATGTGATCGTTTTAACAATTCAAAGCTTGCGTGCTTATGTCTGAGTCCAATTAAACATTCGACTGTCATAATGAATGCTTGTTGAGGGCAGAAGTCCTTTAGCCTCTTTCGTTAATACTGTAACGGCCAAAACGGTCACTTTGATCTTTGACTTCAAAGGAACCTCCCATTGTTACTGTAAAACCAGGAAAAAAGTGAACAACAGGGAAAAAACTATAGAAAAAGAGGAGAGAAGGAAAAAATAGAGAAATGAGGAAAATCTCTAACAATTATTACCATGAAGTTACATCAATAATTGAATCAAATCAAATGATAGAATATTACAGATAGAAAAGAGGAAACAAATGTAGAAGTAATTTTAGCTTCTTCCGGGCGGAAGTTCCAGTGCTGACTCAACTCAGTTCAACTCAGAAACCGTTAGGTGTAATTTCCACCGATATTTACGCGAGCATTTTCCTTCTATGCATTTCCCAATTTGGGGGAAAACTCTGTTGTGAATCGACCCATGAGGCCATCGCCGGCAGTGCGAGAAAAAGACAACTTTTTATGGAGTTTCTCCTTGTTTTCTTCCTCGTCTCTTCACTTTGCAAACTTTTTTCATTTTCATTAAATTTCATTTTATTTTTGTTCAAAACGACGGAATAATTTGAAATAAGAAGCTTTCGAATTGATATTGTGAAAATTCGCTCCCACTTGAGTTTTTAATTAAGCCCAACAGCAGAGAGTTTCTTTTATTAGAGAGTGTAAAAGCTATTTAACATTAAACTCTTTTATATGTATAATTGAGGGCGAAAGAAACTATTAACAACTTTTATCTGAATTATCAGAAGCTAACAAAAAAAAGCTGATTTGAAGCAAAAGCACACCAAAATTGTAAAATAAATAAGACGGACAAAATTTGTATAAAATTTTAAACACAAACGCGGGAAATTTAAATAAAACTTCTATAAATAAAAGCGGGGAGCAGATTTTAGTTTTATTACCGTTTTATATTTATATTTTAAATGCCCAGTTTATTAAAATACTGTTTTCGGCATCACAATGGGAATAAAATTATATAAAATATCGATGGTTTGTGTTAATTTACAGATGTCGCTCAACTTTTTTTTTATATAATTTAAGTGCTGTCACAGCTTTCGATCAACAGTCGCAAGTTTTAATTAAGCAAACTTTTCATTAACCGAACGCGGTTTCCTTAGGGGATTGCGTAGAGGGTGAGAACCTTCGACACTTGTTTTAAAACTGCGCAAAAACTTTTCAAAATAAGAATTAAAAAATTGTTAATAAATTCCCTGAGACCGAGGCCGAATCGGGCCATTTTATGGTCCATTAACGTCGCAGCCGGGATTTGGAAGCGGCTGGGATTTTAATAATGACCCCCCCCCCACCCCCCAATATACCGCCATTCCGTTTATGTTGATTAATTTACTTACAATACTATGGTTTCGTTCCAAACAGGATTGAGGCACGCCTTGATGGTCTTTGTCTTTCTTTTTATGTTATCCGAGTCTGGGATCAATTTGAGTTTGACGTAGGGGTCTGACAACCCGTTCGGATCCATTGGAATTAAATTTTTACCCTGTTTCACTGGAAAAATAAATTCATAATACTCATGAATAATTATTTACATATAATTATTACTTTTGGGAGTAAATTAAGCAGACGATTATGAATTTTGCGATGGTTAGTTAACTGAATAAAAACCGCAATAAATTAAGGCTCGGGAAAAGCTTTGATGTTTCAACATTTTGTTTATTGGGCATTCGGAAACATTAAATAAATAACTGCAAGTGTGACGCAAATAGCGAAGAGTTTCCGTACGACTCGAACAATCTGAAATAAATGCATTTGTTTAAATGATAAGTGAGTACGATGACGACATTGCTGAGCACAGCAATAAGTACATAGTCCAAATTAAGGATTAAAATCGCGCTGTTCGGGTTTGATCGGCAGCCTTCGGAAATCTTCGCCAATGTTCGGAATTAATCGTAATCAAAAGCACATGGCCGTTTCTTTAAAACGGGAGAAAATCCGACTGTTTTGGCTTTTTTAAATCGGTCTGACTGCGTGAAATATTTTTTTTTATTTTTACTTTTTTTTAATTATCTTATTTGACAACTCCACAAAATTTAATTTCTGAAACTTTTCGAACTCCGACAGAATTAGTCCCAAATCGATGCCAAGTTTTGCCGAGACTTAAATGGTCACGGACAAAGTCATTAGATAAATGAATCGGTGCAGTAACAAAATAACACAGTGAGAATAATTCTTAATGGGAAAATTCAGACAATAGCCCAAAGTTCGTAATTTATTTTTTATATCCGAACTCGGAAATGCAGAATGAAAGTTTCCGGGCATTTTAATGAGTCGGAGGATTCAAAGAAGGACCGGACAACAAATAATCCTCTTTCCAATAATATTCAATGTCACACTTAAATTACTGCGTTGTGGCGCTTTTTCAAACAAATTTTAAACTCTTCTTTCATCATCTCCTTAACGCAAACGAAGCCAAAAGTCTACCGATCGTTTCCCGCCTTTCTCTTTCGCTGGTTTAGACCAAATAATTAGTCTAACAAAACGTGAATTACAATGGAGCAACACAATGTTAGACTACAGATCACATCTTTCCATTAATTAAAATAAAGCATTTTCTAAAAGTTGGATGCCAAATTTAATCCCCCCCATTGTTCTCCACCAAAAAGAGAAGTACTTAAATGCAATATCTCTCTCCTCTCCTGTTAAAGCTTCACAAAATAAAGGAGACATTTCAGCTGACGAAAATTCCCGTCGACTTTTTAAGTGTTTATGTAAATCAGGTGTTTAAAGAATGAACGACACAAATGGAATAAGTAACAAATAAACAATAACAAAATTTAAGAAAGGAAAAAAGGAATGTAAGCGTTAAGAAAAATAAAGGAACATAAAAAAAAGAAAAAAGTTAAACCAAAAAAAAATGTTTTCCTTTTATTGAATTGAGTTGAACAATAAATGTTAATATATAACAAAAGCAAATTTTCATATGTGTGTGCGCTTTGGATGTGTGAACTCGTAATCAATAATTTTGAGTACAAACTTATTCACATATTAACTTTTTATATATTTATAAAAATTATTTACAAACACTGTATAAATTACAAAGAAGAAATACCATTTATAACTGTGGTTGTTAGAATTTTCGCATCAATTTTCAAATCGTTAAACCCAAGAAAAAAAAGCAAAAACCTGAGAGCTGCAGTTTACATAAAGAGCGGAAGAAATAATGAAGATAATAAAGGAAATCCTTAAATTTCAAATTTCCTCCGAAAATATTAAAAAATTACAAAGTCTTCGTCGGGTTTTTTCAATTTTTGGATTCTCACAAAACCTCTTCATCTGAGAAAAGGTTGTTAGAAAAGTAACGAAGACTAATTTGAGAAGTCTAGGCTACCTTTTAATTTACTATAATTTCTTTACTCTTCCGAGTAACTTTTGTGCATTGAGATGATAAGAGGTTTATTACTTTCTTCTTCCCTTTCTTTCGTTTCCGAATCCTAATTACCCTCAACAACTTTCTCCGATTCTCAAGGGAACGATGATGCTTCAAATAATTAGCTTTTGATAGATTCTCGACAATTTTTTCTTCTGCTTTTCGAAAAACAAGGGAAAATTCGGCATTGGAGGAATGTTGATAAAAACCTTCCACGTCCTGGGAACGGATGAAATCCTCGGGAATTTTTCGCGACAGATTTTATTTGATTTCTGACACTAAAACACATTTAGAAGATGCCCGGAGGAAATGGATAACTAGGTAAAAGAAAGCCTCGAGGAGAAAGTGGGCGGAAGAAAAGAAGAAATAATATATTGAGGAAGCAGACGATGTGGGCGAGCAAAATTTAAACAAATTACTGTCGAGCTTCGCATTATTTCTTTTCTTTCTCCGAGAATTTAATTTTGCCTTTATTTTTTTCTTTACTATTCGACTAATTCTTTTTAGTTTTCTACTTCTTAAGTCAGACTAAACCTTAAATCGTCCATTGTGTCATCTTCCAGAACGATAATCCATTCCGTTATTGAATGCAATGGGATCACTCATTGATGGTTTTTGTAAGGTTGAAATGGAAAACCCCCGAGCACAAATTCAGGTGGGTGTGCTCAGGGTGTGCCCACACCACTCAGTCAAAACGGGGAGTCATTGGAAAGGAGATACTGTAGAGAATCAGACTTACCTCCAACTGTCAGTTTATTGCCGATGCAATCGATTTTGAGTTCGATGCGGCCGCGCCTTTCTGTGTGATCGCAGCCACATAAATTTGGAACGCTTTCTTCGCATCTTTTGTGCACGTTCATGTCGCATGCTGAAACCGGAAAATCGTTTCTTAAAATATTGATCTTCTATTATTAAAACCAAAGAAAATGAGGACTTCCTCTTTTCTCCACCGAAGGAAGTATTCGTTAAAAAAAAATTTGCTCTCATGTTTATATCATTTCAAATTCCACCGAAGGTAACAACATTTTAGACTGTTAAAATACCTTAAAATTCAAATCAGTATTTTATTGGTACATGCAAATGAAATAAAAAGATTGGGTGTACTGAATCCATTTCCGGGCCCTCTTTCCCGAACATGATTAAGCTTTTCGATTACTTCCTTGTTTCTGCTATGCCAATGCTCTCATAATGTCCAACCTCTTTAATTTCTGTCCTCTTTGGGTGCAGTCAATCTTCTTTTTGCTCCAATCTGTGGCTTTTCTTAATATTTTTTACGTTATTTTCCACTATTTTCTACGTTTCCTAATTTTCTTAAAAATTTTACACACTACGCAGCCCTTTTTTAGACAGAAGAAAATTTCAAACCGCTCGAGGCCGCTTTTTCCGCTAGAATTTTTCCCACGGAAAATTTATTTTGATGAAAATGTAAACATGTATTTCCAGAAACGGATACAATTTAAGTTAAGCGAATCGATCCGACGGCCAGTTCAAAATAAACCAGACATATCGTTACTCCTTTAATTTTTAATTCCCAAAGGGCTTCCACCGAACAATTCTTGGCCCCTTTCGCCTCATTAAAAATTTCTACTTTCATAACCCCAGTCATTTTGTCTTCTCCTTAATAAATTATACTTCAAATCGGAGCTTTTGCAATCACTTCCTGATAAATTTACAAGAACACTTTGATCCTAATGCGTTAAGACCCCGAATTAAGGTTTTTCAGCAAAATTTTTTTTTTTAATTTCCCAATGCCCAAACCGTCTGAATAAACGTGACAAATCCACATAAATTATTACCGCAGGGAATGAAGCACTTGGAGAGGTTCCGGAGATTTTCTCGTGAAGGGTCACTGCAGTTTGGGTAAAATTTATGGGCGAAAGCTATTAACAAACCGAAAGGAGAGAGATTTGAATGACCTACAAAAAACTCCCTTTTTGGTTTGTCCATCCTCTTTCCCTGTCCGGTCCATTTTTTGAAATTTTTTTCTCACATAGAAATTTGTCAGTGCACGAAAATGGATATAAAAGCAGGAAAAAATGAATCGCGAGTCATTTAGCTTATTTCGAAAAGCTTATTTCATTTCGAGGTGCTAAGATTTCCAGGTGAATTGAAATATATCAAAAATTAAGAAAACTTTGGAGAAAGTTTCCTGATGGAAATTGACAGGGTAAAATATTAAATGAAAGATGAGATTTCCTCAACGTCTGCCAATTTTCTTCCGTTCCCATTTGTTTATATTCGAAAATCTTGCACGACTCATTCGTTCGTTCATTCATTTTCCAGCAGAAGACATCAGAATTAAAATTCGATGGATGAGACAAAAATAAATGATTGAAAAGCCCTCACCATTTTGTGGAAAATGATTTTCCCAAAAAACCTCACACAAGGAGATGGGTGAAATCTTTTTCGCGGCCGACAAGGTGCAGTCGAATGAGAAATTTGATTAATTTTCACAATGTCGAAAATCAATAACGCTATCACCTCATTAAATGCCTAAAGTGCGACGCCAATCCCATTACTCTTTAAGTGCTTCAACGTGAAGCTCCACCGGTCTAAATAATTGCGTAATAAAGACGGTAATGAAATAAAAGAATTCTATTGATTAGCGGGTATAAAAAGCGAAAGCCCCCGAATTCGGTCAGGAATTTCGTAAAAGCACAATGAATACTCTGTTGTGGCCGCCTGAGATTTAGAATTAGCTTTTCCACAGCATTTATAAACCCAGAAGAACAACCGGCATTAAATCTACAATATCTGAAGAATGGATGATTTCCCCGGAAGTATAACACGTAATTTCTCAACCTAAAAAAAATTCTAAAACGATTTCTAATCTTTATGCCAACACCCCTAGGCGAGTTACCCCTTTTTAAAATTCAATTCGTGTTCTCAAAGTATAAACATAAAGAATCTGCATTAATTTAACCTAATTCTATGAAGTAGACAGAGCGTCTCTGTATCAAAAAACCCCCGATTCACAGTTATATTCAAACAATATTATAAAAGACTTAACGGGGTGGGAAAGGGTGACGTCACACGGGGAATATCTTTCAAAAGGAGACTGTTTGGAAAGGAAAAAGCAAAATTCTAGGCCGTGTCGTTTCCAAAGCGGCCGCCCACTCTCTGCTTTCCCAAAACTGCTCCGGCAATCTGTTCTAGGGGAGTTAATTAAAATCAAAGAGAGTAAAGATCGGATTTTCCCTTTCCAAATCCTAATAAATACGTTTTAAATTTCCTGTTTCTCAAAATTTTACACTCCCCACACGCAAAATAATAACTCACGGCTGATTTTATTTTCACGGGAAAGGTGCGTAAGGAGTGTTTCTTTTTTGCGGTTAATTTATACCGGTGGAAATTTTTTAATCGGAATCTCTCTGTGATTTACGGGAAAAGTTTCGCTAAAAAATTATTCAACACTTAGTTTTCATGGCGTGACTGGAGATATTTAAAAAAAGAACACTGCCGTTGTTCTTATGTTCCGCTTTGAATAATTTCCGGTTGGATTTACCGTTTCGTTGGGGGAAATGCAACAGCGATTCTCTTCCAAAGAGTCCGACTTTTGCACATATCGTTATAAACTTGGGGATGTAATTACTACAGAAAGTTAGGAACAATTGCTAAAGATAAAATGAGTGCTATGGTTTCCTCATTAGAAGAAATCCCTCTTAAAGAGTAAATCCATACTATCTGGACATTAAATTAGAATGACACAACAGTCATTGAGAATGTATAATTTTCAGATTCATTAACTGCCGAGGCAGACTTCTAATTTTTACAGAGGGGGTTGTGAGTCCTGGAGGGATAATTTTGAAAAAGAGAGGTTAACGAGAGTGAAAGGGATATCTAAAAGAGGGAAAAACAAGCTGGGAAAATCACCCCGCGATCCTAAGAACGACAGCAGAGTGCGCTAACCTCTAGGCTACCCGGGTCCTCCAACGAAAAACTTTATAATACTTTAATTGCAATGGTTTCTCGAACATCTGACTCTCGGAAAAACTTTAGTTTGAGAGAGAGAACTTTCTTATTATAGGCATAAACATTGCCCCCCCCGGCAATATGGAAAACGAAAAGTTTTTCCATTTCGGGAAAACTGCAACAAATATAAATGTCGCAAAAGTGAGGAGTGGTTTTTTCGCAAAAAAAAGTGAATTCCCATCACTTCTTTTGGAATGGCAGTAAAAGAACATGCCATCTTTTCTGGAATATGATAATTTTATTCCGATTTTTATGTTATCGGCCATCGGATTTCGGCTCGACCGTTAAACAATACTAAAAATCGTCATAAATCCTTAATATTCCACCCGGGAACATTTTCCGTAAATGAACGGAAGAGCATTAAAAGTAAAAATCAAGAGTTAAATGCGTCCCTGTTTACTTCAAACAAAGAATTCAGAGAGGGATAAAACTTATGGAAAAGTAAGCATCGTAAATTGTCTCCCTTATAAAAATTTTAAAAAGGTGAAGAACAACTCGACCCGGGAAAGTCGCAGAGAAAATATTTATTTCTTCATATCTAATTCAGTGGAGAGCTTTTTTTTTCGGAAAATAAAAACTCTGGTTCATCCATTAAACGAAATTTTAGGCGGTACAGCAGCGGTAGATAAGAGCTTTGAGATTGCCCGAGAATAACGACAAAACCTGCAGTCATTTATCATACATAAACCCAACCAATGGGCTTTCCGTTTTTTTTTTCTTCCCCCGCCATTTTCGATTTGTTACGCCCGCTTCCATTTTCCTTTAATGAGACCTATTGAATGACTCCGATGGATGTTCGACCCAATTAAACCCCTAATCTCTCATTGCATTCAAAGACTAAATAAATTCCCAACTCTTGTCGAAAAATTGGACTTACGGGGATGAAATTAATTTAGGCGGGAGGAGAAACTGATGAATATGTATTTTTGGGAGAGAATGCCAAGGGAAAGGTACCGTACTTTCCCTTGAGTGCGATACTGCTTTTGCTTTCGACTGACCTTTTTCACTATTCATATGCTGATTGGAGTAAGATTTCAAAGGGCGAATTCTCTCAAACGGAACTTTATTATGTTGGAAACCATAATGGTGGTCCATTTGTAAGAATGAGTATTTGTGATTTAAATTTTAATTATCGGATCGATTTAATGTGGATCGGAGTTTTTTTGATAAAATATAATAACCCGAAATGAGAGTCTCACAAATTCAGAAGAATAAAAACAGAGAAGAGGACGGCAATTACGGTGAACCTCAAGGAATTGCCACCGATAAACCGGTGAGGTGGTCGAAATTTGATTTAAATTTAATCAAGCAAGCAAACAAGCTAAAAGGGACAAACGAGTCTTTTTTCCCCCGCCCTCTCCACCCCTTCCGATCCAACACATGCAGCGTTTTTCTGTCAAATAATTAACCCAGAAGTGTTTACAAAACCGTCTGTCTGCGGTGACAAGGCCAAGTTTTTAACTTTTTTGGATTTCGATTATGGCGCAAGTTTAAAAAAAAGAGCATCAGTGAATGTCTTAATCGGAGGAAAAAGGAAGAAAGATTTTTTTACGAGGCACGCCTTTTTCGCACAACTGGAGATTTTCACAAGGAATTCTTCCCAAATAAAAATCATTTAAAGTGCCAAGGTTGGAAAAGTCAAATTGCAATAAGACTTTCCTAAAGAGCTCACTCTTTCCAAAAAATGGATGCTTGAAGATGGTGGAATGTCAACCAATGAAAAACCAAAAAGGGTTAGCATTCAATGAGTAGAGTTGACCAACTACAAAGTACACAAAATCTATTTCCGCAGGTAAACGCTGGAAAATCAAACCACATCTAAAATTCTGGCGACACAATAATCGCACACGGAGAGACAAAAAAAAATGCCAAAACGACGAAAAAGCAAATGGCGAAAACTTTCCACGTTCTCCTGATTCAACTTCTGCTTCTCCTGCCAGTGTTTTCTTGTTATTTGGGATTTGAAGAAATGAATGAGTCCGCGATGAGATAATGTTTCCGTTTCCCCCTCGACCTTTTCATTGGGCCGTCAGCAAAGAGCAGAAAAATTATTCCGGTTAATTCAAATCCAATACAACCAGAGTCGAAGTTGGAATTCAAGCTGGCAGAGCTTTCAAAAACCGAGTTATATTTAACACGTCGTACATTTCTCATGTCTCTGGATTACTCGTTTCTTCAAAATCACTTTCAATAAGTTTTTTTTTATATTCGCTTTCAGTGCTTCTTTACCTAAGATGATTTGTTCCATGGAAAATTCTCAAAGCCGCCGACGTAAGAGTTAACTTTGACTCTGACAAATTTCCAATAAATCTCCCTTTATTTTATTATTGTTCAAAAGGCATTTGAAATCCTTCTGAGAGCCTTTGAGTGAAAAACACAAATTAGATAATATGACAAATTTTATGAATTTACCCCAGGAGTCGCAAAATGTCACAGCCATATCTGAGAGAAAACTGATTATTTTTTCTTTTCTGTAAAGTTCGCAATACGAAACGAACCCAAAGAATTCATTGCCATTACTCTCTGTCAAAACATGACAGAGAGTTCACCAGTTGTTTATTTATTTTGCAGAATTCGTTGCAACAGAGTCTGCACTTATGTCTGTTTGATTTTTAATAGTTTTTGATGGTACTCCAACCCTGGATAAGGTCAACCCTTTTGAGATATCATAACGTGGCTCTTAAACATACAGCAGGAACTCATATTGTAGCTAACGGTTTTTAGGCACTTTATTGTGTTATTTCCTTCAATTATAAATGAATAACTTAGGTTTCTTTTCTGATTTCTTTTAAGAAGAAATTCTTTTAGGACGGTAGGTTCACTTTTAACTTTTAATTTGTTATTAAAAGTTAATAGTACTCGAAATATATAAGTCTTTAAGTGCCATCACTTTACATTTGATCAAAAGCACAACCCCACAACTGTATTAATTCCTGCTTCATCAGCTCGTTTCGGTATCAGACGAGCACACACTCCATTTCAAGGGCTGAATATTCGCATTTCACTCTTTCACGTTGTCACCAAATACCAAAAAATGGATTACAACAGATCTAAAAAGTGAATAAATTAATGAGACTTAAAAGAAGAAAAATACCTTCGCATTGCATGCCCTGATGTATGACGCCATAGAGCAAAGATCCGCAGTGATCGCAGAATGTCGGACTAGAATAAGTGTGAACTTTGAATCTGTGTTTTGTTCTGGAATCCTGGAAAAAAGAAATTCATGATAAACTCAGGATAAACTAATCATTACTTATTAGGCAGTGTTTTAGGAGAATTGTGAAACCAATTAAACTCTGTACTCAGGCGTTCTAAAATGATTACACTGTTTCCCTATTACTAATAAAAGAATATTAACATTAATGTCGGTGATTTTCTTGAACAGAAGCGAGAGAAAGATGGACATTGAATCTCCAAAAAGAAAATTTTACGGGAGGTTAAAAATTTCTTCTCCTGATTTATAAAACTTTATCCCCTTTCGCTTCAATTACTTCGAATGCTAAGTAAAAGAAATAATAGAATTTGGAGGTCTTTTAAATTAGAGGTTTAAGAGATATGAAAGTTTTTTCCCCCGAAAAAAAAAAAAAGAAATTACATTTTCCTTTATTTCTGCAATTGTCACGACCAAAAAGAGAAAGTTCAAACTCAATTTTAACTGAGAAAATTTTATTAACAAGGGTGAGCGAAATGTCCTTCCCTCGCCATTTTCTTTCCTTTATTTGGTCACCACCCTCATCAAAAGCAGACAATTTCCGAAAGGCTAGAATTTTCTGTCCAGGCATCTTTATTCTCATGCCATTCAACAAAAAAAAAATAATTAATGAGCGCCGTAAAAAAAATCTGATAAACAAAGATAAAAGAAAATGAAATTAATCTCGGGAGATGCTCACTTGAATTTTTCCCTTTTATTCCCATTGTGAATAATTGAAAACTAAAAGAGATTTCCAAGAGCCCGTTATCTAATTAAATACCGGTTTTATATAATATAAAATTATAAAGCGGGAGTGACAAGAGCTTACCCCTCCGCGTGGGATCTCTCTAATTCAAAAAAGGCTTTCCGAAAATAATAAAAAACAACATTTTCGAGCAGTGTAAGAACCCGCGAGAAACATTCCTCATTGTTTATCTTCTTTTTCCAGCTCCCGACTCAGCAGTAGCATATTCCATTTTACCTGTTGCTCTATCGAAACCTTTTCGGAAGTGCATTAAACTAATTTGGACGGGAACTTCTGATGCGAAAAATCCCATCCCGAAATTAAAGTTAATTCGCTGTGTAATTGGAATGCTTTCGAATTCGCACTGCGCCAAAGTTATCCTCACCTCAAACACAAATTTCGAAAGCTTCAGCCCAAAATTAAGCTGACCAGTGGGGTAATTCTCATTAAGAAGGAAGCGCTTTTGAGGAAGTTCCTAACCTTACATCAATAATTTGTAAGAGGAACAACAAAGTACAGAAAACCCCACTTGAAAATTTAAAAAAAAAAATAAACCAATGCATTCGAAATTGAAACTGTCAAATAAGTTCTGACAAATCTATCAATTTTTCACGAAAGGATTCCACACTGAGGCCTTTTCTAAAATTTTCTAATTAAAAATTAAATCCGCCATTTTTCTTTCGATTTTCTCCCTCCCTTTTAAAATGATTAATATTCAAAATCAAACTAAAATGTTTAATTCTGAATTATTATTGCTCCCCGTGTATAGATGCGTTGACTGAAAATTTTCAACCCCCACAATGTCCCGCAGGGGAGGTTAAAGTGAACCTTCACCTTTGAATTCTTTCGGGAAATATGTAAAACCGAAATTTCGAAAAACTTTTACATTATAAAGCGAACAAAAGGGAGATTTTTGAGGAAGTTACGCTTGCGTGCGTAATGCGAGGTGCGCTTTATTTCATACGCATTATGAACTTAGGTTTAGGGGTGGGTCTGACTTCATAAAAATTAGATTAGCATGCACAAAGGTATAAAATTTACATCCGCGACCTCGTAAAAATTATTTATAATTCAAACTTATTCACACCTACAAGGGGTCTATTGTCAAACCGTTTGAAGGGAGGGAAGCATTCCCCCATGAAAAAGATGAGGGAGCGGGAAGAAACCGGAAACGAAATCGAAGAAAAAAACTGTCACAATGGAATGTTTTCCACAGCAATTTCCGTTGCGAATTTGTGCTCCGCCTAGCCCCAGATGAACGTCCATTGTTCTGTTGTGAACTTACCAAAAAGTGTCTTTTGTTTCAGCGGTTTTATAGTCCCGTCACATGAATTCCTTAAAGCCATAAAATGTGGCAACACCCAACAGTTTGCCAAAATATTTGCCGCTCTCGTTATGAAAGGGAAAGCTGAAATCCCGAGAAGTCAGCACAACATCGCATTGTCTGCTTGTGCTTTCGCCGGAATTTCAAAGGAATGAATGAATTATATTTTGGTCGTCTTACAGTAAAATGTTTCGGAAAATTGCATCGATGCAAATAAATCGAACAACTGCAGCCCCCCTAAATTAGAAACCCAAACTTTCACTCCGCGATGAACACCAAAAGTAACCGGATGCGAGAATATTCTTCTCGGACAGATCTGAAAGATTTACGACATTTTTCTAAATTTTTATTTTTTTCCGGGGGAAAACATGCAAAATGGCTCCGCGGGGAGTAATTTTCAATGATTTACTTTTGAAATCCGAATACTTTTCATGAAAGTCTTCACAGACGTGATAAAGGCTTCCCAATTTCGAGGGCTTTGAAAATCCTTCGGCGCATGCATAAATCCAATTTCGGCTTTTCAAATTACCACGTTCCTTTCTTTCTACTTTTCGCTATCAAAGAAATGAATGATTCAATTGTCTTACTGCCTGAAAGGCTCCTTAATTAGTTAAGTTTAAATTAGGCTGGAAACAGCCTTAATCGATTTGTTCAGTGGGAAAGAAACATATCGATCCAAGTGTGGGTTCAAAATGGAATTCTACCTGGGGGGGCGTAGTGCGTAACTTTTGCAAGGAAGGATAAGAGATAATGAAGGGTGGATTAAGGGTAGATTTTCATAGTCTGAATTATTTACTCCCTCAAATAAGGGTAACTAAGAAACACTTCTGCGATGCGGCGTTTTCAAATATAAGTGAGCCCAAAAAAGGAAAAATTTTCTAAAAATATTCTAAAAAAAAGTTATTTTTTATTGAGTTCATGTAAACACACCATTCTGCGTTGTAAAGGGGGGGAGAAAGAATGAAAGTGTCCCTTAAATTTTTAAACTCCTTTTCCTGATTTATGACTCAATATCGAGCTTTTAATATTTAAGAAATAGGATTTGAAAATAAAGTCAATCCGCAGAAAGGTTTTCTAAACGTCGATAATTCAACGGCGATTTGAAAAAGCTGTAGACGAAAGTTCGTCGATTCGATCCAACATAAATTTTGAGGGGTACTTCAAATTTTGTATTATTTTTTTGGAATAATGGAATCGCATTTTTATGCATTTGTTGTTTTTCAATAAAATTCGATATGTGAAGGAAGAAGTGATATAAAATAAACAAAATGGTGTTTGCATGACAGGAAAAATGGGAATTTGCACGAATATCGAATAAAATAAATAATAAAATAATTCTCATGAAAAAAATCTTTGAAGTTCATTAAGGGAATCAGTTAATTACAGTGTATTTAAGAGGTCCTGTATTGAATCTGTGAATTCTGTTGAGGGACCAAAGACTGGCACACAGTAAATGGAAAGATTTTACGAGGGACACTAAGGATTACCAACATAACACCATTACTTACATCTGAATCGGCTCCTTTGTCTGCCCCTGGGCAGGTGAATGATACGAATTCGTGGCATCTTTTGTGGACAGTATAACTGCAAACTGTAAAAAAATAAAAAAAAAACAATGGGATTAATAATAGGCATCGATGTTTATTTTATGCAATCTGTGTAATTAATCAAGACGAAACTGTCAAGTGGTTGCGCGGAAGCTGCCAACTTTTTGTTTTACTTCTGTCTCGGCCCTTTTCTCAAAATTATTCAAAACAGCAGTTCATTTCCGGTATTCAAACTGGGTTTTCGAAAGATAAACTGAATCTTTCGAATTTGTAAAGCAAACGAGGAAACCGACCCAACTACGGTAACCACAACTAATAGAAAAACAATCATTTCAGTTTATCTTCTTCCGATTAGACCTGTTTTTTCCTCTTCCCACCCAATTTCCACTCTCCATATGATCCTGCCTTCTTTATCCTACTTTTACGCAGTCCTTTAAAAATTTTATTATTTTTTTACTGAAGAATATGTGTAAAAATTATTCTCCCACAATTCCTAAAAAAAATTGTTCATGTTCCAATTGTCGTGCATTTTCACAGACAATCTCGTCATTAAAAACAGAATTCCAAATATACTCAGAGTTTCTGAAAGCATAACAAAATCTATTCCCAACTGGAAGATGTAAAAAGACGGAGAAACGTTCTCTACCGCTGAATAATTAATTCCTTTTATTTTAAACTGTCACTTCAAGGCCGAATTTTCAGCAAAGGGTTCGAAAGAAAGAGTTCTCCTTCGCTTAAAAAAGGGTACTCGCGAAAGACTGGCTCTGCTACAACCGCCTAAAAAAATATAAAACAATGCAAACTTCCAAAAGCCTCTAAAGCTTTTAAAAACTTGTTTTCAAACTGAAGTGACTTCCTATTAAGAGGCAGATTAGAGAGCTTCGCTGAGAAGCATTCGTTTCGCTAAAATCGAAATTCTCCAAAAACTATCCGGAATTTTCCACCCAATGTAAAATTTCGCTGACATTTTCCCTTTATTTTTCTTGGTTTGCATCTAAAATTTCACCCTTTCATTAATTTTAATTAATTTTTGAGCTTCCACGCAGGGTAAATATTTAAGAAAGCGCGCCGCATTATACCCACCAAAATTGCAATTCAAACATTGTGCGGGGCAAAAATACCTCCAAAGAATTTCCCGACTCAAATTTTGGATTTCATTTTAAGCGTTCACCATGAAAAGGTGAATGCATGAATCTAAGGAATTAGCTTCAGTTCAGAATCCGAAAAGGTTCACTCTCTCTCTCTCTCCATCCTTCTGAATGGTAATTAACCCAAAGACACTCCTGCGACTAAAAGTTAAACAAATTTAAGTGCCGCCATTTTCCCCGGATTCTCTGCATAACCGACTGCAAAATACTCCGCTTTCAGGAATTTTTAATCAAGGGTAAAGGTTACTGCTGAGAAGTCTCCTTTGATTTTATCAGTTATGGTCCGCAGGGCTGCAAAACCACACCCTTAAATTCCGCACCCGACTAGACGGGAATTAAATTACTTTAGAGTTTCTTTAAGAGAAGCCTAATGACTGAAAAATCCCCTTATCTGCTGGAAATTTGTTGACTTTTTGGCTTTTCCTCATAATGCATTTTCTAAATAATGGAGTCTAAAAAAAAATTTAACTTCTATAACTTCACAACCCTGGAGATTTCTGTTTCTTTTGCGTTTACAAACACCGACGACAACATACTCCATTTTGTCGACCGATACTAATTTACACGAAAAACAAAGTTTAATAATTAAAACGAGAGCTTACCTTGACATTGATATCCCTGCTTTCCAAACCCCCTGAAAAAGAAAAACATTTAGTTAATCTCCCGTCCAACCAAAGATCACATTTGTTTACATTAAAATTAATTAAAAAGCGGTCACACCAATGAGGGTGGAATTTCCCTGTTTTAACTAACAAAAACCACTCTTCTGCTTTTAATAAGACAATGATACATTTCTATCATTCAGATGTGTAACCCCTTTGCTGTTATTCCTATTCCGTACCTCGAAAGCTCGGAAAATTCATCTTTCCCATATAATTTCGACTCAAATTTAGAGAAATAATTTTACCGAGAATTGTTATCAGTCAGGCGATAGCTTTTCAAGTTAAAAAAAAAAAATTACTGACAATAAAAGCCGAACTCTACTGGTAAATTAGATTTCTCATAAAAAATAAAACGAGAGTTTCTCGGTTAATTAAATCAACAAACAAGAGACAGGAATTTATATCCTGAAAGGGCTTTCGTTGTGCCTGGCATTAAGCTCTTTCCAGCAGTAAGTTGACGTTTCGGTAATTATTTTTCTTCACGTGATTGCCTCCTTTTGTTTGGCGTAAAACATAATCATCTCGTCGTTGAACCCTCTCCGAGATTCTTTCATTTTTGTCTTATCTAATGAAAATTATTGAAGTCAATTGCCCGGGTATTCATTCATCAAAGGCATTTTTCCGAGAAAAACAGTTCTCAGAATCATATTTTCCCGACTGAGAAGTCTTTAAAGTTTCATTACGTAAATTTTTATCGATTTCTGCATCAGCGATTTTAATGCAATTTTGCTTTTGCTCAATCGATCAATACAATATTTCCATTTTTCATACAAAACACAACCAATTTAAATTGTATGCTGTTTTATAATTACACAATTACACATTTTTACCCGTAAGTAACGGAAGGACGGTCAAAATAATTGCGGTGTCGTAACTTATTTTGTTTAGATCAGATATATTTTCATACTCGACATAAAAAACTGTTTAATTCATCTGTGTTTCCTTTAATAATTCTTTTATACTCTTTTTATTGTAATTTTCAGATAATAATTGTTAAAGGTGACATTTTTGCTTCCTACTTTTTTCTGAAAAATGGATTTTTAAAACGACTGATTTGACCGTTTTAATGTTACGGTTTTCAAATCTGTCTAAAAGAGACATTAGAATAGTTGGATAAATTTTTTTTAGTCTTCTGCTAACCCTATCATACGCAGTGCTTCTAAACAAATCGGGAAATCTCAATTTGACGGCATATTTAGCATGTGCTTTTATAAATAAGTCAGTTATCTTCTCATTTCTGCCACACACGCCTTTTTCAACTTATACTCTTTCCTCCATCTTTTTCAAATTTTCCCAATAACAAAGTATTCTTTCCGTCGCACTCTGAAATGATTCCCTCTCTATATGTTTTTTATTCTGCTTCCGTTATTTTCTAAATTCTTTGAGAACAAACCGAAGTAATAGGAGTCGTTTTTCTTATTAAAATATCAAAACCTTCTTTTTTTTAAAGTTCCGAGATGATTCGCTCCGTTTCAGACATAATCGAATGATTTAACAATAAACCATGTCGAACACATAAACTGGTATGGTTTTCGGGCTCCTGAAAAAGCAGTTCTTCTCCGAGAAATCGATACAGCCGACGACAGTCGTAAACCCAGTTAATGATTCTTAGAATCGTCTTCCCTTTGAAATTTCCAGCAGAAAAACTTCTGCAAGACAGAAATGAGCAACTTCTCGGAGAATGTCTTGACAGCTATTTATAATTCTTCCAACTTGGAAATTTCTCTTTTTCCCTTATTCGAAAAAATAAGGGTTGCGGAAAAACTGAGAAATTCGGTTATTCATTTTGTGTTGGCAAAGTGCACTGGTAAATTAAATTTCTCCTTTATTTTTTTATGCAGATTTTGTTAAGGCAATGATAAAAATTTTACAGTGGTATAATTCCAAAGGCCAAACAAAACTATTAAAAATCTTCCAATTCCTTTTATACTCACTTCCTTTGAAAGACTTTCTCAATCACTCTAAATACTGATATTTGTTTCTGAAATGAAGGCTGCCATTTTGAAAAAAAAAATCATGACCTCGTTGGAAAAAACCGCAAAATGCTTCAACGGGGGAATAAATTCTTTCGAGAAAGCAGCACTTGGCATTTTCTCCAAAATTATTCTCATTATTCCCCCGGAAGAAGGTTGGAAGTAAAATAATTTTTATAGAAGCAATGGGGGGAGGGGGAGTAGGGGGGGGGGTGAAAAGCTTTTCCCCGTGCCGAGAAGTGCATGCCTTGTGACTGCCAAGAAAATAGGTTTTCTCTAAGTGTCCAATTTTATTAGGAAAAAACACATGAAAGAAGGATTTGGCAGAGGGTAGAGGTCAAGAGGTCAACTTCATTTCAAACATTGCCTGGAATCACTGCTTTTGTCAAATCCTCCCCTTTCCTTTTTAACTTTTATTTACGTTTTATCACTGATGTCCATTCCCTTTTTCCCAGAAGGAATTTTTTACTTTTTCCATTAATTCACCCAAAAGTCGAACTCTGGAAAAAACTAAAGAAATCCATTTCTGCAATTCGAATGTTTTCCGTATCGATTACAGCTTTCGAAAAGAATTTAGTTTCAATTTTTATGAAAAATTTATTTTATAAAATTTTTTCGTTTAACCGAAAGATAATGAGTTTTTCTTCATCTTCTACATTTCTCATTGCCGCTTTTTCATTTTTCTCTTTTAATTAGCATTTCTCGCTGAATTTCTCATGCCTTATTTCACTAATTCCTTCTCTTCTTTTTCAATGAGTGGAAATGTTTTCAGGATGATTTATTTTTGAATTTTTATTTTTCACTGCGAATTTCTTACTTTTTTATGAATTCTCTTTTACAAATGCTTTTTTTAGGAGTTGGAATTTTATATTTTTTAGAAACAGTGCGTATGTGAATAAGTGTCGAAACACTAAAATTTGTTCGGGAATGACCTGAGGATTTCCGTTAGGTTTCGGCTGAATTCTTCAACAGCAAACAACTTAAAAACTAAATTTAAAAAAACTAATACGGTTTTGAGCCATAAAAATTTCCCCCTTAACTCGCTTAAAAAAGAGTTGTCGCAATTTTGAAATTTTTTCAAGAGGTGAAATTTTTGTCAAATATTTAACTTTACATTCTTTCACGACTCAAAAACTATTTCAAACTATTTCAGACTGAAATTTTTTGAGGAAAACTTTATTTTTATGAGGGGTTGACTATATCGCCCTTTTCAGCGGAGGAAAACCTCGATAAAAACAAGAATTTTCAAAAATTCGTGCTTAATTGTCGAAAATCATTCCAGAATATTGTTTTGAATATTTTCAATTCTCATAAAAACTACCCAACAACGCTGATTCTTTGTTTAAAGGATATCTTTTAGGTTTTTAAAACGACGGTTTCATTTTAAAAGGTCTAAAAATGGCCGACAATTCGCAAAGCATCCGAATCATAAAATCCCGCTTATGAAGAAGAAAACAAAAAAGCTTTTCTTTCTCGTCACGAGCGTTAGGTATAATTTCCAAGGATGACCTACTTTAAGGGAAAAATCGCTAATCGTTTGAGCTTGAACCGAAAGCCCTGGAAAGACCTAGAAAGTGCAAGCCGGGGAATAAATGAAGGGAATTTTTAGGAGCGCTTTTCCAGGTGTCGAATCCTCGAAGTTGGAACGTATATCCGAAGGCTAAGGTGTTGATTACGAAATATTTGCCTAATCTATTTAATGTTAATTAACTTATTTGCCTACTTGGAATCGTTCACGACTGTTTTCCCTTCGGTTTTCTATTTTGATGGGTTTAAAGGGAAGTTTCAAAGAGAACGGAAGATTCTCTTTGATTGCAAAACGTCAAGAATGGTTTTGGGGTTAGAGGATCGGAGATTTCGGCTGTGAATCTCAAGGTTTTCCCTTAGTTTTTGTTTGGTCGTGGCATTAGAATTCCTTCAATTTATGTTTTCCTCAAGTTTCTTGCCAATAAATTTCCCTCGGCTTTCGGGTTTTCCCATGGTAAAGCGAAGGTTCTTCATTATTTGAAAAGGACGAAATTATAACTTTTGACTTTCCAAACTTTGATTTTCCGATTTCGAACTGTTCAGAACGCTTATTTATTGTGTTTCAGCAAGAGGCGTTCATTAACATATACCTTTAAGATTTTTTCGATTTTTCTGTTTTCCCTCCAACCGACAGACTTAAAAAAAACTACCCGACTGCCGCATTTTCATTTCAGTACAAAAGTCTGCTACAAAACTAAAAAAATATAGTAAAAATGAACACTTAAATACTCAAATACTAAGAAATCCACAGATAAAACTACAGAACAAACCGAAAGAAAGTTTGGGTGATTTCCAGAAGAGTTAATATATAAAAAAAAACATTCCAAAAGCGAAGAATTAACGAAATTGTACCGAAATTAATTAAAAATCATACGTGTCTGCAAAAATAATATTTGAAACCGCTCTCCGACCGAATACTTTCATAAATATAAAAATTAATCCAGTCAATAAGCACTATTTTAAATATTAAAACCGATCGAAGAAATAATCCCACAACAGAAATCCTTGAAATGATCCCACAAACAGTGTCACCTAAATTGCAAACATTATTCCGTTAATGTTATTTTGCAGCAAACCTACATTTTTGTTTTGCTGCAGGAAAACATTTGCACTAATTAAAGCTTTCATTTTCGGAGAATGCAGCGGCAACTCTCACTCGAAAAGACTGCAGTAATTCTGTCGAAAAAAGATTCATGGATAGAAAATGAGATAAAACCGCAAGGTCAACACGTTTTTTCAGCCGCTGGTCTCTGAAGTAAAATTTATTGCATATTAATAATAAACACATATTTTATATCTATAAAAAAACAATCAACATCTTCGCCAAAGTTATAATGTCTTTCCATGGGTTTCGATGTCTGCAGGTATTATTCGTAAAATCCAAATTAAGTACGATTCCAAACAATATGAAACGCAAGCAACAGAGATAATTGATTTAAACAGTTTTAGAACAAAGCGACTCGGCAATTTAATTTTTCCTACCAACCGACGTCAAAATTCTATTAACACCAAAAACTAATAATAAGCTCCGAATGCATCTGGAAAAAAACTCTCAAAATTTGAACGAATCCAATTTCGCTTCAAAACAAAGACTCCATTTGCTAATTTGATTTAATATTTATAACTTTTGAATTAAAATGAAAACACCTAAATGGTATCAGCGTTTTGCTCGTAATTGTATTTCTCTCTCTCTCTCTCTCTCTCTCTCTCTCTCTTTGCTTTTAATTCCGAATGAGTAGCGAGGAAGGTCGACCAAAGCACCAATAGTGACTGCCTGCATTTATTCTAAGTAAATATCGAAAATGAAGACCTTGACTTGATGAGAGCTTAATCCCGTTGCTAAGTAAAGGAAAACTGGTGGTCAGAGACTAAGAAAAACAAGTTTTGTGATGTCAATCGGAAGAATCAACTGCCATAAAATCTCAAATCACCTAGTTCGCAGCTTCTTTTAATTCGAACGATAGAAAAGAATCTTTCAGACTGAACGATGTCCAAACACCGTCTTCAAAGTATTTTTTACACGTGGGTTTATCCTGAAAAGACTTCCTTGTACTGTATGTAACCGAATAAAGAATCCCTAAACCCTTCAATTCTTGGACGAAATAAATAACGATTCATCGAACACGATGCCCTGTCAAAAATATAAAATAGCCTATAACATAAAGCGCTGAATAATTCCGTATAAGAGGTTGGAATCATTGAGAACGAGCACGCAAATCTTCGAGGCTTTCATGTTTGGCACTCATTTTCTTGAGCAAACAGCACACCCATCACGTCGACCCGTTATGGCTTCGACAGGAATGTTCTCATTCGGGATTTATCCCAAAATTTAATTCAATTTTACGCACACACTTGAATATTTTCATTATTAATCTCCCTCACTGTTATATCATAGTAAAAACAGGAGCAGAGCGAATCGAGAAAAACACGCTCATTGAAAATAAGTGATTTTCCCTCTGATATACACTGAAATGACATTGGCAGGATTTAGTTAAAAAAAAAAAGAGGAAAAAAATAACAGATACTTTACGAAGAGAATAGGTGTACTCGGACATTGATTTTTGTCTGGGATAGCTGCAGCGGTAGCAGCATCATCTGTTGCCCTGGCAACGAATTCGCCTTTTTGCAAATGTGGATATCAAAATAAAAATACAGATATGCAATATCCTAGAAACTGGATTTTGCTTGCCACCTGTTTTTCATGTGTTTTCGTCGAAAACATTTCGTGCTTCATTGCCACAGGGGTTCCAAAAATTGAAGTGACGACCGATCAGCAAAGGAACGACTTCATTATCAAAGCTTGTTTCTTCAAAAGGGTACAACTTCTCTGAAATTTAAAATATTCAATTACTTCCATTTTAAACATAATACGAGTAAATGACAACATTCAAAACGAGAAGAACTCAAAACAGAAGTGAGTCAAAATATTTAAAAAAAAAAAGGTCGGGGCTGACAAACATAAATCGAATCCTCAATACTTTTTTAAAAAATAATTCTAAACCCACCAAAATATTTGTAAGTCTTCGAAAAAACCCCGCTAACGATGTTTTCGAAAAAGAATCAAAAATCCTAGTGAAGGACAACGTGTACAATCTGCACTATGACATTTGACTTTTGGAGTCGTAACATTTACGGAAAAAATCCGAGACTTTTTTTACTGTCAAAGTTATGAGATTGAAATAATCAAACGTCGGATTTCCAACCCCTCTCGATTCCCCTCTTCTTCATATAATTTATAATATCTTTTTCACCGGATAAAGTTTAAAACCTCGAATGCTCTTCTAATAAAGACTCGGAAACTTTTTTATAACAATGGAATCGGAACTCCGATCAAACTTAAAGATTTTAAATTGAAAAAATAATACATTTTCCGTCGAAAACAAGTAAAGAGCATTGGGAATCTTTTTTATAGTATGAAAAATCATTGAGAGATAGCGGAAATGCAAATCCTACAGGTTTAACTGTATAGAATTCAATCCGATTTCATTGAAAATGTTGACGTGGAAGTTTTACAAACAGTATTAAACTGTTCTGATTTTACAATTCCGTGTTTTAATGAGAATTCGTTTGCAAAACACTACTTTTTATAATTAAAATTCATACATTTCTTTTCCTCTTATAATTTTATATCTTAAACATGCCAATGTCCGAGTCTAAAATTAATTTTAAATTCATTCAACTGTATCATTAGACGGTAATTCATACTGTCAAAATGAGACAATGGGGCCTCCAACTGTCATTAATCTTCAGAAGAAAGAATGAATCTCTACCCTTAAACTGTGTTATTATCACTGTTTTGCTTTTAAATAAAGGAAAGGGTGGTTGGCTCGAAAAAGGAGAGTAGCAAACCACCTTAACCACTGACAGCTTACCACAAAATGAACTTTACAGTTCTTTAAATGAAATGTCTGCTCTGGAGGAGTTTATGTCTCGTTCATTTTTATCAAATTTAAGGGCGTTCCGCCACATCTATCGGCATTAAAGTTATTTATAATTCAGGTTGATTAATGTTTTCATAAGAAACTTCTATGATATTCCAAAATCTCCCCGAAATTTAGTTTCCCCGATTTCAATCAAATCCCAGTATTGGTTTCTTTTGTGATCAGATCATCCAAAAACTTCAGAATCAGTGAAGCTTCCCTTAAAAGCGATTTATCCTTTCTTCTGCCAATGACTGCCATTTTCGAGCTTAGAAACTTCGAGCGCGGTACCACCATTACATTATCGGAATCTTAATCTTATAATATCGGACGTTACAGAAAGGTAAAAGGAAAAGCGGTAAGGCTTTATTTGTTCGCTTTCGCAAACACTATACGAAACTGATCCCGACAAACTTCCTGAAATTACACTGAAGGCTTTTTTTATACCGATAAACCAATAGGACCCAACATCTACTACATTAACTTATTAAAACTATTGATTATTCTCCATACTTTATAATTAATGAACTCCGGAAAAAGTTTTAATTACACTCTGGGAAATTTAAAAATGCTCCGTTTCAATTTACATCTCGAATCCCCCCGGTTGTGAGAAATTTTTCATTGAAAAACCCAAAAGATTTCCCGACGTGGATTGCGCTTGCTTCCCCTCAACTTGGATAAATTACATCAGGCCCAAAAGGTACTCGGGAGAATAACAAATGCCTGAACAAGAGCTTAAATATTCAAAGCAGAATTCAGTGAGAGAATTTAATTTTTGAATCGGGGGCCTGAAATTTCGAGACAAATTTAGCGGGAAGTGAAAATGGGAAATCAGAAAAATGAAATCAGGCAGAAACCAATGAGGTGTTCGACACTAAATCTAAAACTAATGAATATCAGCAATATTTTTTTTTTGGATGGTGAGCTACCTGTTGATATCTATTCAGCAACGAATGAGGGTTGAGCCGGGCTGCTTTCACACGGGGGGGAGAACAAAGCACCCGAATACAATTCTTCCTGCGAGGGTATAATAGCGCTTCCCACACTTTAGAATCAACTTTTTTCAAGGGATCGTCAAGTTTGTTTCCTGTCGATACCCGTTGCGGTCGAACAAAGAAAGCTTTTGAAAGCTTCAAAAAATCCAAAGACGCCAAAGCTGCTCCTGAAAATAACCATAAAAACCCAACAAGAAAAAAGGAAAAAAGGTTAAAATATTGCCTCTCGAGTCTGATGGGGAGGGGGGAAAGGTTGTGAAGGAGAAAGGCTGCGTTGCCTTTAAGAAGTATGGAGTGACAGAGACGGTGGATTGATTGTGGCGGTTGAGGAATTTATTAGCCAAAGAAAGAATAAGAGAAGTAAATCGTAGAAAAGGGAATGGCCGACCTATGTTAATGGAAAACCCTTTTCGACCTTATGTACTTTTTTTGTTTCAAATTATAATATTGCTAAGAAAATATAAAACCAGTGCAATGAATATGAAGACTGCAATATGAATACTAAATACTGATAAACTTTTTACAAAAAATGAAATACATATGAGAGAGAAAAAGTGCAAAAATTATTAACTATATCACCACCCGGTGAGAAATAAAATATATTTTATATCAACTTTTATAAAATTCCATTAATTTTTATTGAAAATAAAATTTTTTTCCGTTGCCTTTTTTTTGAGCAAACCTTCAATTCTGCCCCCACTTTCCAACACAAACCGAAAAGTCTTTGATTTTCCTTTCAAAACCACATTAATCAACATTCAGAGCGCCCATCGCCCACAATAAAGCCAGTTAAAATCAAATTTCTTTGAAATTACTCCCACGTTTCTAATTTTCAGTTCCTACGATTACATGGCTTTTTGTGTCTTCTCAAATTGCCCAAGTCACCGCCACAGCAATCATTCCAGAGGCTTTCCAGTGCTTTTTAATTTTCGGTGGTTTGTGTCAGTGGCCAGAGAACCACCACTGATTCAGTCATTTTCTAGGGAAACTGTCAGGCGGATTATTTTTGAAAAGAAAATTCTGCCAATTGAATCGTGAGGAAATCGCACTTGAGAAATAGTTATTATCGCAAAGGGTACTTAATATCAGACCTGAAATAATACATCTTATTTGGACGCTTTCGTCATCGATGCTCATTGGCGGAAATCACAACTGGCATTCGATGACCCGTAAAAAAAAGAACTCTTCAATAAGCTTCATTACGCTTTAATTATTTTCTATCTATTTCGATGACAAAATCGATGAAAACTCGATATTACAGTAACATAATACGAGCGAGAGAGAGAATTTCAAATTTTAGAATAGAAAAAGGTTGCAAGAGGTCTGTTCGTAATTTCATTAAAATATCAGAAAAGGTTTTCAATTAATTAAAAAGTAATTATGAAGTAAAAATAGTTTTTAGAAGTTATTAATTTTGATTTGGTTTATAAATTTTAAAGATTTTTTGTAAGAAGTCGGAGCTTAATTATAAAAAAAATTATATTCATTTATATTGTTCATCGCCAGCGTGCATTTTTCCCAAGTTTCTGACTCTTTCATTGGAGCTTTTGTTATTCTTTTGTATATCGACGAAGAAAGCCAATCGATAATTTCCGAAATGTTCTGATTGCTCAATATCGAACATTATAATTTGTATAATGTAGTATACAACTCGGTTGTCCAAAACTACAGCATTCTCTTTTGCAACCCTCAAACCCATCAGTCGGTTTGTATTCGATTGCGATTGTTTGGTGGGCGGAGAAGTATATAATAAACAATACCATTGATCCCAAAAACGGCAGAATAAAAGCATAGAATGAATGTTTGGCTTTGCTGCCGTTGTTAATGCACGGCCTTTTTTGAATTTTCCCGTTCGGGATTAGTTTGGCGTATCTACTCTTTCAAACGATGCAAATCTCCCTATTTTTTTTTACTAAACTGTTCATTCAAACGCACTTGTAAGTCTTCAAACTTCGATTTTTATGGCAAACCATTTCCTTGTTTTGAATTATTCCCCAACTAAGGCATTACGAAATGGCCTGTTGAGTCACTCCAACGTTTTGCACATTCTTTGCGCGTCCTGTTTTGCATTTTCCAATTTCTTTGCTTTTTACGTTTCTCATATCCGCCTCAAAACAGCCACTTTCGAGGAGTCTGAACGAGACAAGGGAAAGCACATGTGCTGTTATTAACCATCGTTTATTTATCGGATGCTAAATAACAAGTGACCCTCGCAGAGTTTGGTTAGCATCGAAATTCGAGAGGAATTAAATTTTCCATAATACCGGGAGCCATTTTGACTTCGGGTTTACAATCCTTCGGCTAAGCCAAAATACACATTTCGGGGATTTTTTTAATCTACCCCTAATCAAGATTAAGCCGGACGGAGTTGAATTTCTTAATCCTTCATTTTTGTTTGGTAGTTCGGTTTCAGTGGAAGAATTTCTTTCTCCAATTTCTAGAAAAAGTAATTGGGGATATAAGATTTTGTCCGGAGAGGATATTAGGAAACGAAACCATTAAGCCTTCGAATCTTTTAAAGATAATCGATTTCGTCCGTAATGAGATCCCAAACAAAAGATACAACAAGTATTCATTTATCGGTCAGTTTAAATGTTCCTGAAAACTGCCAATTATTTTCCACTGCTATTGCTTTCCCCATCAGTTTTGTCTGTTTCTCATTATACTTCAGATCATTGTTTGTGAGGAGTTTTTTTCTGCAGTTCCCCTTTTTTCCCGGAGAAAAATATAAAAAGGAAGAAAAAAATAGTGAAAGAAGGAGAAAATAAATGTCACTCTGCGTGACAAAGCATCCAGAAAAATGAGAAAAACTTATTTTTTACGAATTGGGAATATATCTGCAAGAAAAGCGTGAGAAAAATATCAAATTCGGGATTAAACAATCTCATACACTCAGGGATATTTTACAGTGCAATAATAAATTAATTACCACGAGAATTAATTTTTAACTAATTCAGTTCTAAAGTCAAAAGAAAGCAGTCTTGAAAAAAGCTTTTTTCACTTGCATTAGGGGGGAATATTAGCGAGATGATTTTATTATTAGTCCAACTTTCTCTGATGGAAGAGAAGGCTTTTTTGTGAGATCGACATGAAAAAAGTTGTTTCGCCTGTCCCACATTCCCGCCTCCGATTCTAATAAATTAAATTTGCATAATTTACTTATAAAGTGCAGGATCGGCAAAATAAACGCGTTTTTGGCACCTCATGCTCTTTAGCCTAATTAAACTCATCCTTTTATAAACTTATTCGACCAACAGTGACCAAATTATTTGGTTTGACACGTTTCTCAGTATAAAATCATTATACTGAAAACTCCCTCAGATTTTGTATGCCCAAACGACTGTGAAATGCTTTTTTCACTTTCGTTTAAATGTTTCAGGCTTTCAGGCATACAAAAAGTTTTTAATTACATCACTTAAACTGGATTAAACTACAAATTCCGTTTTCTCAACTTCCTCTGCGAAATTTTCCATGGCCATTCATTGTCCTTGGCAAGAACCGGATTTCTTTTTCTCACACACAATTCAAACGTATTTTCCTCACCGATATATTTTCCATACGCTTTTGAACGGGAGCTCTTGGGACCATAAAAATTAAACGCCCAAAATGTCACTCCCAACGAAAGTAAGCAGTAAGAACTGATACGAAATAAATTGTGTTCTTATCGATGAAAGCATGACTCTGCAAAAATCGCTTTTAATAACAATTCAAGAATAAATGTGACATTATGACGCTTCAGAACTCACAGGTTCGTTGTAATTTAGTGTTAAAAGTTTATCTTATGTAAATTTCTCTAAAAAGCAATTAATCCTTTGGATGTTCTGCATCTGTCAGTCTCATTGCTCTGGTTTTAAGTAATGGTTTTATTGTGCTGAAGCAAAACTTTTTCTTCCTTAGGTTTAACTCTGAATTTTAAAATTTTAATTAGGTTATGCACAATGAATATTCTGTAACAGCGGTTTCACAAACCACAGACTCACCTCTTATATAATGTTTACAAGAAAATCAGTCAAAAGGCAATTTTGAAAATTGTTGAAAAAGGCTTATGGTAGAAGAAATAAACCACAAAATTAAGGGAGATAGAAAAACAACAGGAAATTAACAAAAATAGATTAAAATAAAATAATAAGTGGGCCAAAGAAAAAAATAACAAAAGAGTAATGAGGAGTTGCACTCTAAAAAAATTTATAATTATAATTAATAATAAAATCCGACAAAATAAAAGCATTATTTAAAACCAATAAAAACAAAATTACAAACTTGTTTAAATTATTTATGACCTTTTCATGTTATTTTGAAACACAGAAATGTTAAATCTTTTTACAGTTTTTCTCAAATCCTAATCTAGGAAAAAAAATAAGGGAAATTTAAAGATTAATGAACAGAAAATTAATTTAACTAGTTTAATTTATTCTCAAGTGTAAAAAATTAAAACTTGTGAAAAATTGTACTGAAATAAAAACGAAGTGACAATTTATAACGACGATGATTTTTCTTTATTAAATATAAAAATTGTTATTTGACTTAAAAAATTCGGGGGACTTTAAATTTTATGAGAATTTACTTAAAGACTTCTTCTTTAATTATTTTTTTGAATTCCATTGAAAAATAAACAACTTTTCATTCAATTATAGAGCAATAGATTTTAAAGCTTAAATTTAAAGAAAAATAAGTTTAATCAAATAATTTCACATTTTGAATAAACCATTTTGACGTGTGATTTATTTATGAAAGATAAATTTCTTACCAAATGAAATCCTTGCAGTGACTGCAAAAGGTGGGCTGTTTAAAAAATCTCGGTATGAATTTATGATCTTTCACATTGTAAACATTCTTTTTTTTCAAAGCTCCCTTTCGACCGCGAAGGCGAAGAGCGAATTTAGTGTTCGGGTCCCCCGAACCCAGGGTTTCATCGTTGGTTTCGTCGTCCATCATTTCAACGACGGAAAACTACACAATTAAATTAAACGAAAAAAATTTTCGAACAAAAAAAACACCGCGAACCTCTAACTCTACTCACACTTGACAGCCGAATAATATTACCACTACCTACGCAACTTGTCATCGCCTTCTGCTGCAAGGTCGTTAAAATTCAGTGCTGGCAATATAAAAAATAATGCGAGCATTGCTTCTCCATCTATTTCCCTTCTCAGCTTTTATTCCATATTTTATTCACTTTTAGGACAATTTATTTCTTTATATTTATTTAAAATACACCATGTTCGTTAAAATCGTGTTAATTTTTTATATAAAATTCCATCCTTTTAATTTTTTCCAATGAATGCACCCAAACTTGAAAGTGCAGAATTGACTGTATCTTTTCAAATTTTCACTATTTAAGTAATCAAGGAGGTTATTTATCTCAATTAATTGATTCTTCTTTCATTAATTCTTACAAGTATTCAAATTTTCAATCAGATTTTGTTTTTGCCATCTTTACTCGAGTTCCTTTCAAATGGCAATTTATGCAATAACATCCATAGAAATTCAAATTTTAATAATAAATTGATGTTAAATGATGCTTTTTTAGTTTTTTACTGCGCCTTTGACAAAGTTTTCTATTTTAAAAGTTTTATCGAACTAAAACGAACTTTTTCTTAAAAATCCGCTTTTGATTAGGTTGGATGCCCTGTTAGAGTTAACCTTAACTCAAAGGAGGAAACAAAATATAAACAAATATAGTGGATTTTCTCAATACCTGCGATCTTAAAAATGGATCTCAACGACGATGAAAATATTGAATGGTTAATGGAATCATCTAAAACTGTTGAAAATATTGGAGAAGATGATGCCGATTTGCAACAAAGAGAACAAGAAACTATTGAACTGTGTCGGTTTTTGCAAGTTTTGAGAAGTTGCTTTGAAAACGAGCCGATTTTGATCGAATCCAAAGCGAAAGGAACGGTGAAAAGCGAGGAGGATTTCCAGAAATTAATAAAAAAATTAAAAGTTTTGGGTTACTTCTTTTCAATACGAACTTCGGAAAAGAAAATTGACAGACAGAGTAATTTGAATGATTTTCAGGTTACTCCAATCTTAACTCCAAAGTGCAGCTTTTTAATTTTTTGATCGCATTTCAGATTGCAAATTGATGATTGTCAATAAGAAGACTTCAAGTCATCCGTACAGAGTGATTAGTCACACTCGATATTATTGTTCTCAGAAAAATAAAGAGGTTAGTATAGTTTTTATTAGGGTTAAGGATTGGCAATGACGTACGAGAAAGATTACAGATATTATCATTTGTTAAAGCATATTTTTAATAATCTTATGTACTATTTACATGATTGTATCTCATTATGATCTTAAATCTTTCCGTAGAAAGAAGACGATGTAAAGAATCTTCCTCAGTCAAGAAAATACACAAGTTGCAGGGCAATTATGGATATAAGGGAAGTTGAGATTTTTACTACAGTAAATCTTTCAAGCATCAGAAGAAAAAGGATTGAGGTGAGTATTTTTTAAGATACCTTATAATTCCTATTGTGATAATTACCATCAGCATTCTTGTGGTGTTTCAGATGTTAAAAAAATTCAGAAGGGCTCTTCAGACAAATTCTCATCCTGAGGGAGAGGTGAAATACTGTGTTGTTATATCCCTTCCAAAAATCCATAACCACCCTCATCAAGTGAAAGGCAAATATTTAAATGATGAAGTGAAAGCAGCAATGCATTATGTTTTAAGAGCTGGTGTCACCTCTGTGGATGCCATTCAGGAGAAGCTGTACCAAATTGTAGACAGAGAGTTTGAGAATGATACTATAAAACCCTCAAGAGAGAATTCTGCTTTTTATCCTAATCAAAAAACTATTTATAATCATTTGAGGAAAGATGGACTCACAGTGAAAAGAATTTACAAGAAAAACTGCTCTGAGTTGGTGAATCTAAAGAATAAAACCAAAGATCTTTTAAAATCAGTTACCACTGCAGTGGAAGCCAGCATGGATGCAGATGTCATTTTAAAAGTTTATAGAAGAACTCAAAATATGTCTAAATTATTGAAGCAAGAGGTCAATGAAAAAGTTTCTTAAGATGTGACAATGAAAAGTAAAATTTTTCCTAATTACCTACAATTATCTGTGAAATTTTCTGACTGTACATAAATGTTAATAAATATTGCCGTTAATTGTCTGCTTTTTTGCCAATCTTTTTTCAAAGGAAATTCCTCATTTTGTTGTCCTTGCTGAATGGTTATAATCCAAATGTCAAAGAGGCATTTTACTCTTTTTAGAGAGAATTACACTCCTAAATTTTTACAAATGTAAACAGCAGTATAATGTGTGATGATGATTATTTTGTAACAGAGTTAATTTGTGTTTATAATAACTTATGCAACAGCTCACACATTAAATATTAATTTTGAGAAAGGCAATAACTCTATATCAGATATATATTATTTCATTTATTATTATTACATCATTATATATATATTATTTCATTATTATTTTTAATTAAAGAGATTCAATTAATACTGTTAGTTTTTCAAAAAATTTTGTTATTCAGTACAAAGTTTTTTTCTCAAATTGACAAAATTCTAAAAAACCATCAAGATGCAAAAAAATTTAAAAAAAAAGGCACGTTACAATATTCCGACTATCTAAATGTGGAAGACGTTCTAATTTAAAATTTAATCTAAAATCAACTGCAATTTTTCCTAAATTAAAAACGGTTTTCGATCGAAATGTAAATAAATATTATCGCCTAAAATAACTGTATGCATCGGAAGCTCATGGTAATTAACAATAGGGAACTCTCCTGGGTTCTTTTTACTTTATATCGCGAAACAGACTCATCTATCGTCTTAAAACGATAGTACAAGATATATTTTTCCGCAAAAAGAAATTTTCTGTTTGACTGCAGCTTAAACAGAGGAAACCCACTGACAATATCTCATGATCGAGTTCCTTTGCGTGATAATTTTACTAAGTGAAATGAAGACGTTTAAAAAGTATAACCGACACTGTGAATTCATAGAAAAGTCAACCGTTCTGAGCATTCATCACTATCAATTTGGTAGCTTTCGCAATGTCATAGGCACAATTTCGAATCTGCTGTAAACAGTTAGAAGAGGCCGAAGCTTCGCAGTTTTGGAGAACTCCGCATTCTATTTGTAGCCGAGCTGTGCTGGCTCCTAATTTTCGAATCAGCTCATCCGGAGGACTCTGAAACCACAAAAAAAATAGTTAAAACTGAATGCCACGAATTGATTTACAGGGGGTTTTAGAATCAATACCAATGGAAAAATTGCAATGAGCTCGGCCACGGCCACCCTTATTCTTTCTGCGCAAGGAACGAAAGTTCGCAAATCTCCCTCCAACATTGCCGTCCACAGTTCTTTGATTCTTTTAGCCACTTGCTCCGTCCTTCGAATCACGTCTTCATATCTCGGAGATTCCTGAACGTATAACTGACGCTGATACAAGCTTTGAGTTCCTCCTCTGTTTTCTTCGTTTTTTCCACTCCAGTACCGCAAACCTTCCCGGGTTTCATACATTGAAGTCGGCCTAATACACTTTTGACCCTTCGTGTCAGAAACGGGTTCTGCTTCACCTTCGCCTGAGCCTTCTATTCCCCTTGAAAACGATCTCGTTCTCATAATTTCATCCCGGAGTTCCCGGTTTTCTTTGACTAGCCCTGCCACCTGAAACGATACATTGGGACTTCAGAAATCTTTTCATTGAATGTCTTTAAAAAAATATAAAAATCCACTCACTGTATCCTGTAGCAATCGAATTTCCGACTGAAGACGACTAATGGTCGCTTGAGACGACGTAAGGCTTCTCCTCAAATCTTCTTCAGACTCTTTCTCGCCAGTGAGAACATCACTGTCCGACTTATTTGCTAATGGCGGCTCCGATCCGACCTTATCCGTATAAGCGTAGTCTTCATCAGAAGCCACACTGTCGTAGAGAGGCTCTTCGTCTGATATCTCAGACCTTAATTTACTTGCAAGTGAAGGCTCATTAAAAGTTGACATTTTTGAGGATTCTGCAAGAATATTTCACTGATGAAATTTAATTTTTTTAAATTATAAAATAAATAAATATGATTAATACCCGAAAGCGCTGTATCCCTTCGCCTGGCTTCCTGTAAAATATCCAGTATAAGGACGTTAAACTCTTTGTTTGTGAGCCGTCCGAGTTTCTGTCGCCCCTGATTTCTAGAAGACGATAATTCCGGATGAACAGGCAAAAAAGGCATTGAATTTCCTGACGCCTTTCCCTGGTTTTTCGACGAGTTCAACGCAAACGCATTCTCAGCCTCTCGCCTGTCAACTTCGTCATACACGTCCTCTACTAATCGTTCAAACTGAGCATTTGACAGCTGTCAACAACAGAGTGCAAAGTTTTAGCAACATCAAAAAAAAACACTAATGCTTAACACTTACCATTTCTAATTTGGCCCTAGCTTCACTGTTCTCACAGTAATCAAAATTAGTCAAAGTATCATTTCTAAATAAATCTAGTTGACTCATTTGGCCAGGCTTTCTTGAGCAGAGGTACTGCAAAAGTCTGTCTGTCACATGGTATTTGGCTTCCTTGAGTCTGCTGGCCAGGTGCAAATGTCCAGCTTCCATAGCACATTCTTCTGGAGTTTTCCCGGAAGAATCCTTTTTTGTAATATCTGCCCCATAAATTATTAAAAGCTCTGCTTGAAGTGCCTGACCTGTTTTAGCTGCCACATGCAATGGAGTGCTGCCTTTTTCCTGGAAAAACAAGTTTAAAACATTTTTGTCAACTTCAAATTAAATTAGTAATACCTCAGAACCCTTGGAACTGTGCCTTGCAACTTTGTTTTACATTACTTTTAATTGGTTGTAAATTTTTTCATCTTTTTTACTAAAAGATAAAGATACAAAACAGTAATTGTTCCACATAAAATGATTGCACACTTACTTCATGAAAAAAATTTGGATCTGCTCCTTGTGAAAAAAGACGAAGGCTTGTTAATAAATCAGGAGTTCTTGCAGCTGCATGAAGTTGAGCCCCCAAACCTTCAACTCCATCAGCCTCTTGATCAGTTTTCAAAATAAATTCTAAATCCTCATGCTTTGCTTTTATAAAGTCTTCTTTTTTTGAGCTGAAAAAGACCTTTGATTAACTACATAAAAAAACTAACATTAAAAATTCATATTTTACTATTGAAATCAGAAATTTTCTTTTAAAAAAAAGTATATCATTGTAACTTACTGCACTGGATCAGATATTGTAGGTTTACATGATACAGAGGAGGTACCAAGCTCCATCAAAGTGTGTTCCCATATATTATTTGCTCCAGCCTTATTTAACGTTTCCACCATCTGCAACATAAACCACAGAAATTAATCCTTAAATTTAAAAAGGAGTAAAATCAATAATGTAAGGCAAAAATTACCATCAACAGTGATGGACTCCACCAGTCATGATGCAGAGACCTGACCCAGGATACATGACGACCAATATTTCTATGAACTCCACAACATTCATCACACAGTAAGATTCCTCTATTCAATGAAGCCCAGGAAGGTCCTAAAAAAATATGTCTCCCATTTAAATATAACTCAAAGTGTTATTTTCAATACATTAATATCTTTAATAAAACTAAAATTCCAAAATCTTATTTCAAAATGTCCTTCTAAAAAAAATTCAAAAAGTTTGAAACTTTTGAGTCAAAATTTTTAAATAAGTAACCGAAGTGTCGTCACTGCAATTCCACAATGATAAAGCAACTGTATGATTACTCTCAATGAAATCACACTAAAATAAAATATGTTGTTTTCAGATAATATAAAAATTAGTCATAGCAATTAAAAAGCAGAGGAAGATGCTTTGCCTTCAATAAACCCACACTAATTACCTGCTTTTCCGCAATCACCACAAACCCTCATGTTAATAAAATTAAATCAAAAATATACATAAATAAAGCTTTAATTTATTTCAACATTGGAAAATTAAAAAGTAGTTTAAAAACTTAAAAAAATAATAAATAAACATAAAAGTTTACAAAGAACGTCTATTTAAGTTCATTCATTTTGAGTCAATTAAACAGACGACTTGTTGCTCCAGTTTGAGGGAATTTGATTGGTTGACGTGAATATAAAAATGGCGGGATTTTTTAAATTGAAATTTTCACGGCAGTTCTATAAAGCGAGATTTTTAATTAATTTTAAAGAACAGTAATTAGCAAATTGCATTTCAGTGTACTTTAAATACACTCCCTAGTGGGTACTATTTTTTAATTGCAATGGAGATGAGAATTTATCTTCCAATTTCTTAAATAATTCCAGTAATTTCTGAATATATTCATTCCTTATTAAACTTTATGAAAGATGAGCAGATTATAATAATAAAATTACAACCATTGGTGTGAACTTATTCAGGAGGACTTTGAAATGAAAGGAACAAGTTGGATATATTAATGATAATAACATTTCTATTATTAACAAACTCCTCATTTAAAAAAACTGATTTAGAGGAAATATTATTAATAAAAAGACGAGTAATTTTAAATAAAGTTTAATTTTTTTAAGCAACATATATTATTCCTCCTCTGATTCATCTTCAATCGTTATATTTTTCTTTTTTCCCATATTTACTGCGGATCCTAAAAAAATTAAAAAGTAATAAATAAACAGGACTTCACTTTTAAATCAAAAGCAGACATTTAATTCCAAATTGATATCTTAAAATGCTAACCTGCTTTAAACTGTTGAGCAGTTTTCTCCCTTAATGTCGTCACGTCATCATCTGCAGCGGCCCATTCCAAAACCAAACGACGACCGTAAAGATGAGTGCTTTGAGAAAGAGCTGCGAATGCTCGCTGAAAAATTTCAACAAAGTAGCATTCGGTTGCATTTCACCGAAAACAACCCGATTCGTGGGTGATTGTTTTACCTTGGCATCTTGCACGGTGTTGTATTCGATAAAGCAAAAGCCCCGATGAGATCCCGTTCCCACCATTTTCTTTGGTAACCTAACGGCTCTAATCTCACCGAAAACTTTAAACAAGTCATTGATTTCTTTTTGAGTCGCTTGGAAGGGAACGTTTCGAACCAATATTTTCGAGCTCGGTTTTTCATTCGACTTCGAGGTTTTTCTTCCAGCCGCAAGATTCCCACTAAAAAAAATTTAAACGTAAATTAAATGTGGTCATAAAATGGAGTGACAAATTTCACAAATTTTCATTTCTTACGCTAATGTTCGGTTAGAACGTTTCAACTCAATTCTGTGATCGTCTAACAAAGTAAATTGTAACGTTTTTAAAGCTTTATCGGCGGACTCTTTATCCTCAAATTCGACAAAACCATATCCCATTGAAAGTTTTTTACCAGGCTCTTTTGGATTTTTCTTCATTGCAACTGTTGCAGATATGACAGTTCCACAGGATGAAAAATGCTGTAAATCATTTTAAATGCATTATTTTCTTATAAAACTCAGAAAAAAACAGAAAATTATAAATTTAGAACCATTAAAAATTTAACAAAATGCAAACAAACATAAATAATATGCGAACCTGTCGCAGCGCTTCGTCCTCCGTAGAAAAGTTTAAGTTTTTCACAAATATTATAGTTCCTTCTGCAGGGATGTGATCTTTAACTAAATCCGCATTTTCTGGAGGTGCAGGCTTTTCTTCATCTTTAACATCGATTTTATGAGTAGCAGCTTCTTTTCCTTCGGATTTCTCCGGACGCGCAAAAACTTTGTCGGGTGCCCACTCCAAATACATGGGCACGTGTTTGAACTTGGAATATGAAAGTCTTCGAAAAGCTACCTTTGCTTCAGACGGTTCGATGAATTCAACGAGAGCAGCCACTCCCGATGGAGGTAAAACTACTCGTTTTAATTCTCCGAACTGAGAGAATTTTTCTCGAATTTCTTCGGGTTTCGTTCCGAAGGGTAAGTTTTTAACGAGAATCACAGTCTTTGAACGGGGGCAAACCGCCATATTTTCGAACGCTTCTAAATGAACATCGTTTTCTTCTAAAAACTGTTTCATTTTGTTAATGATTTGAGTTTCACCCAGAGCGAGTCGAACGGCAGCTCCTCCTTGTTTGTCGTCGAGAACAGTCTCTTTTGTAGTGTTATAAGTGGATGCCATCGACTCCGCAATGGCATTTTCTCCGATGAAAAACGTGTTCCAGTTAACGGTAGAACCAGATTTGGCTTTTTCCTTCTTAAGTTTCTTCTTTTTGAAAGGATCATCTGCAATTGAACAATATTTATGAATTTAATTTGGAATCAAATGTTAATTTAAATTTAGTATTTATTTACCAGGATTAATTTCATCTTCGCTTTTAGGAAGCGCCGGTAATAAGTGAAACATTCTTCCCTGAAATACTGTCCCATCCAGTTCATTGAATGCCCTACATGCATTTTCTGGTATCAGAAATGTTACTATGGCATAGCCTTTTAATTTTCTGGTAAATGAATCAACAGGTAAAATCAATTCTGTGACTGGACCTGAAAAAGAGATTTCAATTGGAAAATTATACTGCTTACTTAATAATCGCCCAACTATCGAAATCTTTTACCATAAATTTCAAACTTCTCTCTCAGTTCATCATCTGTTGCAGTGTAAGGTAAATTTCTGACAAAAATTCTCCCAGATTCAGCCACTGTTTCCAGATTTGATAATTTCTGGTTTTGATTTTTCCATTTTATCTCAGTTTCTTTGTCGATTGAAGACTGTGATTTTTTCACTGCTTTTACAAAAATTCTTCTACCATCTGAAAATCAAAAATTAAATTCTCATAACTTCGCCCTTTTTTTTTCCTCAATCAAGTTTACAAAAAAAATTTTTCCCAACCTTTTAATGTATAATTTCTCTTCAAAAAATATGAAAAATTTAAATATTTTAAACTTAACTCCTACGAAACATAATAACCCAGAAAATTTATTAACTTAATGAAAATTAGATAATTTATTTTCATAAAATAAACCAAAATAAAGACTTACCATAAAAACTCCTATTTTTTAAGACTGCCATTTTCATTTCTTTCTCAGTCAAAAAACCACAATAAGCAACTCCCTTTATTTTCAAAGCTCTACGAATTGTATAAGGCTTAAGTGGACTAAAAAACTCTTTAATTTGACTTTTTTTTACTTTCACATGTAAACCACTTACTTTAACAGTAAAAAGTTCTTTTTTGGGCTTTTCTTCTGAATTTATTAAAGACTTGTCAGATTTGCTAATATTTAAATTTACACCTGTCTTTAGTTTTATATATTCAGAATCAGAAATATTTTCATTTGCTAAAATATTTTTATCTTCCTCATCTTCAACATCAGCTTCTGTTTTTTCTTTTTTGTCACTTTTATCTCCATTTTCATTTAATTCATTTTCATCAAATTCTAAATCATTCAACAACTCAGGTACATTAACTTCCAAAAATTGAGAGAAAAGTTTATCATTTTTGTGTTTCTTTATTAATTCTAATATTTTGGGATCTTTTATTTTCTGTTTGTCTAATTTTGGCACTTTGGCCTCTTTATTTTCTGTTTTAATCTTATCAACATTCTGTCTTTTAAGATTTTCAGGTGCATATTTGCTCCAGGGTCTTGGCTTATTTGGGTCTCCTAATTCAGCACAAATTTCAATCTGAAAAGACTCTTTATTAGCAAATACATAACTTCATCTTATACATGAACTATTAAAATTCAATCCTTTACCTGTATTCTAGCTGTATTAATAAATGATTTATTAAGTGAATCCTTGGCAGCCTCTGCCATTTCTGGTTTTTGAAAACCAATAAATGCAAATTTTCTAAATTTTCCATCTTTGGTGAATTTCAGTTGAACATCTGTGACAATTCCTTTCTCACTGAATATTTGCTTTAGCTTTTCCTTCGTTATCTAAAACAAAAAAGGGCGAATTTTAGTTTTTTGACTTTTACTTTTGTAGAACCTCAACTTCCACTTAAGATTTCTAATTCTTTCTGTAAACAAATCGGTATAAAATTTTATCGTCACGAAAGAATTAACTCAGCACAATGTCAACTTTTGAGCAGTAACTTAAACAATATCAGTAAACCTTAACTTATCAAAGAAGGTATAATAGAATACTATTATAAAAGAATAGTTTAATATGAATCATCATCATATATTTTATTAAAAAAATAGAACAAAATCTGGAAAAACTTACCTTGTCAGGAAGATTTTTTACTATTATTCTGGACATGTTAAATAATACTTGTCAAAACACCGATTCATAATACAAAAAAATATTTTACAACTAACAGCACAATATTATATATTAAACTAAAAAAGGTTAAGTTTTACATCATTTCAAAACAAATTGCACATGTACCGCGGGACAGCAAATATGCTGAAATTCAGGCAGTCGGCCTATTCGTCTCGTTGCCTTACTGGCAGAGTGTAGATTGTGCTCATGTGGAAATACACATGAAGACATAGGTTTTTGTTTTAAAGATGAATTTTGTTATTTAATAGCCTCAGCAAGAAAGAAATGAATGGGCCCATGATCTTATATCGACTCAAACCAGCTTACGAAATACCACGAAAGTTAGATCTTCCGGAGTGTATGTACAAAATGAAGAATCCAGTGGCATGTGTTATGAATAGCAGCGACCATACGGACGACGAAAAAGAGGTTTTGGCCGGCATTATGGATAAGGTTAATGATATAATGAAGGTTTTTACTACTTTTAATGAGCATAATTTACTAATTTCACTAATTCATTACAGTACACCTTTTTAAATTTGATTTTCAGTGACTTTGATATTGGCTTTTTTCCAAATTCAAATTTTTTTGTTTCTCCGTATTATTAATTTTATACTTATTTTTTTTCCAAATGAATATTATGCTTTAATTTATATGGCATGTAGACAATCATTTTTAATCATCGCTTTTTTTACGTTTATAAGTACTTTAAAATTATTTCAATATATATTTTCAAATTGCTAGCAGTTTATTTTTAGTATAAAGCACTTAATGACAAAACAGAGCAGCTGAAATGTTAATACTTATCAAGTGATTTTGTTGTAGAAGCCAATACCTGAGCTGGCCTCATTGGAAGCAAGATGGGATTTAGTTCTCCAGCAGTTGTCTGAACTCAAGCTGCAACTGCAGAGTATTAAAAAATCAGTGAGGGAGTCATGCCAATTGTCAGGTTGTACTCTACCGGACAGTACATTACTAAGCAATCTAAAAGTATGTTTAAAATTTTGTTAATTAATTAATAGCTGTTTTTATAAGATTTAAATAAATTCATCATCTCATCTCATTTTGGATTTCTTGTCTGTTCTTGTCTATTCAGATTTAAAACTTATAAAATTAATGTTTTGTATGATTTTTACCATTTCACTGTGTTTCAGATCTTTCAAGGTGCAGTAATTAATGCCAATCCATCAAATCCTCCTTATTCATTACTTCTTATTAAGCATCTTTGCAAGTCTTTGCCAATATTGCTTCACAGCCATGTTCATTCTAGTGTTTCAAGTCTTCCAGACAATGTCAGTTGCTTTAAAGAGAAGGCAAATGATATTGAAAATGCTCTGAAATTAGTATTGATATGGAAAGAAGGTAACTTTTTATTTGTAATGTTGTTTTCTTTTTTTTTAAAAAACAAGCCCTAAAGCTCAAACTTGATTTGCAGGTATCACAGATGCAGAGTTAGTAATCAGCCCAATTAAGCAACAGTCAATCAGAGGGGAAGTTAATATCCTGAGATTCCTTGGAAGGTCTGGACTCACCCTTCTTAGATACCCATCAGAAGACTTAATTGAAACAATTCAAATGGATGCCGTCCTGGATGTTTGTCATAGAATAATTCATGTAAAAAATGCTAAGGAGAGGGCATCTTTGTTCAGGAATTTGAATGCCAAACTTGGCAGATGTGCTTACTTTGGGGGTGAGAGTATTAACATCTGTGACATCTCAGTGTGGTCAGTCTTGAAACAAATCAACATAAATATTTCTGAGGATCTTAGCCAGTCCATGGCAAAATGGTATGCAAAAATGGATCAAACTCAATTTTAAATATACCATCCTAATTTATATTTATATTTGCTGTTCTTATTTGTCTTTTCCCTTATCCTTTCAGTTAAATCACAATGTTAATTTTTTATCATTAAAGTTTGACTATTAGTTTTTACCATTTATTATTCTAATTTTTCCACAACTTAAAGGAAGTTTTCAAATTTTTAATATATATTTAATGAATGAGCCTTTACATTTATGATATCTAAAAACCTATAAGGCATACCAGAAAATTTTAAATTTAAAAAATCATTGGGCGCATTGGAGGAATCATAATTCTGTTTAAATATTTTTGTTTAATTTAAAAAAGAATATCTCTGAAACCGTTTATTTCGTCAAGAAAATCCATTTCACTTTTTTTTACTTTTACATTTTTCCATATAAATCAATGACTCACTACTCTTAAATAAAGTTCATAAGGTGTACGATTGCACAAATCAGATTTTTTACGTTAGAGCTGAATATTCGTTAAAATGGCGGGTATTCAGAGATCAAGTTTTCAAAAAAAAGGAGCACCAAAAGTAAATTTTATTAAAGGAACAAACCCTTCCTTACATAATTCACAACTTCTTATTTCGTCAGGAATTTCTTCATTTGACAGCTTAATAGGTAAAACGTTTGGTTTTTTAACAAAGTTAGGTTATTTTCTCAAATTTAAATTTTTAATTTTACAGGAGGTGGCATTCCAGTGGGATCTCTACTACTTATAAGTGAGTAAATTAAAAGTGTTCCTTTTTTTTACTTATGAATTACTTTTCTCAGTACTCAGTAAATATGATGTTTTAAATCCTTTCAGATGAAGACGAATATGGAACGTATGCCAAGATTATGTTACGATATTTTTTGGCTGAGGGAATTGCGTGTCAGCATTCTTTGTTTCTTGCAAGTGAAGATATTAATTTACAGGAAATGGTGAATTTTACTTAATCTTTATTTCTTTACATAATTTACTGTTTTATCCCCATGAGGTACCTTAAAATGAGATTAATTTTTTGAGAACATTATAATATATAGCTATGATTAAAAGGAAAAAAGTAAACAATTTCAAGAAATAATTTTATTGTAGGGAAGCAAAAAAATAAAAATGACCAAATTTAGAATATTCTGATTGTTGAATCAAAATCTTGTAGAGTTTATGTATTTTGTATTTCTTAATTCTTACACCCATTGAATAAGTAATTTTGTTCATATACTTGCAGGTTCAAGGACTGCCATCTTTAATAGATAAAGAAATAAAAGAATTAAATGAAAATAATATGACTGAAAAAAAAATGACTATTGCTTGGAGATATGAAAATTTAAAAACATCATCTCATGATAGACATAGATACTTTGGTCATTATTTTGATCTCTCAAAAGCCATGCCCCCAGAACTGATTGAAAAATCAGATGTAACATTTTTCTCTGGAAAGGAAGGTGGGTTTGATAATATATTTCATTATAGTATTAATTGTTCATAAGAATTTGAATTTTAATAATTGTCAATTCTTATTTTTTCAGTTACATCAGGGCAATCATTTCAAGAAAGTATTTATTTCAATTTATTAAAATCAATTCAAAAGAAATTGGAAGAAGGATTGTATTTTGCAAATCAACCAAATGCTGAAAGAAAAATTTTAAGAATAGTATTATTTCATGTGAATTCATCATCATGGCAATGTGATGAGAATTCTGATTCTGAAAAGCATTTTTTAATGTTCTTATTTTCTCTCAGAGCTTTACTGAGAAATGCATATGCAACCTGTTGCCTTACAATGCCTTACAGCCTGCACAAGGTAATTACCAGTCATACATGATCAATGACTGAAAACATTTATGTATTTTTATCTGAAACATTCCTTTGTATATTTTTCAGAAAGATATTATGAATAAATGCATACATCTTACAGACACAGCAGTTCAGTTGCAGTCCTTTGCAGGTACAAAATGTGAAAATTTACTTCCTTTTAAAGATTTCCATGGATTTTTTTTGGTTCAAAAATTAGCTGCCATAAATACTTTAATATCTTATAACTCACCAGCTAAAAATTTAGCTTTTAAACTACAGAGAAAGAAATTTGTCATAGAGGTGGGTAATTATTATTGCAATTTCTTTAATCACAGACGTTAATCTTATAAAAATTTTTCCTTGCAGAATTTCTCATGGTAAATTTCATTTTTAGATTTGTTAAATTTTTAAAAGTCTATTTTCAAGAAGAATTTGTTTTATTTTAAATTAATTTCTTGTAATAATTAATTTATTTAATTATTTTAAGACTTATGTATAATATAATCAGTGATGTCCAACCTTTCATAAGTGAGAGGTAAATTTGGTGTATTTTCGCGGGCCACAACATAAAATTAGTCTATTTGCCGAAAGATAAGAAAGAATTTAATAATAATAATAATATAATAATATATTTTCCCTACTTCGCACAATAGCATTAGGGAGTAAATTATACAATTAATTTTATTGCTTAAAATAGTATTGTAATTTTTATACAATTTTAGTACTAAAAAGTTTTTATGTTAAAACGCATAAAAATGAAATTAATAATTTGAAAGTATAAAAATAAATGTCATAGACATTAAATAACGCACGGGCCGTAGTTTGGGCATCACTGATATAAGTATAGAATAAATACTAAATACAGCAAAAATTATTAGTGGAGAGTATTCATCTGCTGAATTCTATAAAAATTTTAAAAATGATTTCTTTTCGATGTTTTAAGAGATTTGCCTATATTCAGTTTGATTTAAACTGTTTTTTCATAAATGGAAACTATTTACTTTTACTGTATGTAATACTTTTTAAGTGGTAAATATTGTAATGATTTAGCGGATGTTGTATACGTAAATGTATTTATGTGAACCGCTCAATTCTACTTTTGTTTTCAAACTTACAGCAGTTTTGGATTATTTAACAATAAGTATGGATGTCTTATTGAATGTTTTAGGAGTTTAATTTGCCGCCGGAACTAAATGATTCTGCAGAAAGAGAGCAGGACGAATCTGCAGTGTTGACCTGCATGTCCTCAAAGTCTAGTAAACTGGACTTTTAGGAAAATTTCGAAGGATGAACTCTTAATAATTTTTTTTTCAATGTAAGTGACATTTAAATTTCCTCAATTACCTTAATATTTTTTTGGAATACTTTAGTAAAACAAATGTAGATACTCTTCTTTGGCTTTGAAAATTATTTTCTTCTTAATTCATTTTAGCAGTCGTGATTTTAAAAGTAAAATAACAGAAAAATACAAATTTTTATTACCAAATGAAATTGTATTGAAACAGATTGTCGGGAAAGATGGTCAATCCCGAAGATAAAATAGACCTGTGTTTGGGTGTACATACTATAACCGAATCATTAAAAGATACACTGTAATGCGTGTTAAAGGGTTTTAAAGAGCACAATTAAAATTGACCAAGCAAACCTGCTTATAATTCAATATAACGTCTAACCTGTTCAACATTCATGTTTGCTGATCCGTAAATCCTGCAGTTTTTCTACACCCCGGAACTTAATTCCTAACATTCGTTTCATAAAAGTTCATGTAGTATTTTTTTTGTACCGAACTGGGGAAATTGATTTTAAATAAAAATTGAGTTTTTTCAGCTTTCGCATATTATCTAAAAACGCAATTATTTTGTAAATGTGTGTTTTAATAATAGTGATTCGTGATTTTTCGCTAATTTTATTTTCTGGCTTTAGTTGTTTTGAAATTTTAACCAAATTCCTATTGTGAATTGTTTTATGATAATTTATGACTTTTTAATACTGTAAAAGAGAACAAAGGCGTCTATTTTGCCCGAATAAAGGTGAGCGCTTCAGTGTGTCGAGGATTTATATACTAAATTATAAATGTCAGTCAAGTGAAACAAAAGAGAAAGTAGGATTTTAAATTCACTTTTAATCTGAAGTTGTTTATTTTAGTGTAAAAATTTTTTCTCCTGTCGCACTAAACCCTTTACACCAATTCTTTTAATTGAATAAATTTTATTATGAAAAGTTTCTGTCGGTAATGATATGTTTGTCGTAAGAATATTTTAATGTATTGCTTTTTAATTCTTCTGATTACCAAAATAGGGTTTTTTATAGTTTTGGAAGAAAAGCAATTCTTAATTAGAATGAGTAATTTTGATTTTATTTGTTTGAGACACTGTTCATTGAGTTGTATCGGATGGACAATCGAAGCCTTTGTCTGTTAAAAAAAAAGTTAATAGAATTGTTTTTTTTCTTCCTGTTAGTTTTAATCAGTAATAATTAATGATATTTAATTAAATTAAATAAATACAGTAAGGGTGTATCTCCTGAAAGATCTACAAAATGATTTGTAGGGAGAAAGGGAAGAAATTGTAAGAAAAAAAAGTTACTGTAAGTTGTTTTTTTTTTGACTGTATTTGAGGAATTTTTTTTCGTTGACCAGTAGAGGCATTAGCCTAATCTGGCCAAGTAAAATAACTTCGTAGAGTTTTAAAATAAATAAATAAATAAATGAAAAAATCCTGGGCGATTCAAATACGGTTTCACAAATAAATAATTACTGGTATTATTTTATTTAACCGTGCATTTCGTTATTCTCTTTTCCTACTTCAAATTGTGATGCATTTTACAATCACTAATCAGTTGTTATTTTTCCAGCAAATGATTCTTTAGTTGGAGTATTTTTTTATCCGAAAATGAAAAAAATGAAAATAAATTTCGGGAAAATCGCACTTATTTTGTGCAATCAAATTTTTTTGGTGAGTTTTCAATAGTGATCGATTGAATAATATTATATTGAGTATTGTTATAGAATAAAAAATTGATATTTTAGCTTTCTGGGATTTGTCTCGTGCTATTGGGATGCTTATTAGTTAACGACGCCCCTCGGATATTGTTATCTCAACTCGTTGTGGAGCCCGGAGTTATCTCCCAGCCTCTACTGTACTATGCAGCTCTTGCTTTTATGGTTTTGGGGCTCATCGTATGTGGCGTCGCCTTTTTAGGTTGTTGGGCGTCTTGTGCTCTCGAGTCGAACTGGTTAATGGGGACGGTAAGTTGCTTTCATCTCACAGCTGACAACTCTCGATGAAATCACTCGTTTCCTTTTTGTTTCAGTACATGTTTCTTTTAATTATTTTACTGCTGGCGGAAATTTCATTCGGTGCCGTCGCATCCCTCTGCCCGCAAATCATTGGGGTCATTTCGGACAGAGATCAAATGGTAACGGGTCTAATGAATAATTATGGCGTGCCCGGAAGAAGTCAGTATACCGCTGCTGTTGATCTCGCTCAAACACTCGTTAGTATACCTGTTCCTTTAGTGTTTTATATTTTATTCCTGATTTTAATTTGAAATTTAATTTTTCAGTTTGAATGTTGCGGAATGCAATCGGGATCCGATTACGATGGATCAAGATGGTGGAAACGGGAGCAAGACACTATGCATGACCTTAGGGTGCCTCATTCGTGTTGTTTTCTAAGTAACACGGACGACGAAAATTCTTTTTTAGATCCTAAACCAGTTAACTCTAGTCTTTGCCAGGCAAAAACCAATTCGAGATATCAATACGGACGACATGTGAAGGTGTGGAAATTACGCTAATTTGAATTCTCTTAATAGAACGACCGCAAAATCGAACTAATTAGAAAGGCCGGAGGGGTCACTTTTGACCCTCAGCCTAAAAGCGCTTATTTTCTTTGCAAGAGGAGAAAAATCAGATGAAATAATTTGTATTTCACTATCATACTCTCCTTCTCCATTGGAATCTTCACTTTCCAAAGAGAAACAATATCGAACAAATTCTTCCCAATTTTTGTCTGCCATGTTCAGCAGTGCTCAAAAAAATAAATGTAACTGTACAGAAGTGTATTCATCACTATAACTAAAATTTTTTAGAATCTATCACTAAATCGTCTGTGTTTATAACTCTTAGGCGCATTTGTAACTGAGCTTTCAGTTTTGAGAATGCAAAGAAAATGTTTAGTTTTCACAGACGAAGCCCATTGAATCTCTTTATTCTGACCAATGCACTGTAACTCAAAAGACCCTCAAAATAATCAGTAAAAATAAAATCTTATCTGCGAAAGTACACTAAAAGGTTCAGCTCTCTCGAATTATCTATTGTTGAAGAAGCAGGAAATGAATATTTTGTTTTTGAAAATATGTTACCATATGTTTTTTTGTGGGGTACAAGAATTCATTAAGAAATAAACGTGTTATTAGGTCTGGGTCAAAAGTGACCCCTCCGGTCTTTCTAGCTATATTCAAATTTTTCTCAGCCCCCTTTTTGAATTTTGAAAAAATTCCTTCACCATCGTATTCTACGCAAAAATTCATGAAAACTCACCAAATTTCAATAAAATTAGTCAGGGAGTAACGGAATGGCAATGTAATTATCATAAATGACCCCGACGTTCTAGTGTTTAAATTTCCAAAGTGGTATTTTCAATGGATTGAAGAATATTTTATATAAATTCAAAATAAAAATTTCAGCAGTAAAGCATTGTACTTTGATTTCAGGGATGTATCGACAAGTTAAACGCATGGTTTAAAGAACACATCACCATTTTTCTTATAATCGGATTAGCACTTGTCGTCGTCCAGCTGGCGGTGTTATTATGTGCTATTTTAGTTTCACTCAGAAAACGAAAACCTCCCCTTCGATCACCCCTGGAGGAAACGCATCAGTCCACACAATTAAGAAAACAGAAACGCACTGAGAAAAACCTAACACCGAAACCGGAACGAAAGAATACGTACGCTCAGAGTGACAATCAACAGGATGGCGTCTTCTCAGTGGAGCAGGGCCACGACAACCCCGACTTCTACACGACTCTCAAATCTTTGAAAACATCCAAAACTCAAGAATCTATTGATGAACTCGGAGGCGATACTCTTTCTTTGCCCGTGGAATTAAGAAATGAATATTATTACGATTATAAAAACAAATCAGTTACGAATTCGGAAAGGAGAAATTCTCCATTCATGCAAGAGATCATGCATTTTAATCAAGGCTCCAATGTTTACTTCACGCCTCAATACAGGACGACAGGAAAGAGGGAAGACAAAGTTTCATCCAAAGATTATAAATCCAACGGAGAACTCCGGAATTATTTTATTAAAACTGAAAATATTGGAATTGATAATAAATTCGATAGTTATTACGATAGTTGAAGTTGGAGGACTGGGAACCTTAAAAGGTAGAATATAATAGTACTATAATAACAATTTTTATAATATTAAAGAAAGTGTTGTATACGTTTCATTTTTTGGGAGTTCTTTTGTTTAAATTTAATAATATTTAATAATGTATAATTTAATATTTTATAATTTAATAATTTAATAATAAATTTAATAAAATTTAATAATGGCCCGAGGGCATTAAGGGAGTATAAGCAACAAATTTTTTATAAACAATAATCAAAACAAAGTTATAAATTATGTACAGATTCAAAGATAAACAGTTATAACTTTTAAAGTAAATAAAATATGCAGAATCAGCAAATTAAATATGAAATTATAAGATAGATAAGCAAAACAATAAGTAACACAGATTAAATAAATATCATAACGAAAATTGTCAATAAATTAAATATAAATTTATAAGTTAAAAAGACATAAAAACGGGAATATAATTAATTGTAACGTTGTAAAATATAAATAGTAAAAAATAAAATACAATAAAGCTTCTGGTTTTAAATGCCTGTTTTACATACAAAAATTACAAATTAACATTAGAAAATTACAAAATATAAAAATTACTGTCTTTTTCATTCGTTTATTACAAAGGTCTGTGTTTTTAGTGCACTTCTTATGAATGATCTTTTTTTTAAATCTGTTTTAGCCGTCAAGGAGTGAATCACGATAAAAATGAAGGATTTGAAGATGTTTGCTTCGGGACTGATTGGGTTCCCAGTCATGAATCAGAAATTCTTCAAAATACAAAACCTCCACAATCCTGGAACACCGTAGGAATTCCAACGAAGCAGAATGAAAGCGAACCGTACAAACGCCAATTTGAAAGCCACATTGTTCGAAAAGCCGTTCACGATATCGAATCGGGATTATACAACAAAGAAAACCAAGATCATCGCAAAGGCATCGTAGAGGATAAAATAGACGTAACTAAGGCTAAAATGTACTGGAAGGAAAAAGAAAAAAATTTGACCGATCAGACTAACCCCGACTGCTCTGCTGATTGTTCAGCAACTCCGGAAAAGAACACTCACCGTATAAAGGCGAAACAGACCGACGGATTGATCAAAAAACCGAACACTACAGTCCTCTCGACACCAATTAGAGTTAAGAAAAATTTAAGCAATCAAACTGTTTTAGAAAACCCTAATAAAAATTTAATTGAAAATGAAAATCATTTTTCAACTTACGAAAGAAACTGGAATGAGAAAATAAAAGATTTATGGAATTCCGATGCTAATAAAGATATAACGAAGAGAAATGATTTTGGACCGTTCAGTAAAGAATCCAAAATCAGCGAAAAGATGTTAATCAGCACGCAGATTCCAAGAATTAGAAGTAAAACTTGTATAGTATGCAACAAACCCATGAAGGGGAAACATTGTTTCAGGTCTGAGAGATTCGGATCAGAAGGGTTTGAATACCGCCCAATTTTCAATACAAACAGACATTTAACTTTGGGTGCTGACAGACTTATTCAAAAGGAAATACCATCCAATGATCATTTTTGGTTTTCTTCTCAAAGAAGTCGGAAAAACTTTTTCGGTAATTCCGGAAGTTACACTTTGCGTTGTAATTTGAAACCCGTTAACGGACTTACCAACGGTAGAAGATTTTATTTAACTCCAGAAACAATCAATATAAATTATTTAAAAAAACTCAAGCAACCAAAAATATTTTACGAGAATTACTCTGAGAGGAAACACGAATTTAAAAAACATAAAAATCAATCGGAGAGATTCAGTAAAAACTCAGAAACTATTATGTGGTAGTAATTTTCACGTTGTAATTAATACGAGTAGATAATTAACATCGGGAGAGTACTTCACATTATTTGTGTATTGTTTCGAGCATCTATGACAACACAAAATGTTAGGGGTAGACTCACCAGCCAAAAATTGTGGCAGATGGTTAATAAAATGATTTTTACATTCGTAAAATAATTGAACGTCTTTTATAGTTAATTTATTTTGAAGATGTTAAGGTCAGTTTGGGAAATTATGCATTGGAAATTAATGTCAAGGTTTAGTTTCCAGTAAAAAACGCAGAATAAAAATGACTGAGTTGTAGATAGTTGTAGATTTTTTATCAGTGAAAATAAATAAATTAAAGCACATTTTGTCCTTTCATTTTATTAACATAATGAGTCACTTCGAGTGACCCTTTTACTGACCTTCCTCCAAAAGAATGATTTTGAAATTCAGTTGTGTATGTATTTAATGAAATATTCTGGAATTTCTGGAAGTGATGAAAAATAACAGGAGAAAAGGAAAGAAAAATAAATAATACATTTATTTTATGTTTTTACTTAGTTTATTGCGGTTTTAAATAACTATAAATACTAATTTCAAATAAATAGTGTTATAATGTAAATAATAAAAATTTTTTTTTAAAAAGTTGTACAAAACATTTTTCAATTTTCGCCTAAGAAAAAAAAATTAAGTTTTCAAATAATTTATGAAGTTACGGTTATGCGCATATATAACTAATTTAACTTTCTCTATGAAAGATTGGATTCAATTCAAAGCAATAAAATTTTGAGTAATGAGAGACCGCAGACGGTCATCAAAACAAATTTTTTTGATTTTCTTAGTTTTTCTCATTTCGAGTTTCCGTCAGAATTTAAAATGGAGGAAAATCTCTTAGAAATTCCAATGTTGGTTTGCTTTCATAAATAAACTAAAAAAATATTGCCCTCGCTCAGCTTTTTTTCAAACTTTGAACAAATAAATAAAAGTAAAGAAAGAGTGAAAGGAATGAATCCCATTTATTTCGAATAATTTGAAAATGATAAAAATTTGCGCTTTAAACGTTTTATAGAATCGAAGGGAATGAATGTAAAGAAACGAAGAAAGCGTTGCTTTATTGCTGACGAGTTTTGAAAACGATTGGAAATTGATGAAATAATGCAACATAACAGACTGTTTAATTAATCTCCAAAATTATTAACAGGAAAAAGGATTTCAAAAAAATCCACGTTTCGATATCCAACTGAAGTTTGGGCAACGGTTTGCAGGTATTTTCGAGAAATTAGTCTCCCCATTCAGTGTGCGATCGGGATCATTTTCTCACCCCCTGTGAGTGCCGGGAGGGGAGCTTCAACGGTCAAAACTCCGTCTTTGCTAAGGGATGATTTTATTGATTCCGGATTGGTTCCCTTGGGTAGTAGGAATTCTCGGTTGTATTCCCTGTAGACGGATTTGCTTTCAGATTTTTCTTCGTGTTTGGCGTGGACCTGCGAGGGAAAAAGAAAGAAAACAAATAAGTTCCAACGCAGTGCATAAAACGAAAATGGGGTGTTCGACCCGCTGGCGTCAGTTCTAATCATTAAGTGGGATTTCTCATCGGAATTCGTCTTTCGGCCTTTTTTATTTTATTTTCGTCTCCATTTAGAACGCCAGAAATCTGTTTTGTAATGCTTAGAAGGTCGTAGACGGCCGTGAGCGTTACCTAAGCAACAACAGGGTTCATTCAGATGCTGCTGTCGAATCTTTATCGTCGGGGAAATGTTTTTAGGAAACGCCGTATTGTTTCTTCTTCTGTAACTGCGCATTCGGGGGTGAAAATGAAAAAAAAATATACAAAAGGAGAGGAATCTCAGAAATCGGACGTGTGAGAGATTATGAAACACCGCCTTTTTTGGGAGTGGAATGACGACGTGCAGTTATTAGCGCCTTATTCTGATCTGCCCTACGTTCTCAAGTATATCGACTACACTCTTCACCTTCAATGGGAAGGTTGCATTACACCGTGGGCTCAACCGGTCTTTAATGGCGGTTTTAAACTTGGAATTTAAAACAACCCTTCCTTTCTGCCGGAGAAGTTCTTTCGTGTTTCCTCGAAATAATGAATTCGTTTCTGCTTTCGCATTAAGGTTACTACAATGAGTCCCCACACTTTGAAATGACTAAACATCGGAGTGCGGTCGTGGGACGCCCACACTTAAATTACGTCATTCATCTTGAGTTTGACTCAGGTTTAAGACTCCTGTGCCCCCACTGATTTTTTTTTTTTTTAACTAATCACAGTGATCATTCTAAAGAGTGAAAGGAAAGATTCAACATTCAGCGTTGTTTTAGTGCAGTGATGGCCAATCTTTGATAATGTGCGGGCCAAAGTTGAGTTTGGGGTCATTTTGGGGGCCACAACGTATAAGAAAATTAAATATGGATTTTTAAAATTAGTTTTTACTCTCTTCTCATTTTGTCCTTTTCTCTTTCTTCTCATTTTCCATTTTTCTATTTTTTCTCTTTTTTGTCATATTCTCATTTCCTCCTTTTCTCTTTCTTCTCATTTCTTCTTTTCTCTTTTTCGCACTTCCTCCTTTCTCTATCTTATCATTTTCCCTTTTTTTTCTTTTTCCCTTTTCTCTTTTTCTCATTTTCCCTTTATCTCTTTATCTCTTTTTCTCCTTTTCTCTTTCTTCTCATTTCTTCTTTTCTCTTTTTCGCACTTCCTCCTTTCTCTATCTTATCATTTTCCCTTTTTTTTCTTTTTCCCTTTTCTCTTTTTCTCATTTTCCCTTTATCTCTTTATCTCTTTTTCTCCTTTTCTCTTTCTTCTCATTTTCTTCTCTTCTCTACATTTCTGCTGTCACGGCTATTGCCTTTGCCTCCTTTTCTGGCTTTACCCTTTTTACAACACTGCATGCAAGCAGTCCTTTTGACTTAAATGACCGAATGGATTCGAAAGCGTAAATTTAAAATTTTGCTGACAGGTAATAAAGAATTTCAAATTGAAGTTATTCTAATATCAGAATAACCCTTTATTTAAAAATTAAAATGGACTGAAATCACCAAAAACGTATGAGAATATAGGAATAAAAGAGCGGGCCACATGCAATACCTTCACGGGCCGGAGGTTGGCCATCACTGTTTTAGTGAAATTTTTCGGAATACATAAAAACGTTCATCAATCCCGATTTTTATTGCTATTACACCTCTTTCTTCGGCCGTTTTTTGTACTTTCGGAGCAACACAACAGTCTAAAACGGCTAATCTAGAGTTTTAGATTGAAGGCTTGCTTGTGAAGTCAGGCACTCTGAATACAGGCAAACCACAAACGAAATTCCGCCTCCTTCACCTGCTAACAACTTCGGTGAAGTACTGTCAGTGAACTCGCCATCCACTACAGTAGTGCAGAAGTTCAGTGCAAGCGGACAAATGTGAAAAGTGTGTTAGAGAAAAGTCAAATCAAAGTCAGCTAACCACGGTTGTCATACAATTACAGCGATGAACAATCTGCTGCATGTGTCAATAACCATATAATTTTGACTTTTCATTATTCAACTGAAAGCGGAAAAATACAGTTTCCTGTTGCACTCCAAGTCTTTATTCTACACTAAAAAAAAACTATTTTTCGTGGATTATTCACATGAAACTACTGTTAGTGGAGCTCATAGGCCGATTTGGGCACTATGATGATGAAAAGTTAGTTTTTTAGGCTTTCCTAGAGAAATCATTTTTCATAGAGGTCAAGAGAAATACATTTAGTAGAAAACCAATATCTCTGCAAATTGATATCTACCCGATATTAAAAGTTTATTTCGGTCGCACTCGACGGGGCTACTTAAAAATTTTGCGTTCTGACGTCGTCCAATTCACGAAATGACCTTGCATGTAATTTTCCCGTTCTTTTGTTGCTAATAACCCCTCCCCCTGGCTCAAAGCTCTTTCAAAATTGAGACACACCACATGAGTCATCGTTTTAAACTTCGAAATTTCTTTTTATGTTTTTGTTAGCAAGCTTTTAGCGTTGAGTAATGAGAGGTTTGGAAATGCAATGCCGATAAGTGTAGTCTGGTCAAAGAAAAGTGTGTATTTGCTTTTGGAATAGCTTAGACATGAAAGCGTTTTGTCCACATGATCATTTTCCCTATTAAGAACACTCGAACAAGAACAATATACAGAAAACAGTTTCAGCTATAATCTCCGTGACTTTGGTAATTGGAAACTATGCGAGTGTTCGAGGGGAAGTCCCCCCCGAACTGTTTAATATTTAGGTTACTAATCACGTGCGAGAAGGCGCGAAGACGAGCAAAAGTGTGCGGGAAAATCGTGCTTTCAAGGTAAAGACATGTTGCAATTATGACGTAATTCCCTATGACTAATCCGCGTTTATAATTTCATCGAGAAATAATTTTCCATGAGATAATAAGGTAAGCATCGGTAACTGAATTTTACAAATTAACATCTGCATCCAAGATTGGCGTCAATTTAATTTCTTTTATTTATGAGCGAAAAAGTTGAGTACACATAGACAACATCTTTTCTAATATTTCTCCAGTCGCTCCCTTACTTAGTTTTTTCATTAATTTGGCTTTCGTTTTTTTAAACTGCTTTTTTTCTTTAATTAGTTTATCATTTATTTGTTAATTTTTCGTCAATATGTCCGCGTAATTTTTTGATTCAGCCCTTATTCTGACACTCTTCGACCTTCTTTCGCTGTATAAGATCGTTGTTTATCGAATAAAAAGAAAAATTATAAATCAAAAATTTGCAGATCTGTTTCGAAATAAATTTTTAGATTACGTAATAATGCTAACTTAAAATTAGCCCACCGCTTCGGAATTTTGCCAATTTGAGGTTTTAAAACCCTTACGCAGCAGCAAGCCCAAAAAATGCTTTTCAATTCGGTCGTGTCCTTTAAAATAATTCAGTCTTTCAGGGGTCGACCCTGAGGAGAAAGCAGGTGGTAGGAAAGAAGGGGAAGGTGTGACTGCTTCTGCTTTAATTGGCAGCAAGCAACGCCAGTTGCACCCATTACTCTGATTCCACTAAATGCGCTTAAAATAACTCTCCCTTTTTTCCTTTTGAGATGCACACCGATAATGTTTTTCTTAATCATTGGACGCCAAATGACCGAAAAAAGTTGGGGAAGACGTTTTAAGGGATATTGTTCCTCAATTCCTCCTCATAAAATACAAAATTATGCAAAAGTTATACAAGAGTTATACTTACCAGCAATTTGTTATCCACTGTTTTGACGACGATTTCTTCTGGCTGATACTGACTTACGTCGAATCTCAGTTTCAGCATTTTATTGTCACCCTGATCCTGAATTAGAGGAGAATTAAATCCATCCAACCAGGTGTTACTGAGCTCTCCACCCCGCGAATCTTGAATGGAGGAAGAAGATGTGTTGGAAGTTGTGCTGAAAAATGAAATTATAATTTCAGTAACAATGTTTAAAATTTCCCTGCAGACGTTTCTGACAGATCCTAAACATTCGTGGACTTTCTGTCATTAATAAACAAGAATTCCCCTAATATTTGATAAATTTGTAAGAAAGCCTCTTTATGCGATAAAAATGAAAGGGGACAGGAGAACTAAGGTGTGTATGATTAGTTGCGCAGTAAATCGTCTGAATTAAATAATCAGTATTTGAAAATTCCATTGCCTGCAATCGACGACATTCCTGTAATTCTCTTATCATTACGCATATAAACTCCGAGGAATTCCTACATCGTCCATTGAACTATCAAATCCTTAATTCATAAATAATAAAAATTAATTAAGATTGTATGACCGCAAACTTCGTTGTATGGAAAGAATACCAAACAGATATATTGCATCAATATTTACTGAAGTTGGAATATTAAGAGAGAGGTATAATCAATCCTGTTGCTTTTGCCAACTTTTTACTGACAGATACTTCAAAAAAAATTAATAGAAATATTGAGAGAATAATTTTACTTTAAGGAATATTTACCAGAGAAAGAGCAAAATCACTGCAAAACGGTACATTATTATTATAACTCTCAGTTAAAGCGATAGAGCTTTAAAGTAATACGGTCTAAACAAAACTCCTGTTTATCAACAACAATTTTTTCAAAATAGTTCAAATTTCTAATATTTCTCAAAGCAAAGTATTTTCAATCGACTATCTGTGCAAATATTTTTGCATATTTTTTTTAGTTGAACAATAACACCTTTATTGTTGTTGGTGTTTTTGCAAGAGGATTTCGATTCGGTTATTCCAATTTTCTTCATTAATTGTGGGTCGCAGCTTTTGCTCATTCTCGGGTTTTACCTTCGTGAAAGGGTTAATTAGTTGCTTAAAGCGGGTAAAAAAATTTCAAAGCTGTAATAACATCTACGGATCCATCACCTGGAGAATTTCTCCTCGAAATCCTTCTTTTTACTTTTGTCCTCAAATCCAGAGCTCGTTGTTTCCGTCACAGTGGACGTTGATGTCGTTTCGGAAGTATGAGATCTTCGACTGTTTTCATGTTAATTACAACTTAAGAGTAAGTCGGTTGTTAATAAGCATGCCAATCCAACGATGTTTATTTTAAATGATTTTACATTCAGCCGACAAAGTCATTGCAAAAACCAGTATTAAGTCAAGAAATGCATGAAAAAAAAAATACAAAAAATTGTGTTAATTGGTTGTTAAATCAATTGACACGTCGCTCATGTCTCATTAGTTCGGTATTTGCTATTGGAATACTCTGGATGGTATTTCTGTTTGTCTTTTTAAAAAATATTTTCCCCCGCATACCACGTGATTCATGAAGTGAAATACCTCCGAAAGGATGTAAAAGTAACCCGAAACAAAATGTCAGATCTGAGATGAGTGGATCTGAAATGATGGAGAGGAAGCTTTCACAATACCCGGGTGTGGTCACCACCGACCACGGTTTGTGGACTGCGTGGAATGAGAGCCTAACCCACCTGTGGTTATTTCATCGTGACCTTATTATAAAAAGGGTACGAATACCTTAAAGAGCAGTCGGAGGGAGGTAAAGAATGACTAATACTGATGAGAAACTTGCAAAACTTCCACAGATGTTTTCAGTTCCCCGAGGAAATAAAACATTCGTGTCTTTTCAATCTGTGGTTTCATAATTTGGCAAACGACAAACAGAAAAAATAAATGCGGAAATGATCGGAGTTAAAATTACACGTCTCCAATTAATGTATATTCAATTTTAATTCAATTACAAATCTGGGTATTAAACGACTATGTATAAACCAGCCGAAACGTTTCCAATAAAAAATTAAAAAGACCTTGAAAATTACGCAGACATTGAAGAAGTCACAACGTAAACTCGAATAATTTAAGTTAATGTTCGTGAACGCTTCAAGAAAGGTAAATAAGCCTCTGGCAAAGTTGTTTAAGAGTAAATATTACTGTGGTGAACGATGCTTCCAGATATTTAAATTAAAAACCGAGCACGCACTCTGAATTTATCCCAGATTTGGTGTGAAACACCGATTGGAGAGAGGAAACTTCAAACAACGTGATAAATACGTTTTTGAAAAGTCCCATTTGAGAGGGCAGTGGTGCCAAACTGCTGACGAGAATTTCCACTCGTAGAAAATATTACCGAGTAAAGTTTACAGAACCACTCCTTCTTCAAAGAGGTCCAAGGCTTTGTCTAAAAAATTATAGGGCGCATATTTTGTCACGGTGGAGTACCCAAATCGAGGGATACAATGAATGAGTCTATGTCACCATTTTTTCGGTTATGATTTTTCAAAAGTAAATGCTACAACGTCTTTTGTGATAGTCTGACCTTCACCTAATTATGCTCGTGAACGAGAGCTAGGTTCGCGCCATTCCGAATGTTATTTTACATTTGTTTTTCGCCTAAAAAGTCGCAGAAGATGAATGAACAAACTACGGTTGTAATTATGACTTTAGGAAAACCACTGTGCGGTTATAAATTTACGAAATAATGAATATTAAATATTCTGCGATTGTATTCCCATATTTGGCAGCATTTTCTTTTACTTGAATTTCTCCCATGACAAAAATGATTAAGCACTCGTCAAAAGCAAACAATAATTACGAGATCACCTACGGTCAAGCATTCTTCTTTGCCCTCCCACGGTAATTCATTTAATTAACCGAATTACAGCTTTAATTTAATTACGACGAAACGCAGAAATCAAATGCAATCGTGTTATCGAAGCCGATCGCATTTACTTCACTGTGTGCTTTAATGTTTTTTTTTTTTTTCAGATAAGTTACCATTTGATAGGGCTCGACCTGATTAAAGCGGGTTAAAAAAGAAAAAACGAACATATGAAAGCTGAGGACATGGTCGACACGTTGCCTTATAAAGTCATCGCGCTCACAGTCAGAGTTGAAATAGCGTAGGCAAGTTGCATTGAAAAAAATTCATCGGAATTAGTTACAAATATTATGACTTCATTCATTTTTGGGAGAAAAATGTCCGTGGGCGAGGATTTTAAAAAATAACCTGAAAACATCTAAACAAGTCGATTTCCTGTTCCGCTCTTTGCACCTCCTACTTCCCATTTGAGAATAAAAAAAAAAATTTTTTTTTATATTAAGACGTAAAGAATTTTATATCCTTAACGTCAGCTGCTTAATTAACCTCCACAGGGTTAATTATCCATGAAAAAAGTTTAAAAAAAGAATAAACCGAAATTAATGCTACAGCAGAATTCAGCCTCAGCAGTCAGCTGATGATTTGGGGTCAATGTTTGTTATGTTGTCAACGGTTGCCATAGTTGCAATCGATCGTTTACTGACTCTGTAGAGAGTATGACTTCAGAGCTCATGGAGAGTGTAAATTGATTAATATCAGATGCACCCCAATCCTATCGACTTTCGTCTCACATGAACAGACTTCAGAGCTTCTGAGTTCTGAAATACTTCTCTTATGATGTATGGCATAGCGTGGTTATTCACTGAAATCACCAAAGCACACATTATACTGTTTTTAGAATCGAATTTTGAATTCGAACAGGACGTTTATTTCTTAGATTACTGTAAAGTTAAGCACTGGGGTGGTTTTACTCAAAATGGATGTGAAAAACAATTACAGAAACCTACGAGAAGTGAAAAATATACAGAAATGCTGAATACATAACGAAATCCCGGCAGTTTCACGTAACCGATGCTTAAGTTTTTAAACTCAGTTTTAAAAATAGATGGGAATAAATAAATATTTCACATATTTTTACGTACACTATTATAAAAATAAATAAACGAAATAATAGTCAACGTGTTTCTACTCAAACAAATACGAAGGATCTTTAAGGACATAATTTAACCCTTTGTCAGCTCTGATTTAAACCCCCAAATCTGTACGCGCCAAATCTTATCGGTCTTTTTAATTTTTTACAATTATGAGTGAATTTTAAGTAATAGTTAATAAAATGCAAAAGGGTTAAAATCAAATATACAAATTGGAAATCTTTTACCTTGTCGAGGTTTTGAAGAAATTGCTTTCCCTGTTCATAAGTTCAGAGCGGAATTTGGTCATTTCTTCCTCCATCTTCTTCATCTCAGCATCGAATCTCTCCCTGATGTTGCTGAATTCACTGTCGATGACTGAAAAATCTCCCAATTTAACTGGAATATTACGTTTGATTCCACTATCAGCCATTTTGCTTTACGATATTTCAAAATCGAGATGAAAAACACAACAATAAAGTGCACTGGTCAAAGTATTGTTCACGAGTTACCGTATCTTTCGTGTGAATCGGATTTTTATGTATTTAAATGGCAGCGATGAGAGAATACGACTTTGCGCAGGCGCCGCCATTAATTTAATGATTCGCGCCAAATCCGACTAACTCCACTAAATGGGGAATATTTCATCGAATTACAAAATTTTTTAAGCAAAAAATTACTTTTTTCATAAATAGTTGCTTAAATTTTTCCAAATAATACTGAAAATTTCCGATCTCACAGTAATTCTGAGTTTTAAATATTTTTAATTATTAAAATTGCCTGAAGTACTAAATTATTTTTATCCTTACGAGGGTCTTATCAGGAGAATATTTATTTTTGGAAGGATGAATTTCACAAGAACTGCTTCAGAACACGAACTTTTCCAATAAACTTTCCAAAAAACTATTCCAATCACACAACATTTTATAGGTCTCTTCAATTACTTTAATTGAATTAACTGATTTAATCAAACTCAAAAAAACAAAATAAAAAAATAGTCAAAATAAGTAAAAAGCTATTAAATAAATACAATTAAAAAAAGCAGTTTTGCTCACAGTAAAGCGCTAAAAAATTAAACTGAATATATTATTCTGCCCCCAAAAATCATTAAAAAACGTTTTCTTAAAGAAGGCAGTGTTTCTTTTATTGTACAGGAAACTTTTGAACCGCAAAGATACGATGGAAATATTTTATTTTGATAAAATTTCATTAATAAAAAAAGCAAGGAATGTCGAAAACGAAAATAAGAGTTAGGTTTAATATAGTGGGTGAAAAGAACAAAATTTTTGTAAGAAACTGGTCAATGTTTACTTATCACGTTTTAAAAATCAGTTGTCTGATATATTCGGAATATTTTCATAAGAAAAAGAAAATTCAGTGGGACGAAGAAGTTTCTAGCATTCTTCGTCTACTCACTCCGTCACTTTTAGTCCTGACGTCAAAAGTCCACTTGTATCATACCTAGCTGGTGGTAAAGTCTTATAAGGCATTTGAAATGAAGAAGTAGGCGTCTGTCCATTGGGAGTTAGATGACGAAGAAAAAAATAGCGTAGGATCATTGTATCACCATTTTCGCGCCAAAAAAGCCGAATAAGGGGGCAATATTTTTTAAGTCTTTGCTTCTTTGGCAAAAACACCCCCCCTTTTAGGAAAGCCAAATTTAATGACTCACTGTCGAACTACTAAGGGATGTTTAAATGAATTTCGGAATGCAATACCAGTTAATTTTCTTAGTGGGTTTGTCTCCCCAAAATGCAAGGATTGCACGTTTTGGCGAAATAATTTGGCAATGAGATGAGGCCGAAAAGAAAATTTTATGCGGGGGACATGACTAATGAGAATTCAATAAATTTCCCAGATAATTATTTTTGATAGACTGAGTAATGTATTCTCCTATCTTCCCATGCATTCACGATCAATTTTCTAGAATTTGAAAATATTTGTCAGTGAGAGTTTACGAACATTTTATGTTTCTGTTAAATATAAATGAACACATTAGGCGGGATGAATTATTTAAGACGATTTTTATATGAAAATGTATTTACAGACACATAAATTTTAAACAGACTAACTTTTCACTTGTTTTCATATAATGCAAAATTTAAATTCATAATAATAACTAAATATAAAGAAGGAATCCAAGGGAAAAATAATTTAAATAATCTATAAATAGAAGAGTAAAAAATACCAAAATGGAAATCTTTTAGGAAATAAGGGGAAAACAGATGAATACAAGAACAGATAATGAAAAAGTACATTTTTTTGCAAGATAGTTGTAGAAAAATCATTTTAAAAAGGTTTTTTTAAATCTTATAAAATAAGAAAAATATAAATAATTTTAAAAAGTTGCAAAACAATTCAAAATACCTGAATGAATGCTCATTATCAGAACATCCTTTTATGATTTATTAGGTTTAATATTATTGAAATGTTAAAGTATAATTAACAACCCCTGAATATAGTCCCAAAAACAAATTATATAAACTAGGAACGAAATTTTTAAATACAAGTTTTCACAAGAAAGAATCCTTATTTGATTTTGTTGGTATTAGTTTCCCGCGCTTTGTTTTGCACTCGAGAACAGCAGATGATGAATAATGAGAAGGTTGGCCAGCCTGAAATTCTCTTATTTGGCGCCGATTTGAAATTTAAATGTGTTTTAATGGTGAATTTGAAATATTTTTATGAGGAAATAATGAATTCTTATTGAAATATAGTTGAGCAAAAAAAATTAAAAATAAAATTAATTATTTTACATGAAAAAAATAATTTAAAGTTTTTTTTAAGTTTCCATAATAGGTTTTTTAAAATCATTAATTCTAATATTTTCTAAGCCGAAATCTTTTGCTTAAGGGATGTTTAATTTTTTAAAGAAAAGTAAGAAGTTTAACGTAAAGAATTTATTAATAGCAACTTTGTAAAAGCCACGGAAAAAATTTGATTAACAAACAACGAAACTGAAAAATAATTTAGAAGGCAATCTGGTAAAATGAAAAATAGACCAAATTTTATGTCAATTACAAGTTTTAAAATCCAATTATTAGAATAATTTATCGTTTATATTTCTTTCATACGAATAAAGTTTCACTTTCCGTGTTTAAAATACTTTGAAAATGTAAAAATAAGTTTAATTTTAATTTCAATTTAATTTCAACTTTAGTTGGCGGTTTGCATCATCCGTAGGTAAAAAGCAGTGGAAGCAGCGAGCTCTGTGATTGGTCGAAGAGAACGCGTAAACAAAATGGAATGATTTGATTGGTTGAAATTGTTCCAGAACATTCTAGAAGGCTGACGAAATTTCTAGAGTTTTCTTATCATTCTATGACAGTATATAAACAGAATGCGGCTCCCAGCGGTAGTTCAGTTAAATTTCAAGCTGAGTTGTGGAAGCTTTTCAACGACTTAATTGTTTACATCGTGTTTCGTGTTTTTGAGTTAAGGAAAGTTTTTTGAAAGTTTAAGAAAATGTATCGCAGTCCGATGATGGTTATTCCGTTAATAAAATCGTGTCGCGCTCCAACTTCCGTTCAGATTTCAAGAAATTTATGGGACTTCAGACCGGACATTAGAAGTGTTATACGCGACATGGACAGACAAATGGAACATCTTGAAAGAGCATTTTTCCGAAATAATCCGCTACGTATTATTACACCGAGACTTATCCCAATCGAAGGAGAAGAAACTCAGCCGGATTCTTATCGCGTTAACATTGACGTTCAGGGTTTTAAACCAGAGGATATTAAAGTATCATTAAAAGAAGGAGTTTTAAAAATTGAAGCTAGTATGGACAAGAAAGCAGAGGACGGGAGTAGGTTTCAGCAATCCATTGTGCGTGAATTCACTTTACCCTCAAACGTGGAAACATCAACTGTCAAATCTTTACTGCATGAACATGGGATTTTGAGTATCGAGGCTCAGCTCAACAAACCAAATCAGGCAACAGATATACCTGTCCAGCACTTAGAAAGTGAGGAGAAACCAAAGAGTAAAATGTAATTTAAATTGCAAGTTAGATTTCGCTAATGCAGTAGTTCTATTCAGTGTGTGGCATATATTTTTCAAATATAATGTATTCATGAGTACTAGTTTTGTACTTCATTAATAGAACTTCTTCAGTGTAATTATTAATGATATAAATATGATTTCATTTTGTCAGTACAAATATTAGGTACGATTTAGGAAATACTCAAAGAAGATTTTTTGAATTGTTTTTTGTGAAAGACTGATATCCATTCCTAAGTTATTCAGATATGTAGTTAGTAATAATTTTTGTATTGTTTTCAATAAAATATTTTGATATTAAATGGTTGTTTTTGTTTTTTTGATATATAAATATAAACACTGTTGTCCAAGTTGATCCCTGATATGGCCATTGCCATATTCTCATCCACCTTTAGTGAGAAGAGGGCTAAGAAAATTGTTAATCTCTTGGTGCTGTACATAAAACTCCATTTATATTTCAATGGAAATATGTAACAGTGCAGAGAAAAAAATAATTAATGTTTTTATTATTATAACTACTTACTAAGTAGATATAATAATTCATTACTGTTACATGTATGCTGTTTTTAATTTAAACATAATACAGTTCATTAGAGGAGCTTTGGCAATGTTAGAAATATTCTAAAATTTTATTTAAATAAAATGTAAAAATTTTTTCTCATTAATATTTTACAGGAGGCAAAGTTCCTTTTTGGACTGTGATCAAAGTTATAAATGTGATCAAACTGCTTATAATATGTTATAACAGATTTTTTGACAGTTTTAATTTTATAATGTTTATTAATTATAAGCTTTTCTTTGAAGAAATCATAATAAGAAAGTTTTGGTGCTTTTATTTCATCAAAATCAATACCAAAATATTTTAATTTTTCTTTTTTTATATATAATATTATTTTATTGCCACATAATAATAAAACAATGAAGTTTCACAGGTACTTTTTTGGAGTAAGAAATGAATATTTTAAGTCCTTAAAGTTTTGTTAATTTAATATCCTGCATAAAAACCTCATGAATTTGTTTTTTTATTAATATGGGCAAATAAATTATCTAAACAAAATTCTTCATTTTCAAATTGCATTATTTTTCATGGCTTTTTTAATAAATCCGTATGTATTACTGCTTTATTCACCCTAAATTTTGTCTTCAGATTTTATTAAACAGAAGATTTGAAACTGTTCAGAAAATTTTTTGTATGAATTTTTTAATCTAATACATTAACCATATCTTTGGCATTAATTTTCTATAATAATAATAAAGTCATAACTAATAATTTAATAGCACTTCTTTGAGTGAAGATATTAAAATCTAAAGTCCACATATTTATAACCCAGGAGTAAGTCAAAATTAAATAATATTTTCAAAATGACAGCAGCTCGGAAAAAGTTTTGACATAAACATATTTTAATTATTGTTGTATTACTCAGTACAGCACTTTTCTCTCGCCATAGTCGAATAAAGTAGCTTCTGAATTTCTACTGTAGAGCGCGCTTCGGTTGCAATATGTGCTCCACATACCGCCTATTCATTTTTGGGTAACATTGTTGTCACGTATGGGGTTTGTTTATTTTGAAACTATTTGTGAAATATTTAAATATTTCATTTTTTACGCGATTAATACTACTGCCATTGATTTTATTAAGTGCGGTTGAGAAGGATAAGTTTTAAATTTAAATAAAAAAATGGAATTCGAGTTTTTATAAACGTCCTTGTGCGATAGTGTTGAGAATGAAAAGGATATGATTGAATATTATTTGTAAATATCTGATGTCGTTTTTATTTTGTTATGTAAATTTTGACCTTTGATGAAGCCAGTGTTGAACGATTTCTATTATATATTTGGGTTTTTAAAAAACCGCCCGTAACGGAAAAATAAGTTTAATTTTCCATCTCATTACGCCATCCGACATTAAATGAAACTAAATTTTCATTGCGATGCAACTCATCCATGATTCAATCTAACAAAAATTTCCAAAACGTATTTTAGATATGAGATTGATTAAAATGGATGATCCCACCTCGGAAAGAAGTAAAAGTCAACACTTAGAACATCAACAACAACAATCTGCCTCGTTTAGTTCAGTAAAAGCAGCAGAAGCAAACGCTCTGAGAGATCATAACATTGGTAGAGAGGTGGTTAAGACTGTTGAATCTGAAGAAATAATTCCTTCACATTACATAAATATACAACGCGTCCAGGATGTAAATACTAAGAACTTCTTACCGAGTGCATCTTTGCTGTCTGGAAATGAACTTTTAGTTGACATAAATGGTGATTTAATATCGAGTGGCTCAATTTCACTTGAAAGATATATACCTCACCAATATGAAGATGACTTACTTCATGATGAATTAACTGAAGATGATAAGAGATTAGCAGCAGCATTGGTTGCTGTTCAGCTGGTCAATCAACAAAAGCAGCAATCGGGGTAAGATGCCATTTCTTTTATGTTTTAATTTAATAATTATAGAAAGCTTGCACATAGTTATTTAACTCTTCTTGCAGTACACATATATTACCTATGCTGACACCTACAACACTCCCAGTAAATTCAAAACTAGTCAACATAAATGATCAGATCTCTGTAATGCCTTCTTTGTCCTCAAGCTCCAATAAACAATCAGTTCAAGAGGAACCAGTGATTGTGAGTACTGCTGCAAACATCATAAATGAAAAAACCACATCTGGAATATTACAGAACTATGTTCAGGTATAATTTTTATTCATAGGTATGGTTTTTAAAAAATGTTATTGCTTTTTTTTTATTAAAACATTTTTTTCATTGCAGACTGAAGAAAATGCTTTACCCCCTTTACCACCTTTGAAAAAGGTGTTGAGCAGAAACTGTTACTTGAGACCTCATTTTAATGAAACTGAAGAAGAACATCAGGCACATTTAGCTAGTTTAGGCATTCATACAGAGACAGAACCAATAGAAATATCAACAGAAGAGATAGAAATTGGGCCAAATGACGTTATTAAAACGGAGTTAAGTGATTTTATAATTGAAGAAGAAACAAACATTAAAACTGAAGTTTGTGATGGAAGTGAACAATTATCTGAAGATGAACAAGAAAGTGATGGAGCATTACATGATTCAGACTATGAAAATGGTGGAGATAAATCCAAGAACAGTTTACCCCATAAGAAAAGAATTCCGAGGAAGTTAAAACAACCCCAAAAAAGTGCCCAAAGCAAAAATGTGGCTGCTGATGATCAACAAATACAATTGGTGAAAGTTAACACTTATAAATGTTCAGAGCTGTTTAACAATACAAACACCTATCAGCCTTCCAAATTGGCTCAAAACAGCAAAAGATCACCTGTTGTGAATCAGTCCTCTAGTTCATCTTTTTCATGTGAACTTTGCTTCAAAAACTTTACAAATCAGTGGAAATTTTTTGAACATTTAAAATCACATTATGAACCAATTGAATTAGATTCAAATTCTTCAAAAAGAACTGCTGCTGTAAATAAGCCTAACACAACTTTCAGTGAGAGTGCTTCTAAAAAAGACATCAAGACTAATAATGCAAAAAGCAGGACTTCACAGAGTGGAAATTCTCAACCACAAAATACAAAAGTTGCTATAGTAAGTTGTTTTTCAGTTTTTATTCTTGTCATTTTAATTTGGTATTATATGGTGGTGTTTCTTGCACTAGGTGAAATCAAAGACAACTCCTAGTAATCAAGTAGGTCCTGCTCAAAATGCCAACAAATGGTCCACATCTCAGCAGTCACAGGAAATTGCTATAACATCACCGTCTTCTTCCATTTTGTATCAGCAACTCACACAGAATCAGACTGAGCAAGTATTGTGGGAGTGTGAACTATGCAAAAGGGTTTTTAGAAGACAAAAGACATATGAAACTCATTTGAGTGTTGCTCATCCAAAACAAGAAGAGATTGAGGAATTCAGTGAACCTGAAGACATGATGGAAGGAATTAGAGTCGAAGTTCACAGTGATGATGAGAAAGAAACAAATGAGAAGTAATTGTAATTTATTAATTTTTTGTTTCACACTCAACTGATCACATTGTAAATTGTGACAATTGTAGTGTGAATAATTCCTTAAAGCTGAAATTTTTTAAACAGATTGAATTTTCACATTAATGGTTGTATCAAAAATATCTACTTTTCTTTCTGTATTAGTTAAGGTATCAATTGCTGATTGTATTTTTTGAAATGCAGAGACAATACAGATCAGAAAGAGTGGTACAGAGAAGAAGATTTGCATGCTGCTGAAGCTGACTTACAGGAAATGGAGGCAAGGACAAAAGCAGCCTTTGTTGATTCCCACATGTGTGAAATGTGCAATGAAGCTTACCATTCAAAAGCTGCATTGAATCAACACATATCTCAGCAGCATGCTGAACTTATGACTGCCATCACCAAGACTGTTAGAAGGTGAGATTCTGTGTGTTTCAAATCAGTTTTGTTAAAGAATGGATACTGAGTTTTTCTATTGTTTGAACAGGCAACCGGATGGTAGTGCAAAGAAAGGAAATCTACACTGTAAGCAATGTGGAAGGTTTTTTCATTATAGAAACTCACTTGTCTACCATTTGAAAAGTCATCTGGGGGAGAGACCACATCAGTGTGAAGTTTGTGGCAAAGGATTTTTTGCCACAAGTGCTCTTAAGGTATATTCACTAAGCATTTTCATGATTTGCCTGTAAATAACCTTAAATTTACTTTTTCAGGTGCACATGAGACAACACTCAGGTGTTAAACCTTTTAAGTGTGAATTCTGCGGAAGGAATTTCAGGCAATGGGGAGATTTGAAATACCATTGCATTTCAATTCATTCTGATCAGAAAAATTTTCAGTGTGAGTACTGCGGTAAAGATTTCGCGAGGAAATACTCTCTGACTGTACACAGCAGAATACACACCGGCGAAAGGAATTACAAGTGTGAGTTCTGCGAGAAGAGTTTTAGGGCTTCTTCATATTTGCAGAATCACAGAAGAATTCACACAGGTAAACTCTTGTTAAACTCTCTTAGGATCGAACAGAATTGGTTTTATTAATTTATTTAGTTTAATAATTTAATTTGTGTGTAGTGCTTAATAGTGTAAAGTTAATATTATTTTTACAGGAGAGAAACCACATCCTTGTGACGTTTGTGGGAAACCATTCAGAGTGAGGTCTGATATGAAAAGACATATGACAACTCACAGTAAAGAACCTTATTCTTCTTTTGTAATGAAACCAAAACGGGAACCGGACACACCCTCTTCGAACAGTGAGGACGCCAAACTTATAGTACAGGTATACTTTTATTCTTGATTTTCATATATTTCCAGTTAAATATACTAAACTGGAAAAATATTTGTCGAGCTTAAACATTTCTTATATTAGAATATACTTGTGCAATGTTTGGCACAGACGTACAGTGGGTTTTATTTCGACTTTTCAAAAAATTAAATGTTTTCAGGTGGACGAACAAATTCCCGAAATATCCAAAGTTGAAGAACTAGAAGTAAACACCGTAGAAAGCATTCTGCCTGACGAAACGGTGACAGCCTCGAGTCGGCTGCAAGAAGAACTCTCAGTTGCTTACACTGAAAGAGATCCACTAGAGACTGTCGTTAGAGAGACGAACACATTATATGTTTGGCCCGTGTACACGACCTAGTGCCAACCTCTCATAAAAACCATAAGAAAAGAAAAAGGACTGTTTCGTGAGCGTCTCGAAGCCACAGAGGACAACTGGGGAGTTTTGTATAGAAAATCAATGTTTCTGAAAAATAATTCAGAGTCTTCTGGCCCGATCGCAGTGAAAGTGGTCTTGGGCAAAATCAGAAGAAAATGTAAAGAATTAAGTACGCGGAAGGTATCACAGAATGAATTTGTACCTAATCTGTTTGCTATTTTTGTAAGTTTCATACAATCTATTAAGGAATTTCTGTACAACTTTTATGAAAGCAAAATAAGTTTTTGTTTTATTTTAATTATACTGTTTATTAAAAACAGTGACCCTCGATAATTAATTTATTTATGAGTGGACTTTGCAGTATTTATTAAGTTTACTCATTGGATTTACTCTAATATAAGTAAAGTACTTAAGTAATAACCGATTTCTTTTCTGTTAAATGCTACGTGAGGTAATTGAAATTGCTTTTTCAGTTTGTTAGCGGGGTTTAATTTTTTTTTATCGGCAGTCTGACTGATTTAAAGAGGTTCTCAAGACTTCAAACCCCTAACAAACATTTCTGATACTTTTCTGAAGTTTTTAGTTTCAAACTGTGAAATTTGACTGATGAAGACTAAATATTATTTTACACATCTTCAGGCAAACTGTTTTTTTGTAAAGTTTTAATTATATGGCTCAAAATATACTGTATAAAGTGGCTGAACAGTTGAACTGTATATCAGAACTTCCTTCGGAAGACCATATTTTATTCAATGGGTTTTTTTTTATCGAAGAAACTGATAAAAAGTTGTAAGACTAGGCTAGACAAGATGTCGCGAATAAACCAAAGAAAGAACTTTTTAAGTTTCTGAAAGAAATTAAACCGAAGAAGAAAAAAGAAAGCCGACTTACAAGGTAACGCGACACATTTCCCTTCCGACTCGATGGCTCGCAATACCTGTCAGCACGTATTAATTTTTTTCTTACGGTTACGGAGGTGGCCAACCCGAGATGTCATATTTCACTATCAAGAGATCATTTTCCCTTTTCAATTTCTTTATTTAAAATAGTTTCCTTTTTGCAGTTCAAAATTCATCCAGAAGATGATATGTTTAACTGATATTTTATTACAAAAATTAATGAACTGGTCAGTTGTATATATTTTTCTATTAAAAAAAACATTTATCATAAATTACATTTTTTACAATCTGAACTTGAGACAGATAATTATTTACAATGAACGGAATTTTGTTTTCAATCTGTTGTTATTTGTGACAGAAATCAAATTAAGTCGTATAACATTAAAATAAGTTATTTTTATTAAATCAAGTTCGTGTTTCAAATAATGAGAAAGTTTATAAAATTATATCACTGTCACTGATTATTTGTGAGGATTACAGAAATTCGGAATTTTAATTAGCATACAAAAAAGTTTACATCTAAAAAAATTCTATGAGCCTTGAAAGAATTCATTCGGGAATCTAAATTATTTCTTAGATTTATAGTAATTGATTTCCTTTCACTGTGCACGGCATTGAGAATGAAACTTATTGCTCGGTAAATTAAACCGTCAAATTCTTTAAAGGCTTACAAAAACAAAAATCAGAAGTTTGAGCGTTTATTTGAAAAAGATTAGTTCCACCATTGTCACTGAAGTCTCGGCCAATATTGTGAAGACATGTCAGCGGTTTGTCCGGGAACTGCGATAGGTACGGATACGCCCGGAGAAATTAAACCTGTATTTTTGAGAGAAATTTCGGTGATTGTTCTGTATTTGTATGATTGCCAGTTGAGGGACTAACCTGTCGAGGAGGTCCCGTTTGTCGTGTACTGGTGCCCGACGCCATTCATATGCTGATAGGGCTGCGTGGGACTGCAGGACGATCTGGCGCCGTAGTTTCCAGTCAGCGATAGGGTCTCGTAAGTGGGACGACTCATGCAGGAGTAGCCCGTGCTGTCCCTCTGCTGGAGGCAAGCAGATGGACTTGCCGACATTCCGCCCACGGGTGTCACGCTGTTACTCCCGTGGTGATGCGAACCAGACATGGTGAAGTTTGACACGCTGGGCATGGAGCTGAAAATCACAAAACGGATTTTGATTTTCACGCCCTGATGTGTCGAACGAATGAAATTTTAAATAAATCGTGCCTGTATGTGTCTGTCGGCATGGTCATAGGTGGAGGTATGGAAGAATACAAATTTGAATTTGAAAATCCTGTGCTTCCGTTGAGACCTCTCGGAGGGGAGGAAGGTGAAGGATCCACTGGGCGTCTTTGATTTCGTAGTTTCTCCTCTCGCCTCCATTTGGCTCTTCTATTTGAAAACCAAACCTGAATTCTCGCCTCTGGGAGACCTATTTTCGCCGCTAACCTTTCTCTCGCGAAGACATCGGGATAATGTGTCCTTTCGAATTCTGCAGAAAAATTCAATTAACAGATTACAAAGGCGGGAAAAAAACTGCCCCCAAATTTCTTAAAAACGACCCTAAAAAGTCGGAAATTATTCCTCAGGTGGACAACACACGATTGATTTTCTGTGTCATTTAAATGGAAATGAATAAAAAGATGTGAAGCCTCCGAACTCGGGATTCTGTTTTTTCAGCAAAGCCCATCTTTTGTCATTTTCAATAATCTCTCCCTTTTCCCTTCTATCTCTTTTCCGCGCTTTTTCCTTATGAAAAGCCTTTGATTTTTATTGACTTTTTTTTCTTCTTCTGCAAAGAACATTTCCGCAAGTATTTCTTAGAAGTTTTATAACAAAACCCCCGAATTATTTCAGGAAAAGGGACTGACTTGTCAAAGGGGAGTGTTATTCATTGTTGAATATTCAAATTATCGAAATGCTTTACCCTTTTCTAAACTGTCTATCTGCTCATTCGTAAAAGATGTACGATTCCTCTGAAGTTTTCTTTTCAGTCGAAGTCTGGCTTGGTCATCTTCCGGATTCCCCGCGCTGCTCCCTGCGTTTGAATTATCGCCACCTGAGCTTATATCATCCGACCCTGCGCCCTCTAAGTCACCTGAAATAATAACATAAACAACACATGAGCTTTCACACAACCGCCACTTCTTTCCTATCAAAAAATATGAAAAACAATTCCATATTTGATAATCTGAAAAGCCAGGATTTATGTACTGCATAAAGTGAATTACCAAGGGACTAATGGAATAAGGGATGGAGGGTTGCTTCTGGATGTTACGGTCATTTGCAATGCGTGTTCGACCATGTTAATTCCCATTTCATTCATCATTTTCCTTTCCTTACAACTTCACCTCAATTACAACATCATCGTTCTCGGCCACCGCTGTTATTTACAATTCCATGTCGGACAAGAAAAAGCGGATGAGGGGCAGCCGTCCCTTTTCATCGGTTTTAATCACTTTAATCGTTTCGGTCACAATGCGGGGCCCCATTCTGTCCCTTAGGAGAGAGAGAGAGAGAGAGAGAGAACCGATGGTTAACTCTCGGAAATCATTATGGTAAAGTGAAGCACACACTTTTAAAAGATATGTGCTGTCTGTAAATGGGTAGTATCCATATAATAATGGTTGGATAAGGCACTATTCTTTTAAAACAATTTATATAAACTCCTGAGAATAAATATAAAAAAATAAAGAGTATATTTTCTCGACTGAGAGCCGTTGTTAGGAAAAATTAACCGTAATTTCTAATGTTTTCTTTTAATTATATTTAAAAATTTATATAGTTTTGATGGCGGAGGAACATAGTGTTAAATAATATGTACATCTCAAACAAAATATTCGATAATTTTTTAAATATTTCCTTATTAAAGTTTATTATGATAGCTAAAACCTTCACCGCCGTAGAAAATAGTTAAACTATAACTGAATAATTTTAATTAGCCGCTGACTATTGCCAAATGATCAGTTATTACACTTGAGTAGATATCCTTGAGGTGCCTCTATATTTCTTCAGTTGCTTAAGTTGCTTTCTGCATTTAATGATAATTAAAAATCGGCCGGAATAATTCCCTTACAACGACTGACAACGCATTCGTAAGCAGACGACTGATTTTAAAATGTTTATAACTGAGATAAATCGGATATATCCGTAGAAACACAGTGCAAGGCACAATAACAGGATTGAACTTTGAAAAACATCTTTCGAACACCAAAATAGAAGACAAAAAATGTAAAAAATGGTAAACAAAATAATGGATTTTATTAGAGAAGGGATGTGAGGGGCTAAGAGGCGAAAGAGGTGGAGGGTTGTAGGCTTCGTTATCAGGAGTTTCTAGTTGAGTGCACTGAGGGGCCATAACATGGAGAAGATGTAAGGGGCACAAACTGCTTTTCCCGCTCTCCACCCTCGCTCTGGCAAACACCTTAGCATCCAGCCGAACCTTGACTATTAATATTTCTCTTATAAATTTTGAGCTATGGATTTTCCCCATGAATCTTTACTAATAAATTAATCCTTTCTTTTTATTTTAAATTTAAACGCTCCCGGTGTTATAATAAGAAAACTTGGCTCTCTGAATAATTTTAAAATAAAAATATAAGTTTTAACTGAGACAATTTTGAATTAACTGAAGTGAAACGTGAATTATAAGTTTTTAAGTGGAAGGTATTAAAATAAAACAGTAATAACGACCGTGCCAACTATAATCCCCTCCCCTAAGAGTTTTAAATAATGAAGGCGTTATACTTATAGCAATATCAGGTCATAAATTCTGTTAATATACGACTTAAACTCCCTCAGTATCGTTGCTATTTTCTTCTCCCCGTGGAACCGAAAACTACTCGACAAAAACAATAAATCTGGTAATTGAGCCGGGGTTTTGTTTTCTCGAGTGGACCTTCTTAATAAAAACTATAAAAAGGCATACGTGGATTGGAAAATCCTTCACGGAACAAAAGACTGAGATTGAAATCGCTTTTATTATCGCCCCGGTTTCGATTACCCTTATTTAAGAAGTCGCCTCGTGAAGTGTTGGAGAGTATTGTAAAGTATTCGAAGCTGCGATTTGGCACAGGCAAAGCCATAGAGGCTGCCCTCAGGTCCTGAAAGCTCAGAGCTTTCAGAATAAATAATATAAAATCAACGAACCGTCTGGAAGATAGCCGGACACGCGACGAGGCGGTGTTTTCAAAAAATAATTTTTTCACAAAGAATTTTATTAAAAAGCATGGCGCTGCACGCGCTCAATTGGACGAATACCACTGACGGACGTTCTTCTTTTGAACAAAGTTTAAATATTTTAAGAATTTTTTAAAACTCATTTTCAACGCGAATTCACTATTGAACCCTAAATTTATATTTAAATCAAAGATTTTATAAAGAATTACACACTCAAATTTGATTCCTAACCCTATATTATATTAATACTAAAATAATGAGCTGAACATTTTTAAGGCTGTAATTATTATTTCCCCTTATAATATATTTTATAAAAAAATTATTTAAATATACAGATATAAAGCATTCTAATTTCTGCAGTGACCGCGAAAGGTCTAACATTTATTATTAATAAAACTTGAAAAGTTATTAACTCTCATATGAGTAAATTCCTTCTTTTTCTCCTCATGATGATGCGTGGCATAGTTCAAAGTATAAAAAATTTAATTAAAATCAACAGCGGAAAAAAGTGAATATCTATTGTAAAAAAAAACAGTTGTCTAGAATTATAAAAACAAAAAAATCACGTTAACAAAAACTGTTCATTTGGAAACATTTAGAACGAGTGCAATAATTGAAAAAGTTTTATTTTTTTCATCAACTCCACTTTGATCTTCGGAGGAGGTTTTTTGGGTATTTCGTCGAGCTGTCCATTGCTCAAAATGATCCCAGTAATTTTATACGCTATGCAACTATGGCAGAATTCAGTTTTCAATTTAAGTTAATTTTATGTAAAATGTTTGAGACTGAAAACGCCACTGACGTTCAATGAGGAAAGAAAGCGCGTTGCATGCAAATCACTACAAAAGAGCAATATTGAAATCTGTTGTGTTTAATGTTAAGACCGATTTAAAAAGCTTAAATCATCCCTTTTAAACGGGCCTGAGGGATGATTTTAAGGGATGATAATCGGATGCAGCAACGTGATGATCGAATCAGGGGAAGTCTTTCATTAAGGATGGGGAATGAAAATAGCACCCCATTATTGGTTAATATTTTAAGTAGGAATGAATTCTTTCGTCTTATTTTCTGAGGTAATTCTGTAATTATTAAATTTTTTTTTTAGGGGTGAAGAGTTTATAAAATGGCGTCTGCTTATCTTTATGTTCAGCATGAGATCGTTTTCGGAATGATGTACGCACGTTTGGATTTGGGGTAATGTTGATAAAATCGAGGTTTATAAATGCAGGTTTTATTTAATAATGAAGACGACGATTAATTATATAGCGCTGCACTTAAAATATAAATTAAACAAATGATAAACAAAAGTGTTTGGATTATAATAATCGAAAAATTTTTAATATTTTGTGATGATAAAATTCTTCATATTTCTCCGTTTGAGGGAATAACTTCCAAATTAATATAGTTTTGATTTTAATTCTATGGAAAAAATCAAAATTGTATTATATAATGGCTTTGTTTAAGTTTTTTTTTAATTAAAAAAATTATTTTGGTTTTTTTAAAAAGTGATCGGATTTCATAGTCGCCTTTTTGCAGTCTTCACATTCCACTGAAAAAAAGTTAAATTTTCCATCGCTCATATAATAATATGTTTTGATGCTTTGAAGTGTTTCTCTCTCTCTCTCTCTCTCTCTCTCTCTCTCTCTCTCTCTCTCTCTCTCTCTCTCTCGTTTTTTTTTTCGGAAAAGTCAGAGAAATTCACGACTAGATGTAGAGATCAGAATGAACGTCTGCACGGTAGTCCCCTTTGTTCAATATTGAAATAGAATCATTTGAGTGTTAATAATTTGCTTTGCTTTCAGATATTCTTCTTTCCAGCCCTTCTTTGAGCCCCTGTATGAAAAAAAAACGCTCGTAATTACGGAAAACATAACCCGACATAAACATTAAATAAAGGAAAGCTTTCATCTTAAATTTAAAAAAGTTACAGTTTTTTTCCTGCCGCTGCCCTTCGTTTTATTTATGTACTTTGTGCACTCTTTTAATGGTGAAACCACTATTTAGTTTACTGTCGTAATGCTCGCCTACGGTTTTTAGCTTTCACAGTTAGTTACGCAGTATTTTTCTGCATATGCATCCCCAAAAGTCATACTATGCATCTTCAGTTTCACTGGCAAATAATGACAACGGGTTAAAAATTCTTTTTTTTTCTACAAAAGTGTACATAAATATATCAAAAAATAAAATAAAAAAAACATAAAAACGTTAAATTTTGAATTGTTGCAGATGTGATCCGGAAAAAAAGCGCTACAGTTGCGGGAAGAACATGGGAGCCTCCGTCTTGACAGCATCTCTATAGTGATCAGGGTCTCTTTCGACGCCTCCTCTTCGGTAAAATGATTGTTTGATGATTTGAACACGGGGGATTCTGAGTAATTTATGCAGTTCCACAGCGTTTATCCCCCAGCCATACACCCAGTTAGAGCAGTCCGCCATGTAGAACTTATCGTCGGGATTTTCCTTGTATCGCTCTTTCAAATATCCCTTCTTGCCCTCGTCTTCATGGCTTATCCCTAGAGAAAACTACAAGTGGTCGAACATCTCGTGCCCTTGTGTATTAGAGGAAACCCGCGTTACCTTGGTATATAAGTTGTCGAACTTCCGGCGGAACGGGCTTCATCGTGTCTAGATTTACGGTGAGGTCCCTCTCGGGTAGGGGCAGGGGTTTTTCTTGAAGGACATGCCTGGGCGAGGACTGTGCTGTTTCAGCTCTTTTCTTTGCTAATGCCTCCCATAGAATCTGCGGTTAAATGGGAAATCCAATAGGTGCAGTTAGAGCTTTTGCACCGTACCCGCGCAATATGTACCCCACAATTTTCATTGAAAATGAGAGGACCAAACTGAAAGTATACTCAACATATACTTTTCGTGGTATGTCACCGATAAGTTTGGTGAATCTTCCGTTCTTCCGGGCGATAATTTCAATTAAATCATTTGCTTTATATTGTATATTTATAGAAATATACTAATCAACTTCTAAATTACCATATTTTAATATTCTGTAAATGTTTTCTAAATACAGTAAATAAATTTCTAAGTTACTGTAATAATGTGAAACAACTAAATCATACTTAATAGACTTTCAACTTTATTATTCATAAGCAATTATATACAGTAGCGCTCAAAAATATTTTGACAATACAAAATTTATAGTTTTCCAACCGTAAGAGTTACATACAAAGTGAAATTTCATTGGCTTTTATTGAAATGCTTTACAACAATTATGAACAAATAATTAAAATAATGTTAAAATTAATTTAAAAACCAAATAAAATATTAAAATACAAAATGGAAATATTAAAATTCAAAATAATATAAATTAAATACAAAACAATAAAACAAATAAAATTAATTAAATAACAGAAGAAACAAAGACTTTATTATTAAAATATATATGGAAAAGATACAGTAGAATTATACTATAATTATACCTACTAATAATAGAAGTAAGACTATTAAAGAAAAAGCAGAAGAATAAAAAACACATTTTGTTATTTTAATGCCGAATGACGACAAAAATATAATTAATAGTATTGATAACTAAATAATACAAAATCTTATAGTAAAATAATTAGAATCAGAAACTATTAAGTTTTGTATTGTCAAAATACTTTTGAGCGCTACTGTATTTGTGAGAAGTTTTTTCGAAAATAAAAATTAGACCTTTTTTCATTAAAAGAAACCAATTTAGAGAGACAGAAGTGTAACAAAAAAGGAGAGAGACAATAACTCCTTAACTAAGTAGAAGCGATAGAGTTCATTTCTATTATTCATTTTAATTATTTCTATTTTATGTTCTATATTTTGTTGGAGATGTTTACACAAAATGCAAAACACCGTTTTTCTTCGAATTCAGGCAGCAAACAACACGAATGTGTGAGGTGGAAAAGCTCAAAAAAAGGTATGACTGAACTTCTAAATCAACTGTTTGCCTTATTAATTTCATCTTCACTGAAAAACTCGGTGGGAAAAAAGTAGCAAAATTTCTCCAAACTGCCCTTAACGCTATCATTCGAAATGGGTAAACAATAGTTGCTTTTAGAAAAAGAGGAAAAAGGTACGATTAAGGGCTAGTGAGGTCTAGCGCATTCAACCCAAGGAAAGAATTTATATTAGTATAAAATTAAAATGGAGATTAAATCACAAAGAATAAGAAGAAAGAAATTCTTAAAATATTGAGTGGAAGAGGCTGTAGGGCGTTTGAGTCAGAAAGTGCGTCCAAACAAGCGTGAAATTCATAAAAGAAAGATGAAAACAACCTGAGCAATCCCCGTTCTCGAAATTAAATTCCCGGCATTGATAATGTCGATAATTAAAAAATCTCACTTTGGCTCCCTTTGGGACCTGTTCCTTGGGCAAACCCCCGTAGCAGAGCTCGTAGTGCGTTTCGAACCACTTCAGTCTCTTTGCCGGCTCAATTTGCCTCTCTCTGATGTATCCCAAATTGAAGCGGTTGTCGTACGCCCCCACAAATTTCTCATTTCCCGGAGCGCACATTTCAAATTTAAAACTATTGTTTTCACATGAAATAATCACACAAAAAAGTCCGCACTAAGCTGATAGTCCTTTTCTGCGAGGAGCATTTTTAATTTTGAAATTACCCTTCTGGAACACGGAGCTTAAAATGGTGCGTCGGACACCCTCATATTTGCAACCCCTCGCTTTACCTTTGGCTCTGGCCAGAAATTAAATAAAGAACCGTTACCCCTTCCGTTAGTTTCTTTCTGGGTTTCCGGTTTTCCGCTGCCAAAGTTTCGTAGTTTTTCGCAAACCAATTAAGCCTTTTCAGGTTTTCTTTCTCGATGGCGTCGACGAAGCACTTGGCTCTTTCTGTATCCATCCCGCGTCCCGTCATTTTGATTGAAAATTTTAACTTTACACCCCGATGTCAACACGCAGACTATTTTTAATTATAAACAAACCGAAAGAAAATTACTTCTGCCAACTGATTAAATAAAAACCTCATTTTCACAAGTCGAAATATTAAAACTATAAAATGGCGGCAGTTTTTAACTTCTATTGGTACAATAATCAGAACTGAATTTGTACAGTCTGCAAATAGGCATACAATTAATCGACCATAAATACAATTTGAGATTTCGGACATGTGAAAATTCCACAAATCTCAAAATGATTTTCTTAAATCTCATATCGAGAGTTCCCTCACGGCAATAAAAACCTCATAACAATGCCACTGTCTCAGCAGGACTCTTGGGAACAGATTTTCTTTTGTTTCTGTCTGAAGGAATTTTTTTAGGCTCAGTGTGAATTCTAGTTTTTATTATTCCCAAACAATACAAAAGTCGGCTTTAGGGAATGCTGCGGCGTGGTTAACCAAAGAAACTCGATGCAAGTGTTTTCCCTTCCTAAAGACTTCTGATAGAAACTGCCCCGGCTACTGAGAGTCAATTAAACGTCAAATTATACTTCAAAAAACTTCTTAAATAATTCAGCTGATATTCTCCGCTAAAGGTGAACATATCATTGAGGTATTGAATTTCTCAAGATTTTTTTATAGTTGTAATTCTCAAGAGTGTTTCTGTGTAATTAGTGTTTTTGTGTAATTAACCCTTAGCGGTCGTATGTGTACTCTCAGCCACCACAGCAAGGAACTATACGAATATATACGAATCTTATACTGTATGCATTCATATATCAGTTTAAACTTTTCCTAAGGGAACCTCAAGGCCTAAAGAACTTATTCACGAACTAATACAGTGAGTTAGTTACTGTACGCGTACTGTATGTCATATACTGTATTCATTCCTATATCAGTTTAATCCTTTGCGGTCGCATATCTGCTCTCAGCCACCACAGCAAGGAACTATACGAATATATACAAATATACACGAACTGTACGAATATATATATACTGTACATTTCTATACTGTAGGCATTCCTATATAAGTTTAAACTTTTCCTGAGGGAACCTCAAGGCCTAAAGAATATATTCACGAATTAATACAGTGAATTAGTTACTGTATGCGTACTATATGCCCTTTACTGTATGCATTCCTATATCGGTTTAAACTTTTCTTCAATTTCTATTAAACCTTTTCATCAACTAATACAATTGGAGATAACAAAATTTCATCTAAACAAAAGTTGTGTATTGTAGTATTGTATTGCAGTTGTGTATTATTGTGTACATTGTATAATTCCAAAGAATATTTTCAAAATTGTATTTAGGAGTAATTAGAGATTCTCTCTTGTTAAAATATGACTAAATAATACTGAATATTATGTATATGTATCCCTGCTCTTTCCAATAGATAACCATCCCCAAATTTTATACGACCACAAAGGGTTAAATCAGTAATAATAGTCATATGATTTATTCTTCATTAAGTTGGTAATGCCGCCCACGTAAAATGAAAAAAAAAGTCCGATGCAGAGGGATGATTAAAACGTAATATTTCTGAGAGAGGTTGAGTTAAGGGAGGGGGTGGAATGGGGTGGCATAAACTGCTTTTGTTTAGCGTTATGGAGTGATTTCGGTTAGAAAAAAAAATTCCGGAGTTTCATTTACATTCGAGTGAATTTTCTTAACTTCTTCGTGGAAGTGTTTAGTCGAATTCAACATTTTCAGTAAGCAATTATATTTTAGTGTGTTCGTAATATTTGTGCATTTTTTCCTTCCGCTTGACTTTTTGTTTTGCCGCTTCAGTTCTCTCTCGATCGGCACGTGCCTCAAGATCGACATTTTTTGTCTGCTTTTCCTTCCGTTATTCGATGCCCTCGTGCTTCCACTGCTGGCCAGGCATCGAATCTTTGTTCAAACGGCCGGGAAAAAATCTCGTTAATATACTCTTATAATAAAATAAGATATTATTCTTAAAGAAACGGGGTGTGACGTGACGTCACGGGGGTATTGATCTTCATTCCCTCAGTTCCTTTGTTTCCTCCAGCTTTCATAACTCACTTCCTGCTTTCGCTTCATTTCCTGCGATCGCCGAATTATGCAAGTTTTGATTGGGATGGACAAATATTCCGGGAAAAATTATTATCTTGTTCGGTGTTTATGTTTTTCCGCATTGCAAATCATTTAAACTTATAAATTTTTTCCCCGAGATTAGGTAAACTCTGTTGCTCAGCTTACACGAGAAGAAGATCATCACATAAACATAATATGTGCCTAAACAACGGATCGAAGGAGTGTAATTTTCCTTTTAAACGAGTGATCATGAGAGGGAAAACTTAAATTAATGGAAAATTGGTAAAGAAAACAGTTTAAAAACAATGAGGAGCTCCAGGGTAACTTGCCTGTTAAACGGTTTATTAGCTTAGCTATTGAAAAAAAAATGAAAGAGGTTACAATGTAACTTAGTAATGGGGCTCAGAGTGCTGGAAGCTGTTTGGTGGCGGTATCACAAAGCACAAAGTAGTTTTATAAGCCAAGAGGGTTAAACCATCCCTTTTATTCATCCCTTTTTTCTTCTCTGCAATTTCACGTCGGAACCAGCTCATTCTTCCTCTCTTTTCTCTCTTTCCATCTCACTCTTTTATTTATTTCATCAACAAATATGCTGGATTTTGTTGGCAACCTACAAAATGCTTATTCAACATATATTTTGGGCTATTTGAGTAGTGGAAGTCTTACGAATCACAGATACAAAAATATATTTTTAAGTCAAAAATTGTACAATTTTATTTGGGAATGAATTGGTATACGTAAAAAAAGATATCAAATTTAGAATTTTTAGAATTTGAGAAGGGGTGTCACAAAAGCTCATAAAATAATATAACTTTAGTTTATGATGGTTTTAAATGAATTTAGATTTTGGGGTAAAAATAAATAGAATTCTCCAAGTTACCCATTTTTATATGTCTAAAAAACTTGTGCTTATTTTTTACTTCAATTAATTGCATTAAATAACTCTAATTTTTCCACAGAGAGAAAGCACAAAACTCTTGAAAATAAAAAGGCTTTCACTGACTGTGGCCAATGGAAAGACAAAAGCCGAAGTCTTTCTCCTATTTCTGTTTAAGCTATTTACTATCGAAATATAAAGCCTCGACCGCGAAGACTCACTCTGTACCCCTAAAAGAAAATCAGGGTTCGCATCGGAGTCTGATAAATTGATTTTGGAGATACAGTGTTCTCTTTCCCAGCAGAAAACTTCCCCGAGGGATGGATTGTTGTTGAAAGGCCTCAAACAGTATTTAACTCACCTCTCCTTCCCTTTCCGTCTTTCTCGCGCACTGAGAGTGAAGTTGTTTATTCATTGATAAGCGTTTAAAAAGAAAACTGTTTGCTTTCTTCTTTAATTACGGGGTAAAAAGGAAAAGCTTACCTTTTTTAGAATGAATGTCGGCGTCCGGCAGGACCGTGCAAGCTGAATGCCCGGGGGAGATGCTCGGGGGTAGGTTCGAGAAGGGGCTGCCCCCGGTGGTGGGGTACCAAGGGTTGGGCCTCGGCCACGCCGCTTGACCGTTTAAAATTCGCAGCTTGTCGTAAACCGATTCTGAAGGAGCAGGGACTTGTGCTGACTGCGACTGCTGTTCCTTTTGAGCTGCCAAATTCCTGAGAACTCGGTTGATTGACGACACCTGAAATTAACACAATGGTTGAAATTCTCCAGGTGCATAATTCAGCAGCAGCCATTGCCGCCAAGAAATAATGGGAATATTTCGAGATTTTTCCGGGTTTCACCCTTTTTCTTCCGGGGTAAGTTGGTAATGACCCATAAGCTTTTCGACACCCTCTTTAGGAGAGCAAAACTGAATATGTTTGAGGGCAATGACGGTGCATTAACCCAAAAGCAGAATGAGCTTTTCTCACTTCGTTTTGAGCGATTAAAAGAAAGAAAAGCATAAAAGAAATTTATTCAAGGAAAACACTGAAACGAGAAAGCTTCCCTCGCGAAATAAAATAAAAAAGGGGAAACGTTGAAAACGGAAGGGAGGAGGAGGGGAGCAGAAATTTCTTCCGCTCTCCGACACTTAGCTTTTCCTGAAGAATCCCCAATCGAAATCATAGGTGTCTATTTACGCACACAGTCAATTTCGAAATGCTTATAATTTATAAATTCTGTGCTTTTAATTCAGAAGGAGAAATTGTTACAACATCCGCTGAGTTACACTTGTAAAGAATCAAGTGAAAACCAAAGCAGAAAATATGCGAAGTACAGTGTGTCAAAAAAAATTATAAACATTCACCAGAAATGAGTCAGTGGATCAAATTACAGTTTTGTTACCAAAAGAAATCAGAAAACAAATAAAGTCTTTTTTTAATTCCCGCTTAAAAAAGTCGAATGGTCTTTAAAGAAATAAAAAATGGAGTGCTCGACTGTATAGAGACTTATTTCTCCCTTTTTTTTGACTTTGTTAAGGAGTAAAGAAAAAGAATTGTGAGAGGGTTTCCGTTTTGAAAAACCCGGGGGGAAGAGGGAGAGGGTTGACTGAACAGTTTTCTAGAGCACTTAACACGAGCACTGCCCACTTGTTAATATATTTTCATTAGTATTTTTTCCGGTGCACCCTTTATTTATGTTGACATTTCGTCAACTAATTTAGTCAGGTTTTTCTCCCCTTCTTGATTGATGCAACGACCATGCGTGGTTTATAAAGACAGCGAGATATTTTGGGTTTTTCCCCCCCCAAAAAAAAACTCGCGATAAAGAGAAGAAAGACCGTTCGGGTAATAAATGAAATGGTGGAAGTAAAATCTTTGAAAGTTTTGATTCCGAAATGGATTTAAATGTCGCCTTCCCGTGAGTCCACCAACATCCCCAAAGAGCAGAGAGTCGTCTCATCCATAATGCATGAATCCTCCATTCGAGGGCCAGTTTAATGGGTTTCTTGCCACATTTTATTTTCCTTTATAGTTTTCTTCCCAATTTGTTGCTGATTTCAAATTTTGGGATTTACAGTCTAACAATTTTTCTGACGGGGTTTTGTTTTATAAAAATATTAGGCCGGAGAATGCTGACTGGAAAATCGACTTACACTGGGAATGTTATCGTTCGTGCAAATCCCCTCCTGGAGCAATCTGTCCCGGATTTCCCAGGCAAATATTGAAGGACATTCTCTTTTAAACTGAGAAATTTTCGAAACGACTTCGGTGGTCGCCACTCTGGGCTTGGACCCTCCAATCGCCCGGGGTCGAATGGAACCAGTCTCATAGTACCTGGAAAACAAGAACAGTCAAGGTCTTTTACATTTGAGGAAAACATTTTCCTTCTACAAAATGTGTCTGATAAATATTAAAACTCATTCTCTACAAATGTCTGCATTTTTTGTCCAATTGATAAAGAACACTGCAGAAGGAAATTAAATTGGAAAAGCTGCAGTCATAACTGTAGAAACAATTTTCTAAATTTTATTGTAAAAACTAATACTTTTAGAGAAAGGTTAAATATTAAAATAATGTATGTGTTCTCATTTGTGTCCCGAGCTTTAAAAATCAGAAGCTTTCTGCCATGCGAGTAATTTCTATTCTATGTATTAAATCTATTTACTTATGTGTTTACTAGTATCTATTACTCATTTTTGACTGTATTGATTATTTTTTGTTAATTATGTATATATTTTTAATTAGTTATCCTAATTCTGGTTATTTATTCTTTATTTCTTATTTTCTGTTCTCTGTTTATTATCTGTTTGTTATTTATTATATACTTATCTGTTTATTACCTATATTATTATATATTTTCTGTTTATTATCGACTTCTTTTTATCTTATTATCTACTCTGTTATTTATTATTCTTATTATTATTTATTATTTATTATTCTTTATTATTATCTTCATTTATTATTTATTATTACTTATTATTATTCTTTTTTATTTTTCTTACTTCTGTACCTCTCTTCATTTATTTATTTATTTATTGCACTCGCTATCTTTGTTTATTTATTTTTATGTGTCTCCTGTTCTCACCGTCAATAACCCAGTACTTGCCATTTATCGTTTTTTGTTCTCTTTTTTTGTTTTTTACTTATTTATTACTAAGACTCATTCCTCACCGTTAATTATTAATAATAATTTATTAACTTGTGTAGGATTCTAGTAATTTCCTAGTCATTCATTGCACATGCTCGCTCTCGCATAGCAGAAGGCAAAGTACAAATTAATGAAGTTACACATTTTATAAAAATTTGGTATTTTGTATCTTTAATGATCGAGGGCAAAATAATGTATTTATTGTATTGTATTGTAATATTAAAATAATGTAAAACTTTTTTCTGTCATTAATTCTCGAAAAGATCTCTAGTTTTGCAGGAGAGGGAATAGTAGAAGTTACCTCCGGTGCAGCAAATAAACATTACTATTTACCTGTATGTAAGTATATGTATGTAAATTACGCAGGTGGGGGTAATTAGAGTTTAATGTTTTAAATTAATATTACCAAAGCAAGTAGATCGTAGAATAGATAAGTAAATGAAGAGAATATAATCCCGGACAACAATATATTTAATCATAAAATCTTCAGTTTTAAAATGGGAGCCTTAAATGATCCCTAAAGAACATCGTAATGACTGAATAATATTGATGACACAACGAAAAGTACACAAAACCAAATTATGCTACCACGTTTTTGTTTATACAGAAGGTACACAGTCAAAAGAAAGGAGTGTGAAAACATTTATCATCAGAATTGGGAGGCGAGGAAAGTCCTCAAGGTCTTTAAAACCTTTGTCAGAAACTTACCGTCCTAAGATTTTAGAAACACAGCCATTAGAGACTTGAAGAATTCTCGATATATCACAAGGCCTAGCTCCAGAGTGGGCCAGTTCGACTATCTTCTGCCTGGTGGAGTCCGGGAGAGGCCTTCCTCCCACGAAAACGCCTCCGAGTTGATTAACTCCACTGTGCCCTGCATTGAAATAGGAGACTAAAAACAATAAAGTTGATCTAATATTTGGGCGAGCGGGAAACGGCCACAAACGGATAACCCTTTGCCTTCCCTCCGCGTAGATCATCCCCATTGATCGGAGGGTGGAATACTCAAGCTCTGATATGACAAAGTGGAAAAAGTTAACCAAGCATAAATCGACAGTTTCCATGTCGTTGTGTATCGCTATTGACAGCGGGTACAACGTGTAACTTGAGTTATTCTCCCTCTAAGACTGTCTCGGATTTCTTGGTTGTACTAAGTCAAACCGATTTTCCTTTCGGGTTTTCTCAAGCAGAACACTTCATCCTAATTTAAATGCCACCCACCTGTATATGACCTATGGGAAATCATGAAAAAATAGATGTACATGCCTGTTTCCGGTTTTCTTGGTGATATTATCATGAATGCGCTCATATTTCTTGCTTGAAAGCAGTTTAATTAATTTTTTAATAAATTAATTTGAGATGTTAATTATTTCCCGAGGAATTCGTACCTATTTTATAATAAAACAAAAGGTTTGTGAATTTAAGAAATTTTAACCCTTTGCGGTGGTATAAAATTTGTGTATGGGTATCTATTGGTCGGAATTAATTTGTTTGGAAAGAGCAGGGATACATATACATAATATTCAGTAATATTTAGTCATATTTTAACAAGAGACAATCTCTAATTACTCATAAATACAATTTATAAAATATTCTTTGGAATTATACAATGTACACAACTTTTGTTTAGATTAAATTTCGTTATCTCCAATTGTATTAGTTGATGAAAAGGTTTAATAGAAATTGATGAAAAGTTTAAACTGATATAGGAATGCATACAGTATAAGATTCGTTGTTATACAGTATAAGTTCCTTGCTGTGGTGGCTGAGAACAGACATACGACCGCTAAGGGTTATTTTTTAATTTTAAATGTTGTATTTTAACTCTCAGCTGATCCTTTCGATTATTTTCAAAATTCAGGAGGAGGATTTTAAAGAATCATGCTGACTTTGTGTCCTTCTGGGGAAGACAATCCTTAAATTAACCCTTTGCGGTAGTATAAAATTTGGGGATGTGTATCTATTGGTCGGAATTAATTTCCGTCGAAAGAGCAGTGATACATAATACGAAAGTTTACAATGGATAAACAACATTCAGTAATTCTTTTGAGAATTTTTAGATATACCTTAGATATCTTTTAGATATATATAGACATCTAGTGATATGTTTAGATGAAATTTCGTTATCTCCAATTGTATCAGTTGATGAAAAGGTTTAATAGAAATTGAGGAGAAGTATAAACTGATATAGGAATGCATACAGTATAAGATACTTGTGTGGTGGCTGAGAGTAGACATACGACCCCTAAGGGTTAAAGCTTTGTGGTCTGATTGAGGACAACCCCCTCATTCAGAGCCGGCGGAATGTGATTTATTTAAAAATGAATTGCGACTCAACTCAAGCACACTCTTCGCCCGGACGACACATGTTTTTAAGAGAAAAATACCATTGGAAAATAGGTATTGAAATAACAGGTGTCCGCAAGGCGAAAGAAAAAAATTCTATTGAAGGATCTGTAAAATATGAAGTTGAAATCCGCCTACGAACCTTTTCATGTTGGAAAGGTCTGTCTGTTGATACGGCTATTAGCGCACCAAAGAAATCGCCAAAATATATGAAAAAGTATCACCCCGGTATAAAAAGTTCCGAATTCTATTTATCTTTTCTTTGTTCATTCAAGTTTTCTTTGATAAAATTATTTTCGGTGGCCGCCCACTTTTTTTTATACAGCCCAGTTTCCCTCCAAAAAAACTTTTTTCTAATGAATTTCAAAAATGTCACATTTTCATGAGAACTCACATAAAAAAAAAACGCCCAAAGGTTGCCGAACACTTCAAATTCTGAATTGGTCTTCGGTTCACCAATCAAGTGATACATGAAAAATATTTGTCATTCTCCTGGAGAGGATTTATAAATATATTTTTAATATTTTCGTTTTAAAATAGGCTTTAATTTAAAAAAGCGTTTGTCCTTCAAATAAAAAAAATTAAAAAAATATTTTTAAAGTTAAACGGTTTTATTTCAAGTGCAGTAAAAATTAAAAAAATAATTTGTGATCAATTTTTTGTTTATAAAACCGTGGGGCGTTATACAGTATAAAAATTGTACATTTTGCAGAACGTAATAATTAACATTATTAATTAAATTAAACATGCAATAATAAAAAAATACATTAATTAATAATTAGGCTTTGGGAATTTTCTTTATTTTTTTTTATTTTTATCTGAGCACTAATTTAAAAAATAATTGCATAAATTTGAATTGTCAACCAAAACGAAAGTGTGTGCAAAATTTGAAAGAAATCGGTCTGAGGGAAACGGGTCAAATTTCGCCTCAAAGTCTTGATTCTCGGTCTTTGCCGACAGACAGACAGACAGACAGATAGAAAAACAGAAAGACATAAAGGCAGAAGGACAGAAGGAAAAACAGACAGACAGAAAGGCAGAAAAACAGACAGACAGAGAGACATAAAGACAGAAAGCAGACGGACAGACAGAAAGAAAGAGAGACAGGCAGAGACAGACGGACGGACAGACAGACAGAGAGACGAAAACCAAGTTAAAAAACCGTTTAATTAATAAAAACAGTAATTTTTTCACATTTTAATCCCCAAAAAGTCTTTCCACAGTCTTTACATATTCAAGAAAACCCGACTGCAACTGAAATTGCGGAAACTTCGTTTATAAAAACCGGCAGAAAAAGAAGAGCCGCCTCAAATACTCGCAATCACTTTGTTCGCAGCAAACAAATGAAAACTCATTCAGAAACACCCGATAGAAATATATTATTGAAAATTATTTATTACAAATATTTGCAGGAGCTCAAACTGAGTGACAGCACCATAATGACGAAAACATGTAATTCCATTAAGGATCGCCGACCAAAATGGCCAGCATTGTTCAACAACAAATTTCGGCTTCATTGTGAAACTGTAACAAGAAGTGTACTGCACAAAACCGTCTTTCCTCGGTTTGTAAAGAACACTGGGAGGGGAGGATGCGAGGGGAGGGGGGGGGGGTTTGGGAGAAGAGGGAATTTTATGGTCGATAAATAAAATTGCACCGCAAACGTTGGAGAAGAAAGGATGTAAAAAGGTAGGAGGTAGCTTTTCAGAAAAAAAAGAAAAAAGCAAGAAAATTAAAAATGGGAAATTTTTTTCTGTTTTTTTGTTCTTTTTGGATCCCCCATCCTTTGTGCTTCCGCTTTATTGGAAAATCAGTACAGAGTGAAGGTCCTTGAGTGCGAGATTTTGCTCGATAAAGCATTCAGACTCAAAATTGGCGGAAAATAGTAATTCTAAAGGACCAAACACTGATATCATTAACGAGAAGAGTTGAAATTAAAGGTGATAAAAATATATAACTGAGAAAGAGCTCAGACGGATAAATTAAATGAATTGAAAGCAAAAGACTACCGAAAGCAGTTTTCCAACGTAAATAACCGAACCCTTTGTATAATTTACTTACTGCAATTTAAATTAATGTTTAAATTTAATTTGGGTTGTATTTGTGCTTTTTCCAGGATATATTTCAAGAGTTAAGTAGTTTTAGAAGCAGTGCTGCAGATTAGGTGAATTATCGGCTGTCAGTAATGATACCCTGCATTTACTGCAGAGTTCCAAAATGTAATTCTGAGGAATTCTAAATGTCTGCTCTCTGCCTGGTGTTCAGTGCAGCTGTTCCCTTAGACCAGTGATGGCCAACCTTTGATAATGTGCGGGCCAAAGTTGAGTTTGGTGTAATTTCGCGGGCCACAACGTTATAAGAAAATTAAATATGGATTTTTTAAATTAGTTTTTACTCTCTTCTCATTTTCCCTTTCTTTTCATTTTCTCTTTCTCCTCATTTTCTCCTCTTTTCTTTTTCTCATTTTCCCCTTTTCTCGTTTTATTTTTCTTCTACTTTTCTCTTTCTTTTCATCTTCTCATTCTCCTCATTTTCTCTTTCTCCTCATTTTCTCTTTCTCCTCATTTTCTCTTTCTCCTCATCTTCTCTTTCTCCTCATTTTCTCTTTCTCCTCATTTTCTCTTTCTCCTCATTTCTCTTTTCCCTTTTCTCTTTTCCTTTTCACTTTCTCTCATTTTCTCTTTCTTATCATTTTCCCCTTTTCTTTTTATCCCTTTTCCCTTTTCTCATTTTCTCTTTCTTTTCTCCTCCATTTTCTCCTTTTCTTTTTCGTTTTTCTTTTTCATTTTCCCCTTTTCTCTTTCTTCTCATTTTCTTCTTTTCTCTACGTTCCTGCTCTCACAGCTATTGCCTTTGCCTCCTTTTTATGCAACAACATTTTATGCAAACAGTCCTTTTGAGTTCTATAACAGAATCTAAAAAAGAAGGGAAACCCAAATTGTTTAATGGAATTCGAATGGATTCGAAAACATAAGCGTAAATTTAAAATTTTTGCCGAAAGGTAAGAAAGAATTTCAAATTGAAGTTATACTAATATTAGCGTACAGTCATAACCCTTTATTTAAAAATTAAAATGGACTGAAATCATCAAATACGTATGTGAATGTAGGAATAAAAGAGCGGGCCACATGCAACACCTTCACGGGCCGGATATGTCCCGCGGTCCGTTGGTTGGGCATCACTGCCTTAGACAACAGGAGGAAAGAGTAAAACGGAAGAAAGAGAACAGTAAAAAGAGGGGCGATTGTTTTACTAAATCGGGAAAAAAGAAATAGCAATAACAGGTAATAGTTTCTTTAGTTTTTTTCCTCCCACGAAGTCTAATAAAATTTACATTTTCAGATTGTTTAAAAAAAAATTCCACAATTTGCTTCTTATGTCACGTTAATAGTTATTTTACTACTGATAGTTTCCTTTTTGTAAGCACAATGGAAGTTGATAAGAAAATGATTTTTATCTTTTAAAGCAGAACACTTTTAAAGGTTTACAAAGAAAAGATCCGTTATGTAAGAGGTCCTCAACATATGGTTTCGGTGTTTGAAAATAAAAGCAAAGAAAACATACAAATAACAGATCCCCATTGTCGTTGAGCCCCACTGAAGAGACCGAAGGCTCTCCTGCTGTCGCTGCAGGTTGCTTTTCAATCTTCACAGCATGGCAAAGAACTCAAGTGTGAAGGGTCGGCGAACCTTCAAGTAATATCTTTTTCTTGTAGAATCTCCTCCGCCACTTTTTAATATCTCTCGAGCTTTTGAACGGGGACAAAGAAAAGGGGAGGAAAGCGATTTTAAGTGGGTGTTTTATCAATCACCCAACCTGGTTTGTATTTTGACAGTTGTTGAGCACTCAGGTAACAAAAGACTTCTTACAAATATATGTCTAATTACGGTTCAAAGGGTGCGCGATTATGTGGAGTGCGTGAAATCATCCCCCTGAGGCTCGGCTCAATTGACCCAAATGGAATTGCGAGGGGGATGATAATGCTCCTACGGGGGAAAAATTCTTTTTTTTTTAAGCCGTTGCCAACAAATTTAGATGGTATCAAACCTTTGAATTTTTTTAAAGGGACCTTATCTTGAATTGTCATCTCAGAGATAAGGGGGTGGGGAAAAACAAAGATCCGAAGGGAAATATTTTACAACGGAAACGATTTCTCGCGGGAAAAGTGCTTTTTCGCAATCGTTTCCCGAAATTTCTGCGCGATAATCGACGACGAAAAAATTACCAAATGGCGGCACTGAAAAAGCAACTCTTAAGAGAGCTCCTTTTTATTTTTCTACTCTTTTTAGCTTTTACTGCTCTTAATTTTAACCTTCTCATCTATTTCTACTTCTCCATTCTTTTTTTTCTATCTTTGTTGTTTGAACGCCATTTTGTGTTAATTATGATTGTATATTATCATAGTGTTTATCTGTGCAATTTCTCGCCTTATACTGAAACTCTTCTAATATTTCATCCGCTTTTTATATAATATAATAAAATCGTTAATTGGTCCCTCATTATATTATTACATTTATCCCCGCAAATGTAAATCTTTTTCCCGAATGAATTTCGAGGGTGAAAAAAAGAAATGAGTATGTGTAAAAAAGCAGTCCCGAGAGATAGCATGGAGGACAATTGAGACATGCTCCATTAACCACATCCAGATGACTGATACTGAAAAACTGTCAGAGAGTCACGTGACACTGAGCACGTAAAGGCACGTGCTGCTTTCTTTTACTCAACCTTATACAATGCATCGGTTGTTACTTCTTTTCAATCAGTCAACAGTTTACTGGTAATAAGCTTCGATAAGGACATTTTCTGCAGTTTTCTATTTCCTGAGGGGGATTCACCAAAGTTTCCTCCGTTGATTGTATTTAGGTGGGAACTCATATGTCTCCTTAGTTTGATTTGTAGCGATTGGGATTTATCGATGAATGATTGTTTGATTTATTTGAAAAATTTAACAAACATTAAAAATTTAGTGGTGTCTGTAACCGTTACTTTTCACAGATTTAAATTCAAATTTTGTTAAATAATAGTATGTTTGGTAATCTTGCATTTTCTTTCTACAATCAGTTGTTCTCGGTTAGTGAAAGTATATAATTGGCAAATCATTTTCGCAGTCCTTGTAACATTTTTTTACACACTGAATCGAAGTCTCCCTCAGAACGTGTGAACATTATAACAGTTAAAGACGAAAAATAAGATATACGAAGTTTTAAATCGTTGGTTAATTTGTTATTTTTAATTTTCCACTAAATTCCCCAGACCACTCGAGGGAGAAAGAAAAAAACACGAGGAAAAGTGTTGCAAAAGAAAAATGAGAGGTGCGATAAACATTCATAATGAAGTTTAGCGTCCTCAGGGAAAACAACTCTTTAAAAGTTAAACATCGAATGCGAGGAGAAAAAGAAAAAGGCAGTCGAAACTAGATGACAGTGTAATTATTACACTCTCGAAAGCTAAGTATGAGAGAACGAGATAGATAATAAGGAAGGGTGGAAATATATTCAATTCGTGGCGTCATATCGGAATTATTTACCCCTTTTGCCAATCCCCTTTTACTTCTGCTTTTCCTTTTCAATACACAGCGGTGACAAAAAAGTTTCCTCTTCATTGTTCACGTCGGCGGCGAGATAGATTTTGGATCTTAATTGGTTTTTTGCGGCTCACTCTTTTTACCAAATTATTACTCTCAGCCGTTGATTAAATGTCAAAAGGAGTGAAGACAAAAAAACGAGAACATCGGCCGAGTTCATTAAAGAAGTGAAAACACGGGCATTTAAGAAGCAATAATCATTCATTTATAACTTTTTTAACAGAAATTTAACCCTTTCCGGTTGTATAAAATTTGGGGATGGGTATATATTGGTCGGAATTAATTTCTTTGGAAAGAGCAGAGATACATATACATAATATTCTGTAATACTCAGTAATATTTAATTATATTTTAAGAAGAGAGAATGTCTAATTACTGATAAATACAATTTAGAAAGTATTCTTTGGAATTCTAAAATGTACACAAATTTTGTTTAGATTAAATTTTGTTATCTTCAATCGATGGAGCATCATATTGAGGTTTCCTCAGGAAAAGTTTAAACTGATATAGGAATGCATACAGTATAAGATTCGTATATATTCGTATAGTTCCTTGCTAGTGTGGCTGAGAGTAGACATATAACCGGAACGGTAAAAAGGCTTTTGTGGCAGAGACCACCGCAAAGGGTTAAACTGATATAGGAATGTATACAGTATAAGATTAGTATATATTCGTACAGTTCCTTGCTGTATTAGCTGAGAGTAGACACCCGACCGCAAAGGGTTAAAAACAAATCTAAAAATATTAAAGGAATTAAATAGTAAAGGACTGATAAAAGAAAGCTCGAAATGAAGAGAATCGAGGAAAGCTTTTAAAAGATTTATTTCAGTGATCTGCTGTGAAAAGCTCCCAAAGGAAGTTCAGTCCTCGTTTCGGTCAGGTGGAAGTTCAGCTTAAAAAATTTGTCATAGCAATAAACAAGCTTACTTTTAGAAAACAAGAATTTGGTTGAGTGAAAATTTTCCACTCGGGTTAGTCTTCTAAAACGATTATGCGTGTGCTTTGATAAAGGGCAAGGCAACCCCCAACCAAGGTGCAGGAAAACAACGATTTCAGGAAGAAATTACCTTTATGAGGCATGTCATCTGGAGCTGTGATTCCGGTGGGCCATGGAGAAGCAGCTGATCCGAGTTGTTGGGCGGGCAGTAGGGACACTGGGGGCGCAGGCCCCAAAATTCCTTGTATCATTCAGCCTGAAAAGAGATGTTTTCCCTTAGAAAAGAGTTTAACATGAGTTAATTGGTGTCAAAGTGAATCTCCGAAAAGTTGTTCACATGAAAGAGGAGTTTTTTCATTCTACCGGGAGGTCTTTTTTTATTACTCATTCGATTGCGGCGGACGTTGATCGATTATAATCAATGCCTATTCAACCAAAAATTTTTTTAAAATGACCGAGAGAGCGACAATGCGTTGAAAAAAAAAAGAAAACAAATATGACTCGTCTTGAAATCCCTCTGTCATCACCCCAGTTACTGTTAGTCGCGAGATACATTAATTGTTTTTCTAATTGTTTAAACAAATGTTCTTTTAAACTCTTTCATGTCATTAACTCTCATTTAAAAATCCAACTGTTTCGCTTTTCAACTCATATTTACAGCTTTTCTGCCACTTCAGGTGTTAACTCTATGCAATGGAAGCAATTATTGCGTAATAACATGGCTTCTTCATTGGACTGTACACAAATTAGTAAATAATGCTTTGATGATACACGTCCAACAGATTTTAGTGCTTAAATGCCCGAAAGAAGCACTTATTCTTGAAATATATACCGCCGGATTCCGCGAGAAAGCCATTTTTTCTTTACGTACCAAATTTGATGTATAAACGGCCAATTTTCATAACGCAGAAATTATATATTCAATATTACAATTGAGTGCAATAATTTTAATATTATTTCAGAGAACTGACAACTATACACTACCCGATGTTTAGAAAATTTTATTATTAATTCACAGAGCAGTCAAAAAATTCAAATTATTTTCTGGATATTCATTCACCAATTTTTTGGTTTTTTGTTTTGTTAATTGGAAGCATTTAATTTGTTTTGTTAATTAACTTCTGATATTTATTTAAAATCTAAAAAAAACAATTCATATTAAGAAGTGAATAACCAGTGATTATCACATAATATTATATTACAACCACCTTAATAAACCGACTGTATAAATACAAAGTAACAGAATGTAATACAGCAATAATTATATGTGAATGTAAAACTACTTAAATTATTATTCGGGATGTCAAAAAACTATTTATAAATATTACATAAATTTTATTCAAAATATAAAAAATATTTACTATAAATACCGCTGTTACCGGTTTAACAACTAATTAGGAATTTATTTTTATTTAGTCCTGTTTATATAGTTAACCATAATATTTTAAAATGCATTAACCCAGTGATGACCAACCTACGGCCCGTGAAGGTGTTGAATGTGGCCCGTGCGTTATTTAATTTCTATTCATTTATTTTTTTTACTTTCAAGTTATTAATGTCATTTTTATACGTTTCAACATTAAAAAACATTAAAATATTTTAGTATTAAAATTGTATAAAAATTACAGCACTATTTTTAACCGATAAAAAATATGTATGATTCCCTCAGAAATTTGTGTTTTGGGTTGTATTTTGAAACAGTGTCTCAATGTAATTGTATAATTTGTCCTCTAATGCTTTTATTCGAAATAGGGAAAATATATTATTATATTATTATTAAATTCTTTCTTACCTTTCGGCAAATAGACTAATTTTATTTTGTGGCCCGCAAAATTACACCAAACTCAAGTTTGGCTCCCATTTTCTGAAAGGTTGGGCATCACTGCATTAACCCATTTAATTGAAATTATAATTCAATTCATAATTGAATTTTTCATAAAATTTCTTATTAAACTGTGCAATCGAAATGTTGTAATGATATCACTTATTGCGTTAAATATTCAGGAAAAATAGTATTTTTTATGTTAATTTTGAAGGTTTCAAATATTTTATTTTATTCATTTGTGGTTTATCTTATTTCCATATATATTACGTATCATTTCACTCTTTAAAACCCCCATCATATTATGATAATATAATAACACCCCGTATATAATAAATAATAATTAAAAAATTTTAGCCGACCGCAGATTTTCAACAATGTCATGGATTTAAGAAAAGCTTCATCTTATTTTTTAATATCGCCCTGGTGTTATAAAATTTCAATTTTGCTTACACCAGACTTTCTTTTTCAGTAGGATGCATTTAATCTTCTGACAGACTGTTCGCGGTCCTTTCTCTTCCTCATCTGTAATTTATTTCCGGCATTCGAAGACACTGCATTTACAGTCGCCAAATGTTTATTTACTTGGGGATTTTATACACCTTGAGAAATTTATCCGTTTTGCTTCCTTAAGAACCTTATTCAGCTATATCTAACCTTCGCTTTGTTTTCCTGTATTTGTGCTAATATCTCTTTGCCTACAGTAGAAATATTTGGCAACGGTTTTTCCACCACCTTTGTAGTTTTGATTCTGCTTTACTTTTTCCGTTATATATTGGATACTGTTGACACTCCTTTTGGACAAATGAACTGATATTCATAAAACTCCTGTGAAGTGAAGTTTTCAACTTATGGAGGCAAGAAATTCAGAAGAAAGGGGTTTTGCGGACATTTATCCATCGGCGCAGTGCCTGAATGAACCTATAAGATACTTTAGGTCCATTGACAGTACTTCACAGAGGTATTATCAGGTAAAGGAGACGAAAATTTGTATGAGATTTGCCTGTGTCTGAATACAGGAGGACTTCACAGACGAAAGTGAAACTGTTTATGTCAGTGATGGCCAACCTTTGATAATATGCGGACTAAATATGAGTTTGGTGTAATTTGGCGGGCCATAACGTGTGCGAAAATTAAATATGGATTTTAATATTAGTCTATTTGCTGAAAGGTAAGAAAGAATTAAAACAATTCGATGTTTATTTTATTTATCACTAACAATAAATTAAAATGGACTAAAATCACCAAATACATATGTGAATATGTGGGCCACATGCAACACCTTCACGGGCCAGATATGGCCTGCAGGCCGTAGACTGGGCATCACTGGTTTATGTGATTTAAAATTTAAATAATTTTACAGTCCTTAAAACGCTGTACAACATATAAATTATGAGACATTACATTAAAGTGTAATTTTTTCAAAATTTGATTCTATTATGACCCATTCACGGGAAGCTTTTTGATTTATTCATACATTTGTCTTTATCATTTCACCATAGATAAATAAACATCAAAAAGAAATTATCATAAAATTTCCCTTTGTGAAAATATTTACTGAAATTAAAATCGTACTCATAAATTTTAAATTTTTTCCACAATCAAAACAGAAAAAATTAATTAACAAAGAAACTACACATTTGGATGAGCAATCAAAATATTCCGTCAATAATAAGCCATTGAATTTTATTTAATACCCTAAAAACTAAGTATTGTTTGAATGTTGTCTAAAAAAAAAGTAAACCATGTTTGACTTACAAGCGACGGAAAGGATCAATCCTAAAATATCTGAAGCAAATCTCTACAAACAGGCAAAACAACAGCCAAAGAAACTACTTTATCCAAATATTTGATTCGCACTTTGAAAGACATTAAACCGTAAAAGCCGCTCACCACAACAACCGTTAACAAAATACGAACATAAATGCGAAAGAAAACAAAACAGTGATTTTTTAATTGAATTGAAGACCTCAGTTTGGGTAACCGATATCATGCCACGGTTCAAACTGAGAGAGTTACCAACAGGAATGGGATGGAAACACTCTTTGCCTCCCCTCCTTTCCCCTATATTTCCCCCCCTTTTCCTATTCATTATTAAAGTGAATTATTTTCCCTTCCTTTTCTGACTCTCCTCTCATTGGCTAAACATGGGCGCTCTTTTAACTTTATCGGGACCAAGAAAAATCACGATTATTACCAACGCAAAATAAGCAATTGTTGAATTGGCCGCTTTCTTTAGAGTTTGCTTTTCTACTTAATATTGGAGTGTTATAATTAACAGTATGAATATTGGGAAGACTGGAGGAACCATTTTATGATTTTTCGAAGACTCTTTCGGTCAACATTTTACACCTCATTGTTTTTTATTTATTAATAAAAAAATTAAGAAAATAAATAAAAACCAATTAAAATTGTAATTTAAAAAGATTATTAAATAATTAAGAAATAATACATAAACCTAACAATTATTTATTGAAATTATAATTATATGATAATGATCTGAATTTTTTAAAAACAGTTATCCTCTAACTTAGGTGTTATTATTTTTTTCAGATTTTGCTTCAGAATTTAAAGGTTATATCATTTCCAATCATTCAGTTCATCATACACCAATTCAATCATCATAAAAGTTCTTAAAGGTATAGAGAATGAATGGATGAATGAATGGTAAAATAAATTGAATAAAAACACAGATTTAAGTGATTTACAAATTGTATTGGTCAATATTTTAATTGATAAATGACAACTGACAGTTTAGACTCCATAATTTTAGTAAATAAGAAAATCCCTTAATTTTGATTTTCCCAAAAGATTCAAAATTATATTAATTCTGAAAAATGCACAATTATAATTGAGATTTCATCAATGAACTGGTAAAACTAAAAATTAAATGATTACGAGCAGTAAAAATTATTTGAAAAATGCTTTTGAAATTACTTATTTCAAGGGAAAATAGCAATTGACAAGTTTTAACGGATGTTATAACCGTTTTACATTGTTATTATTTTCGACCAATCATTACCGCGAATCAACTGTGCATCGACCAATCAGAAATAAGAATAACACGAGCACGGAGATAAACAGAGTGGGGATGGAACGCATTGATCCTATGCCTCTCCGCATTCTAAGAAGACCCCGCTCACCATTTAGTTTTCGTGTTGTTCCCTGTCTCAAAACCTTTTCAACCTTTCTCTGCGTTTTTTATCTTAAGTAAACTTAACGAGAAGGTTATTTTATTCGATGAGTGGATTTTCTAAGAAAAATCTTTCGGGAAACTAAATGCTTATTCGTCTGGAAGGGTAGAAAGAGGGCGTTGTAGGAAATGGCGGATTTAGTTTTGAGTTTAACCGCTAGGGGTGCTTTTTAAACCCATCAATTCAATTTTCATATCAGGAGCTTGACTCCCATTCTGAAGTTTCACTTTCTCAAATATTATTTCCTCTAAGATTTTTTATTTGACGAAAATGAGCGAAATTATACCTGGTATTTGGTTATTAAGGAACAACAATTGAAAAACAAGTACTGTAGAATTTTTTTGTTGTATGAACTGAACATATTTTAAATTTGAAGTTTTATTTGTCGATTTTGTATTTTAAAAGTTTTAAAAACTGAAAGTATTCTAATTTTTACATTTTGATTCACTCATTACAAGTTATAGTATTTTGTCTTCTCCTGAAAAATTCCAAAAATGGCACAAAATAACAAAAGATATTTCTATATAAAAAAACACTTTTTTATATTCCGATTTTTCTACTTTCAGTTTAAGCTTCCATATAACTTTTACCAAAAGAGGTTTCGAGAGCCATTTGAGTAATCCATTTATGTCCAACTGCCGACGTTAACTTCTAAAAACAACGCCAGAAATAAGGGGTTGTGTCCCAGCAAAAAGTTAAATGGAAATCAACCCCACCTTTCTCCCCTAGAGTTCCAATTTGACTTGACACAAGGGAAACTACTCATTCAGTCGTGCATAACAGCTTATGTCATTTTTATCTTCGGTTTTTCTAAAATTTAGCCCCTTCATTCTTCTCTTCTTCTTCTTCTCTCCTCATCTTTCTCAAATTTTTATTTTTTAACAGTGCGTAAATTTTCCTCTGCGATTATTAATTTCTTCCAATATGACAATATAAATTTCATTTAATAAATACATACATAAATATTGTTTTGATCTCATTTTGCAAATGTTAGTTTATATTATTTACTTTTGTAACTAATATTTTTCAGTCTTTCCAATGATAATATAATTATTAATATGCGAAAAAGTCAGTGTTTTTATATATATTATTAAATAGACTGATATGTATATTGTCTGCTTTTTAAGTTTTGTGGGATTAAGAAAAGTTATTTTTTTTATCTAAATAACTTATATCAGTTCGGTTGGGTGTCAACATTATTTTATTAAACTTAAATGGGTTAAGTATAATGATTTGTAAGGAGAGGATAATTGAAAATATCTACCGAAACTCTTCCTCATTGCAAATTTTCTAAATTTTAATCCGTGGAAGGGAAAAAACAGATAACGTTGAAATTTTTTCGATTACAGCGCCTCTCGAAAGAATTCTTTCAAACTAAAAGGAAGCCTCTGAGAATTCGGTAGAAAGCTTACTCAATCGGATTCTCATTCATATCCCTTAAGGGAGGCGAAGAGGGAGAAATTCCCAAGAATTTCTACGTCAATAATATGATGATGAAGTTTCAAATTTTTTTACCCTTTATATTCATTTTTCCTAATTGCCGCTTGCTCACTCGGTAAGCGATGTATGCTCGAGAAATATAATGAAATAAGGGTTGATGAGAGGGTTGAATAAAAAAGGGGACTCGCTTTCGGTGAAATTACTTGGCTTTCTCTAAAACACCCACACTTTACCGGTAAAGGGTTAAGATTAAAACGACGTTGGGCCAAAGTTCCCGCCAAAAACCGAGGGAGGTTGGCAAACCTGAGGGTAAGATCGTCCTCACGTAAGAATTAATTATTCTCTGGACAACATCAGAAGGCTGTTGTCGAAAAGTTTAGAATCTCAGTTTTCTCGCGTTAATCCGTAATTCAAATTGCAGTGAGGTACAAAAACGTTTCACTAATTAAACAACGTTTCGAGAGATTTGCGGTCAACCATTTCATTCGTCAACAAAGTTAATTAAATCAGGAGGAAATGTTTTAATCCGATTTAAAAGGTTCAAACGAAGATGACATGTGTGCGTCCAAGAGACGCTTTCATTCGTGGAAAAGAGGCGGGACTTGAGGCCGGAGAAAGGCGTGGAGTTAACCTGAACTCGGATTATTCAAATAAAGTTTTTTTATTTATTTATTTTCGGAAAATGTTGTGTCCAGCCTCGTGCCGGATGCTCTCATCCGAAAAAGAAGAATTTCATGGGAAAAAAAGGACATTCGGTGTCCTTTCAGGCGAACCTCTACAATGGGTTACAGAAGCTAATTTATTTCAACGAGTCTCACTCCAACAAAGATGTTTATAGATGTTCACGTTTTATGTGTTCCTCTCAAAGAGACGACTCTGAATTCGATTTCTTTGCTTAACACTCAGATTTAAAAGTCATCCGATTTCAATAGGAACTCCTGCGGTTTCAAAAGTCAAAAAAAAGACGGAGAGTCATAAAAGGCAATTTTTTCACTCCAGTTTCGAATAATACACACATACACAGACATTTTACCGACAAGAACACTGGATCTCTTTGTCAAGACTTTACCGTATGCACCTGCGAATCTGTTGAACCTTTATTCCGAATGACAATTTCCACTGTACCTAATTCCCGCATTCTTTTGATAAATAACTGAGTTATCTTTCGTACATACTGTATCGAAAACGGGAATACGGATGAGTGGGAAATACAACTAAGATTTATTCTGATAACAAAAAAAGTATAAATATCTTTATTTTATATATATTTCAATATTGAATTTTCAACTTTTATAAAACACTTCATTTATATTCTGGAGAATAACCAAAACTGTGAAGAATAACATTTTCGTTCGCATCTGTTTCCTTTGATATTCAGAAGTGCAGTGCAAAATCTTCCTAAATTGAACGATTTCTTACAAAAAAATGTCAAAGCTGAAACGACAATAAATGTTTGGAATATTATTGTAAATATACAAGTAGAGATGAATTAATTTCGGTCCCTTTGAATTCTCCTCGCAAAAGAATGAAGAACTGAACACCTCTTTGAAAAAGAGCTCCGAACAGAAGCAGAAAAATAGGAGAGTTTATTCCATTGTCAAGTTATTTGTTAAATGAGTATTTCCATTACAAGAGGGAACACAAAGCAATGACACGGAGTAATTTATAACAAAAATTGACCTTTAACACCGTTTAGGGTTGTCTTCGCTCTTGTGTGGAGCTACCTCTCGAAATTTTTATTTTAGCAAACATCTCAGAAGAACACCTTTCGGGGTGAACAGAAGGGCATGCGAGGGTTGGGGGGGGGGGGGGGTTGTGGGGGTGCCCGGGGGAGGGGAGGGCCGGCTGGGGTTCCCCATGGCGTGTCGAGCTTTGCCGCAATAAATTCAGGGGTTTCTGCAATTCAGAGTAGTATTTATAATGACGTGAGGAAATTAATTTTAAAGCGAGCAATTCATGTAAACGCCATTAAGATTGTGAATAATGAAACGCCCCCGTTACGGTCGGTTACGTTTTGCTGACTTATAATTTCCAAATAAATATGCTGACCATGATTCGCTGACTTTTTCATTAAAATTTGATTATGAAAATGAATTATTCGAAATGCCCGCCTTTTTTTTATGACTGTGTGTTACGACTGTCAGTTCCGAACTTATTCCAAATGTTCCAGGAGGACTGGAGAATTAAAAAAAGAAGTTTTCATGGAAAATTTTCAAATTTTTGCCTCATGCTTATCAGGAATTCAATTTTTAGATTGTACTTTTCCATGCCAACCCTTTTTGGGAGTAAAACGGTCTTATGGAGAGTTAAACATTTTTCTTCCGTTCAAAATACACTTTTTTCCCTCTCTTTTATTTTGATTTTTTCCACAAAATGATTTTCCATAATCCTTTTCCTTTTCTTTTAAACCCGTATTCATATTCTTTCTTTCGACCTTTAATATTATTCGTAAGGCTTTTCTTTCTTTTATATTCCTGCAAATATATAACGCTTTTATCTTCGAGATGCAGCTTCACGATAAGAAAGAAGGCTCAAGTGGGGGAGGGGGGGGCGCACATCGAGAGGAAGGGGTATTATAATGATAAATAAAAGAAAGAAAAATTGGTGAAGTGCTTGTTTAGCCGTGAAATGAGGTTTGGGGGAAAGGGCAGGAGGTTGTAAGCCATTCATCAAGTGTAAACTTGGCGAGAAGTGCCGACACGCCCCACGTTATGGTACATTACTGTTACAATAACATCTGAGATTACCCTTCGGATTTTCTCCAGCAGCTGATCGATGAGGACTGGAGTGAACATTTCCAAGGGTTTTGCCCAAATGCGGGTTAAAAAATCATAATATTAACCCCCGATTGAAGGGGAGAGTCGGCGGCAAGTCGGAATGGCATCTTCGGTTCGCCGTGAAATTTTCTCCAATTCATAATAATAAGAAGTAACAAGGTCACACTGACAGAAATCACATGAGAAGCTGATCAAAAACAAGACATCGAGTCAAGGGAGGGAAAGAAAAAAATGTAATTACAACCCCAAAGTGAGAAAAATTCAAAGAAAAAATTCGTTCCAGTTGAAAAACCCCTCGAGCTGTGAATGAGTGCTTGGAATATCAGTGGGTTGCGTCGAATTTCCGACAAAGAAGAATACGTCACTCTGAGACAAAATCCTCTGCCCTCATTTTATGTCTTTATTTACTCTGACTCGCATTTGGTTGAGTTTTGCAATAGCAGGCGCCTCTAATAAAAATGGGCGATTACCAAAGAATCATAGGAATGCCCAATATAATAGTATAATATTAGTATTATTAACCCTTTGCGGAGGTATGAAATTTGTGTATGGGTATCTATTGGTCGGAATTAATTTCTTTGGAAAGAGCAGGGATACATATACATAATATTCAGTAATATTTAGTCATATTTTAACAAGAGAGAATCTCTAATTACTGATAAATACAATTTAGAAAATATTCTTTGAAATTATACAATGTACACAACTTTTGTTTGTAATGTGTTTGTAATGAAACAATGTCAACAACAATTATAAATATAATATTAATTAAATAGCAGAAGAAACAAAGAGTTTATTTTAATAATAATAGAACTAAGTAAGAGAATATAAGAAAAATCATAAGACTAAAAGTATGTTATGTTTTGTATATTTTGCTATTTTAATGCTACAAATTTATTATTATTGTATATTTTGTTTTATATTTGTTTATATTATGGGTTAAATAATATAACGATAAGGTTTTTTAGGTATACAGGAATGCATACAGTATAAGATTCGTATAGTTCCTTGCTGTAATGGTTGAGAGCAGACATTCGACCGCAAAGGGTTAATATGGCATTATTAGATGAAAGCAAAAAAACATTCGTTTTAGAATTTATATCACTTTTATGGTATTTGAGTCCTCAATTTACCGATAATATCAGTTACTATTTTATATATCACTTCAAAGGGACCAATTTTTGGAGACTTTCTCAATAAAAATTTATTTTTAGAAACCTTTTAAGCATAAGTAAGCCATGAATACCTGCAGTTTTCCTTTTCAGCGCAATACAATGTGTAATATTGGTGTACAGCAAAGGAAATAAATTCAAATTTTCCCTGTCCTAGGATTATCCTTGTCCTAATATTTCCCTGCATCTGAAAATTCCCTGCAGCTAGAATTTCCCTGTACTTTAAACTTTCAGAGCAGTGACTTCCACTCGGTTTTTTCCTTCTCCACTCTTCCCCTCTTTTCTGCATTAGTTTTTCCCTCTGATGTTCATTTTTTATCTTTCGTGTGGCTTTCCTTTTATTCTGATATCCATAAAATTATTAATCTGATCAATTATTCAAATAATATTCATTTCCAATTCACTCCAATTTGTTATTTTCAGAATATTATTGGAACCTTATTTATCCTTTTAGAATTCATCATTGGTAAGTATAAAGTTAAATGTATTGATCTGTTTTCTTATAATGGGCACTTTGTGGCCTTTGATTTTATATTTCAGGAACCAGAAAATTTTCTCCGCTGTGTGTGTTGTAGTTCAGTGCTCAAAAGTCCCACTCAAATGTGCATTGCTCACACTTCAACTGTGCCGAGTTGACGTCTGTTTTCACTCCCTTGTCGCCACAGAAAAGCTGAGTGCCAACGCGGAATTCTTATTGTTACTAAATAATGAACTGTTGTACAATGGCCTCCTGACGAAATGACTCTCTAATATTCTCCACCGCAGAAGGACATCCATTTAAGCATTGAAAAAATTCACTAAACTGCATAATTTAGTTATGTGCCATTCTTGATAATCAGTGAATTTCATTTAATTCACCGTAACAGTATTTAGTCTGCTGACCACATGGGGCGCCTTTCGATCCAACCCTAAGAAATCCTCTGCTCTATATAGAATTCATTAAAGAATACCGCCTTTTTTTTATTTTTCGCCAGTGAATAAATAAAAAGGTAGTTTTGTGTAAATTTTTATCAAGTTGTCAGATGTGCTACCCGGAAAATGTCTACACAAAACCCGTGGAATGAATTTATCGGTTGAATGATTAATGCAGTATTGTCACGTCCACTTCAGGCATTTTCGCAATTCGCACCTAAAAAATACCTTTTGTCCACTTATTGTGTGTTGACATGTTTAATCGGCGCAAATGTCAAAATAAATCTGCACTGCACCACCGCCTGCAGAGGACGTGAAGACAAATATTCTTCTTAAGATCAATTCTTAAAGAGTTATTTTGAACTTTAACCCTTTGCGGTCGTATGTTTGCTCTCAGCCACCACAGCACTGTATATATACTGTATGCATTCCTATATCAGTTAAAACTTTTCCTGAATTTCTATTAAACCTTTTCATCAACTAATACAATTGAAGATAACAAAATTTAATATAAACAAAAGTTGTGTACATTGTAGAATTCCAAAGAATACTTTATAAATTGTATTTATGAGTAATTAGAGATTCTCTCTTGTTAAAATATGACTAAATATTAGTGAATATTATGTATATGTATCCCTGCTCTTTCCAAAGAAATTAATTCCGACCAAAAGATACCCATACACAAATTTTATACCACCGCAAAGGATTAAAAATGGGCATTCGCGTCGCCATTTTAATTACTTCTGTGGACAGAAAATGGGAATGAGTGTATCTCTGCGGATGTTTAGCTGTAAGACGAACAATACGATGCTGAGAATATAAACCTTTGAAATCTCTGAAAAGCGTAGTGAGGGAAAAAGGTCGAACATTGGCAACTGCGTAAGCCCTTATTGTCAAATCAACCTGAAACATTTATGCCAAGGTGTCCGGCTGATGTGATTTCAATAATAATGTTGATCAAATTCATTTCTTTTCCATTTTTATTTGATTTTCCGTCTCGTAAGATTTATGTGGAGCAAAATAAGATTTGTGTCGGAGGGCTCAACGGAAGGGATGGGGTGCGACATTTTCAATTTTATTAAAGTTCAATCAACCGAGCGGACAAAGGTCATCTTTTTGTGAAAGAAAAAGAGGTATTGCGAGAGAAAACTTCCACCAGAAATACTCTCGTAGCTTTTAAGAAATGAAAATACTTTTCGGTTCTTTCGGTAGGGTTTTATTTATTGATTGAAAATAATTTTGTGTATATCATTATTTCTTTCTATTTTGATTTCTCTTCATTATTATTACCATAATTGATATGATTGCATTCTCTTCAGTGGTCCCAAATATCTGTGCACGATTTGTTTTTCTTTGTTTAACCATTTGAGGATGTACATTCTATATTATTCCAGTTAATTGTGTATCATTTGATTTGGTTTTTATAATTTTCGGGTTTTGATTGAGCTTGAAAGGGCATTTTTTGCAACCAGGTTGTCCTGGCAGCAACATTTACATTGTGAACCGCATGTCAACCGAGAAAAGGTATTAACGAAGAGGCGGTGGGTTGCATGTTGAAAATTTGGCATTGAATAAAACCCTTTTCACGATGATGGGATTGGAAAGCACACGGTTCACTGAATCACTTCAAACAGACCGAGTTCATTCTCGCTATGTACTCGGTTCTTTCCATGGCTTTGCAAGAACTCACTGTCGACAGGACCACAAAATTTCCTGTTGGGAAATCCCTCCCTGTGTGTAATAACTCTTTGCTTTTCTCATAAATGTCTCAAGAGTATTTAATGGACAAAGCCTGTGTTGCTTAAAATCACAAGATTTAAGTGTACACTCGAAAAAAAGGCAAAAACATGATAGTTACTCTCGGAACGTTGTTAGATTTTGCTGAACAACTGTAGGTTGTTTATAATCGGAAGTTGTTGGGTTGAAGTTAAAAAATAGTTGACTGCGACAGAAGGGCACATCACCCCTCTGCGTTTTGAATTAATTTTCAAAACTCCGGAAGAAGTAACGAAGCGAAAAGAAACTCCACTTTTCCTTCCCACCCTCATTCTTTGTAACTTTTACTTTTCATATTAAACTTTTATTTGCTTAAACAATCCTCCTGTTTGTTCATTGTGCAGTATTTTCAATTTTCATAAAATCTTAATTGAATAATGAATGCCTTCGATGTCTTCGTGGACCGATGGGGAAAATTCCTTCTGAAAATCAAATTTTACTGTCCCCAAAGTGTATTTCCTGCCAATAATTCCTCATCTCTCTCTGAATTAAATACAACTTTGATCTTAGCTACCGCTAAGGGTGTATCCAACAGCGTCGACAATAATAGAATCGAATCGTTTGTTGTTTGCCATTATAACAGTCGTCTCAGGGCGGTCTTTCATTCCCACAAATTCATATATTCTGCTAATTAATAAGCAATTTGCATATGAAAAACAACTCTTTGATTGTGTTTGTCTAATATGTATTATTTTCTACGGATATTCTCCGTTTTTTTCACTTCTGGAAATCAAATTCCTGAGGAATTAAGTACCGATTCCTTTGGAGGGTGAAAGGAAGAGCAGGAGAAAAAGGAGAAATGGAGTAAAAGAACTGTGTATTATCATTGCGACCACTTCGCCATTATGTTAGAGCAGTGATGGCCAACGTTTGATAATGTGCGGGCCAAAGTTGAGTTTGGTGTAATTTCGCGAGCCATAATATATACTTATTTTACTTTACTTTTCGGTTACCCGCTTCTTTCGATCTTTATTACGTATGCAAAAATTAAATATGGATTTTTAAAATTAGTTTTTACTCTCTTCTCATTTTATCTTTTTTTCTTTTTCCTCATTTCTCTTTCTTCTAATTTTCCTTTTCTTCTCATTTCCCCTTTTCTCTTTTTCTCTTTCTCCTCATTTTCTCCTCTTTTCTTTATCTCATTCCCTCCTTTTCTCCTTTTCTCTTTTTTCTCATTTCCTCTTTTTCTCATTTCCTCTTTTTCTCTTTCCTCTCATTTTTCCCTTTTTTCTTTTTCTCTTTCTCTTCTTTTCTCTTTTTCTCATTTCCTGCTTTCTCTTTCTTCTCATTTTCTTTTCTTTATCCCTTAATGCCCTCGGGCGAGATAAGGGTAAATTATTATATATTATTATATTATATTATATTTTCTTTTCTTTACGTTCCTGCTCTCACGGCTATTGCCTAAGGCCTCCTTTTCCTGCTTTACCCTTTTTACAACAATTTATGCAAGCAGTCCTTTTGACTTCAATGACAGAATCTAAAAAAGAAGGGAAACCCAAAGTGTAAGCTTAGGCGTAAATTTAAAATTTTGCCGAGACGTAAGAAAGAATTTAAAATCACCAAGTACGTAAGTGAATAAAAGAGTGGGCCACATGCAACACCTTCACGGGCCGGAATGGCCCGCGGTCCCTAGGTTAGGCACCACCGTCTTAGAGAAAATAAGAATTAGAGTTGCAGCAAAAATGAATATTTTTTTCAAGGTTAATTTAAATTGTCAAGTACGACTATAAAAATTTCATTTGAATTAAAATAGCCTTATCGCAACAGTCTTCCTTATAACTAGTTAGCTAAGACATAAGAAATTTAAAACGATGTAATTCGATTAGTTTTCCACGCTTACAACGCTGGAAGTTACGAATGAGATAATGAATTCGAGGGAGAAACTAAATTAAGCCTTAGACGACGACGGCTGCTTTTTTCTCTCCTCTCATCGCCGACTGTTACAGTTTCGTTTCATTATTGTTCACCTTGCATAAGTGCCATTAGAGGAAAATTTTCAAGGTTAACTCGTTAAAGTTTATCAGCGAAAGCTGATATCAACGGCTGTTGATTGGAACCGACTGCAGAGAAAGAGAAACACTTCGTCAAATGTTACGAAATTTTATTGCGTACACAAATTCCCTTAAAGTGTTCCCTTAACTGAAAATTGTTGTATTGAGGAACATTTGTTTCGAAAGCGCCGCTCAACATCACTAAATTAAAGTGCTAATTAATTGTTTAAAACTCGTTGTAATTAAATTCAAAGGCTCAAATCTCGCCCGCTTCAAGTTTAAATAAAAATAAAAGTCATAAAATGTAGTGCTTCTCGTGCTTTTCCGACTCAGTTTCTTCCGCTTTTCTCTCCCTCCTCCCCTTCTTTCTAATTTCTGTTCTTTCTTTTAAAGTAATTTTCTTGAGAATCTCATTTTCTGGAAATTATTATCAAAGGAAAACGAAACGAGGTGAAAATGACGTGTCATGAAACTTTCTTTTTTCCTGTACAAACTTCTTACTCGAATAAATTTTCCAGGAAACGAAAGGGAGATATTAATGTATACTTTTGAGGAAAACTTTCACTGCGCTGATGTAAGCTTTTAATTAATGAGAGTTCTCTTCGGTTATCAGATGGTCACCGCGAGGAAAAGACAACTCTCGATTGAAGACGAAGTGGGCGGGAAGGGAATTTGCGTTGGGAAGGGGGTGAGTGCAACCCTCGGCGAAGGGCGAAGGCAAACAAACAATTCCGATTGAGGAGGAAAACAAAAAGAGTCGACAAAGGGCTGAGGCGAAATAGAAAGAAATTTGCTAATGAATGGAAACATCGGCAGGGAAACTTGACTTCGGCCGGGGGGGGTCCTAATTGCAGATTCTGTTACATAATTACGGACTGGGTTCACACGAAAAGCGGTGGGAAGACCGGGAACTGCCTTCCTCAAGGAAAATAACAGTCGCGGCGGTTTACAAAGGAACGCCTTTTCAAACTTTTCTTCCCCCTAGGGCCCCTGGGAATGCATTTAATTATTAGGTTCTGCCATACGGACGCGAAAGGTTTTAATTGTAATAACTGCCACATGTTTTCATGGGAGGACCTCACTCCCATTACAAATAAATATTTAATTTATTTTTGTTTCCCAGAGACACATGTTCAAGAAGCTGACACTTGGTCAAATTGTTCAGAGTATAATTATACTTAAATTGGCAAAAGTCCTCAACAATCCGATGTTGGGGGATCAAAAGGTCGAAAAATTAGTCTTTCGCCATTTTCGACTTTTTGAATCGTTATATCTCAGAAACGGTGACTCTTAGGAAGAAATGTATGAAGACATTTTTTGTAGATAATTTTATTCTCTACAATTTTTGTCTGAGCTAATTTTACGATAAAACTCGCCGTTTTCCTGAAAATGGCTAAAAACTAATTCTTTTCCAATTTGACATTTTATGTATAATTATACTCTGAACAATTTGATCAAGTTTGAGCTTCTTATAATGTATTTGTTTTTATGTAACTTCATTTTTGTAATTTCAGAACAAACAATTTGGGTAACTTCAGCTTTTATTTTTCAGCTGATTTGATTGGACTATAGTAATTATTTTGCTTTCAGCTTTATTTATTTATTTTCTTATAAGCAAATCCATTTTAAATTTATTGAAAGATACTAATTAGCTCTAATCAAATTAGCTCAAAAATAAAAGCTGAAGTTAAATTACATAAATTCCCAAGAAGCTGAAACTTGGTCAAATTATTCGGAGTATAATTATGAATGAGTATAATTTTTTGACCTTTGACCCTGCCATTTTTATCTCGACTTTTGACATTTTATGTATAATTATCCTCTGAATAATTTGACCAAGTTTCAGCTTCTTAGGAATTTATATAACATTGAATGTCTAATTTGATTGGACTATTAATAAATTAAAATTAATAAATAATAATTTTGAATGAAATCTTCACTGTAATGACTTCACCTAATCCTTAATTAATCCGAATGAAATAATTGTTTGACTTATATCCGCCATCCAATATCTCTGGACAGAAATAAAAAATTTTAGTTTCGTATTCTTTTTTTGCTTACCAGTGAGTATTTTCTTTAAGCTGATGAAGTCTTTCTTCGGTGGTTTTAAATCCGAAAAGGATTCTCCTTTTGAGTTTCCCCATTTCTTTAAAGGAAATATGTCCTGTCAATGCCTGTCAAAACAAATATTCATGAATTATAAATTCTGGATCGTTTTCCTCATTTCAAAAAGCATATATTTAAAAAAAAAAAGATTGAAAAGGTGGTTTTAATTTAAAATAGAAGAATTTCGGAAGGGGAACATAAAGAAAGCGGTCTGACCCTCTTTGAATGCCTTTCGTTGAGTGAATGGAGTGCTACAGTCTGAGCAGCAAATTTGTAATAAAGAAATAGGCGTGTTGCGAGGGGTCACGACCCATTGTTCTTCCGTCAATAGCTTCATTAAGGTAATCAAACCGATGTTTAACCCCTGGGAAAACGATCGACAGCCCTTTGTTTTCTTATTTTTAATTCTTTTAAATTATTTCTCGGTTTATGTTAAAATATTTTCATTATGCACCGAATAAATTTCCAAATTCCCATGGCTTTGTCCGTTCTTTTAATGTCCTCCCTTTCTTTTCTTCCGTTCAATCCATAGGAATTTCAGTTGTGAAAGGAACACAAAATGCATAATTTTTGATGGATTTGTTTTGACTGGAAGCGATTGAGGGAAACTGTAGGGTTTATCCTCTTTTGCGATTTAACACTGAGAGAACGGTCGGGGTCGAATCGACCCCGACATATTTTTTTTTCATAACTTTTTTTAGGGTAATGACAGAATTATGAAACTTCTTGAATTTTCCTAAATACACGAGAAGACTGCTGGGAATTTTTTTCAGAATTTTAGGCCCATCGGTTTCTGAGAAATTAGAATTTATTACCTTTGTGGACGATCCGACTTTCAAGTCCCATATTTCGCAATGTTTTTTTTTATTTTTTGTCGAGAGAAGGTTTTTTTGGTTGAAGAAATAATTGTCTAACCATTTTGATAAGATAAGTTTCTTATAAGTGCCAATGGGGCCCACCGGAAACAAATATCAAAGGGAAAATGAGTAAAAAGTCAGACATAAAAACCGGTTTTGTTTTTGAGTTTTGTCAGTTGTTGTTTGTTTTGGCGATTCTATAGTACTGCTAACGTAATTGTGTATAATAAGCTGCGAAATAATGTCACCAAGATTAACACTGAATGAATTTGAATCATCTGATGAGGGAAAAGGGAACGAACCTGAGGATAACTGATAAATCTAAACAAAATGGAGTTTTGAATGGTTCTTTGTTATTACACATACGGTAGTTTATTCTTTCTTATTTATCATTTTATATTATTATTATATGTCTTTTTGACATTTTATAATATACGCATTCAATAATACTAAAATTCTGTTTGGGGAATAGGAGAGAGAAAATTACGAGGAGTATGATAATCTTTTACTATTTATTGAAAAGTATAACTCCTATATGGGGGATGAAAATTTGGGGATGGAAAGAATACCCCGCTCTGGAGGCCCCACAAATACATAGGTGGGTCCTTAGCCTCCACTACTTAACCCCCAATTACTCAGTACTAGAAAAGACTAAGAGAAGCCTAATAAAAATAGAAAGTGGAAAGAGAGCTGCAAAGTATAAAAAGAAGGTAAAGATGGAGACAAAAAACGAAGTGCTGAGAGAATGTGAAATAGATAAAGGGCAGCCAAGAACAGAATGGAATGAGGAAAGCTGAAAATATTTTGAAAGAAATGGGGTGGGGGAGATAACAGTATGCATCTCGGGTCGAATTGACCCCCGCCGTACAGAACGGTTCTAAAATATTTCCGTCCTCTGAGTGTTAAATAAGGCGGAGAATTCCAAAATTTTTAATATTTTAAGGAATTTAAAAGAAAAATAACGTTAACTTCATAAACTGTTATAGTGGGAATCAATAAATACAATATTTTTTAATAGCGACTGAGTAATCATCAGTTACTTAAATAAACTAAAAAGGAATAAAAAGCAATAAAAATTCCTACAACAAAGCAGTCCTTTCAGTTTCTAAAAATGGGGTATTTACTGTACACCGTCGCCGGTGGAGTGAGAGCTCTTCAGTTTTAATATCCTCCCTTTTGCACCCTTATCAGCACGCGCCCTCTTTCAGATAACAATTTAAGAAATTCTTTTTCTTTTTGCCGAATCGAAGCACTGTTGCATACGTGACGTATTTCGCGGAAAGAGAGAGAGAAGAGTGGTGGTAATAAAAGGATTGAAGGAAAGTCTAATCCGAAACTGAGGAAGGTTCTAGTCATTGAAAATTTTCCAGTTGTTATTAATGAGGATAGTGGGAATCAATCATAGAACCATGAAACGTGTTCACTCTTGCAAACACCCGATAACACTCAAAGAAAACTGAAGGAGTTAAGACGAAAGTCTGCTGTCTTTATTTCTGCTTCCTTAAGATTAGCTTATTACCCCCAACCCGAGTAAAATTTTTGTTTTCTTATCCCGACTTTTCCTCCAAATCATTCTTCCTCTCGTTTAAGGTTTTTCTCTCTGTGCCACCGAAGGAACACTATTTCCATGGGACAGAATACACTTCGGGTTCCCACCGATGAAAACTTAACATTTCGCATGAATTTTGGAGAAATGAGTAATTGCCAAGAATGCGGAATGATAAATTGTAAGATTTGTCGGAAGAAGCGCTAGAAATTAATTCTCAAAAGGAGAACGAAACAAAACAAACTCAGCGTAAAATTAAATGAACAACAAGAGACAAAATAATTCGTTATCAAGGAATTTAATAATTTCTTAAATTTGTAACCGGTTTACTGTTTTCATCTGGTTTTATTTGATTCCTCAACTGTGATAAGTTTTTATTTTCGCAATTTCCTTCTCGGGAAGCTAATCCTTTGTGCTGTCGAAACGATCGCTGACAAAACCATCTTCCTCACGTTTAAGGGCAAGAAAATTGGTTGGCCAGCAGTCAGCATTCATAACAAGGACAGAGGAAAGTTTTGGTGGAAATAAAATACCTGAAAGAAAAGGTGGAAACGAGGAAAGATTAAAAGCAGTTATGCATAAAACTTAATGATTAACTCTTTCCAAATGAGAAATTCATATTTTCTAATTGGTTATGTGTTTGACATATCTGTAATTACGCAATTCTGCGATGCAGAAGAACTCCTACAAATATTTAATCTCTTTCTCGAATGAAATTCATACAGATTAACCCTTTTTTAATTATGAATATCGAAATTTCGTTAATTAATGAAATGTCTAATTTTAAGAAACTTAATTTGTTTCCATAATATGACTCGATAACCTCGAAATGTGATATAATTAGAGGAAAATAAGTGTGAAAGTAAAGAAGAGAGGTCGAAACACCGTTTTCGGTTTTTCTCCGCAGTGAAAATTCACCGAAGGAAACCAATGGTCAATAATTTCACGGATATTTGTATTTCACGCATGGTTCCCTCTTCGTTGTTCGTTTTGTTTCCCAAATCCCAGCGGCCACGTCGTTGGGGAGATTTCCGCTCTATTCAACCCTTTTCCGACCCCTCCCCACTCCCCCTCACTCCCTCCCCCGCCCGTTTCCTTCGTATTTTAATTTTACCCCTCGTTTGACAACTTACCGCCCGCGAAAAACCTTCTGTCTCTATTTTATAAGACTCTTTGCGCATTCTTCTTCCACAATCTTCCTTTACTTATTTTACATACTTTATACTTTTTTTTTTCATTTTAAATATCACGTGAGATCAACCTTTTGTAAAAAGGCGGTTATCTTTTCCCGCAGTAGAAATTAAATATTGTCCATTATAGTCCAGTCAAATTGACTCCAAAATGAGGAGTGAAGTTACATAAATTCCTAAAAATCTAAAAATTGGTGTAATTGTTTTGGGGTATAATTATACATAAAATGTCAAAAGTCCTCAAACAATCCGATGTCGGGGAAAAAATGGCGGTGAATCAAAGGTCAAAAAATTAGTCTTTCGACATTTTCGACTTTTTGAATCGTTATATCTCAGAAACGGTGACTCTTAGGAAGAAAAGTATTAAGGCATTTTTTATAGATAATTTTATCCTCTACAATTTTTGTCTGAGCTAATTTTACGATAAAACTCACCGTTTTGCTGAAAATGGCTAAAAACTAATTTTTTCGACCTCAATTATTTGAATCGATTTATCTCAGAAACGGTAACTCTTAGGAAGAAAAGTACTGATACATTTTTTGTAGATAATTTAATTCTCTACAATTTTTGTCTGAGCTAATTTTACCATAAAACTAACCGTTTTCCTGAAAATAGCGAAAAACTAATTCTTTTTCCAGCATCGGATGAGAACTTATGAAATTTTATATATAATTATACTCTGAACAATTTATACAAGTTTCAGCTTCTTAGGAATTTATGTAGCCTCGAATGTTCAATTTGACTGGACTATTATAAACTGTCAAATTATGAAAAAAATAATGTATTAACTATCGGTCGTTAAATATTGTTGGCAGAGAATAACAGAAACAAATCATACATTGTTCAATCAAACAAACAGTATTGTTATAAATATAATTCTTAATAAATAAATATATTGTTATAAATAAAACTCGTATTTAAATGAGTACAAAGAGGAAAACTCAAAAAAGTAACCAAAGCGGACGAGTGAAACTAAAGCAAAATAGTCGACGAGAAAAGAGGCATCGAAACTTTATGTAGAGTTAAAATGCGATAAGATCAGAGAACGGGTGAAAATAAAGGGGAGAAATATGAAACCGCGCAAATGGTGCTAAAAAATGAAAATATGGATAAACATAAACCGAAGAGAATAAAGCTCTTTCTAAAGCTGCGCAACTCAGATTATGCACAAAGATACGAGTGGCGTTTGGGTGCGGTCGAAAAGGAGTTTCATCTGAAGTTAAATATCCAAAATGCGGCCTCAAAATAAAACAATTTCATTTCTTATTCATAAATTCTGCGTTACATTTCAAAAAAGAAAAGAGCAACAAATAGGTTTTTCTCGAATGTTATTTTACGTGGAAGGGGGAATACAAAATTCACGTGAAGTAAAATATTATTGAATTTAGAAAGGAAGAAAGGTTTTTACAGCGGATGCACTTAGTTTTCTGCTTCCTCAAATGGAAAAAAACCTCAAATACAACTTTAAGACTAATTTTTATTTTAGGGATTTCATATGCAAACGTTCTGCTTAATCAGCAGACAAAGGCATCGTCCGAAATTTATTAAATCCAAATAAGTTTTTTTTTTATAGCTTACAAACAGTATTCTGTTTTGAACGATCCTTTAGGACCTTCGACGCCTTCTGAACATTCTTCGTACTTTATTATTTTTATTTACGGTTATTCTCGCACTGCATTTCTTCGTTCAGATCGCGAAATTAAGAAGTCTCGTCACGATTTTTTCGTTTTTGGTTCATTTGATCCAATTTGAACTTCGCTTTCCTTTCTCTTCCCAGTTCTTATAACTTCAGGAAGGAATTAATTGGAGGGGTTTTTGTTTAGTTGTGCAATTGGGTTACATTCCTCTAAAAGTCAGTACTATTAACCCTTTGAGGTCGTATGTCTGCTCTCAGACACCACAGCAAGTGACTATACGAATCTTATGCTGTATGCATTCCTGTATGTATGTATTGACTTATCTTACAGATTTATCAAATTACAATAATGGAAATTTACAATTATTTGGCTTTTTTTCCTTTTCTATTTCTTTTATGAATCCTGACAGCCTTCCTAACTCGTCTTTCCCTCCCCTTTACTTATTCCCCATTTTTCTTTTAATAATTGTGTCGCTTAACAATGTAGCACTGCACACAGACTCTCTCTCCTGTTTTTACACCTTGTTGTTCCCAGTTTAAGGTTTGCAATTGTCTACCTTTTGTCTGGCCTTAATATTTTCGTGTATTCTTCTCCATTTTTGCTTCTTCCCATTCTTCTGATTATCTTTTTCTTCTCTTTCCTTTATTTTCTCTTTATGCTCTTTATATTCACCTCCTTTATAAGCAGTTGCTCTTATTATTACATTATTATTATTTTTGTTTCTTTGGAGTTCTTCTAAACATCTTTTTTGCAGTTCTTTTCCTTCTGTTTCATTTATTTTCATGTAGTATTTCATACTTCTACATGTTTTCTCCCATCCTAATTCCTTTATTGCAGTTAGATTGGGAACTGTTCTTTTCACCCCTAGTACCTCTTTTGCAAATCCGCTTATTACTTTGTCCGTTTCTTCTGCTTCTCTTCTTAAGCCCCATACTTCTGATCAATACAATATTACCGGTTCTATTATTGTTGTAAATATTTTACTGAATAATTCTGCTGATTTCTCTTTGTAATTATGCACATATTATCTTAACTCCGCTATGACATTCCTATATCAGTTTAAACTTTTCCTCAATTTCTATTAAACCTTTTCATCAACAAATACAATTGGAGATAACAAAATTTAATTTAATATTTTCTAAATTGTATTTATGAGTAATTAGAGATTCTCTCCTGTTAAAATATGACTAAATGTTAGTGAATATTATGTATATGTATCCCTTCTCTTTCCAAAGAAATTAATTCCGACCAATAGATACCCATCCCCAAATTTTATACGACCGCAAAGGGTTAATGGAATTTTTTCAGCTATAAATGAGCAGCTTGTGTGATAATTAAGTGGAATTATTTATCTCAGACGTATTTTCCCGGTGAAAAAGAAGAAAAGGCGAAAAATTGGCCCTATGGGTTTGATAAAATTTGCAGAGATGAAATTGAGGAAAATTAATTTAATTTGTTTACTTGAAGAGGAAAAAACTTGAAGCATCAGAGTCGTTTAAATGGTGAAATTGAATTAAATAGATGGCTTGGCAGCTAATGGAATCTAGCCAAGCATTGTGGCCTTCCAAGCATTCAGAACTACGGTGAAGTCAATTGCATTACTTCTTCCCTATTGAATATCTGATTTCAAACATCTCTTAATTTTTACTGCTGTTTACACGCACTTGTGTACACATTACGTTGGAGTGTCTGCTCCAAAAACCCCTGTTGTCTTTCGCTTATTTTCTTTTCATTTTTCTTTAACCATCACCAAAAATTTTCCTCTCGCGACAGGGAATCATTCTTTATTTGCCTAATGAATTTCAACTGCGCCTTCGCATTTGGTGGATACAATGCAGTCCCAATTTGAAGCGGTAGAATTCTTCACCTCACGAAAAGTCTTTGGTTCTTAGGAAATAACTCCATAGTTGAACTAAATAAAGAACCATAAGGACTCGTGTATGTCTCAGGAGAGCGCCGCAATTACCCACAAAAGAGGGCGAGTCTCCGCCAATTCAAGTTTATTTCTCCATTATAATGAGAGCTTGTTAGGGACGTGAAAATAATAAATATTTAAAATGACTTCTGCTACGCTGAGCATCATTTGGTCTCATTGAGCAATTTTTAAGCGATTTGATTCGCCTGAGAGATTCATCTCTTTTTCGAAGTCATTTATCCCCCACCTGTGGTGCCCTTATTATTTCACCATAATCTTCGACCAACCTTAGGATAAATTCAAAAGTTGAAAAGGACCGTTTGCCGGATTCTCCCCGTTTTTCAACCCTTCTGAACACCGACCATTTCTTTTCTTCCCCTCGAGAAAAATCACATTGCGCACAATTTTTATTCAAATACACTCTCTTATGAACGCCTCTGTTTGCGTGCAGCTTTCCCGACAGCTTTCCTCTCGTATGTCCTTGAGGGACATCCCGTTCCCTCTGATTCGATGGAGGGGGATGAAGGAAAGTCCGAAAATGAGTTTTCTGACCAAACAAAGCATGCCACGTCGAGACTTAGAAGGCGAGGGTCTGGGGCTTCCCCAGAGGTTTTTTGTCTGCTTCCGGAAAACTCATGAAATGTGACAGCCTCGTTTTCATTTCGTTATAGATTGAGATCTACTCATGTTCATTTTTATTTCTGTCAGTCTTTCTCTTCTTTATTTTTTTAATGATGACGTATCAACATTGTTTTCCCTATTTGTTTTACATAAATTTTCTTTTCAACGAATCGCTCATTCGTCATTTTATTTCGTATTAATTCAATTACATCCCAATTTCGATAAGAGTTTTTTTGAATATGTTTTATTTCACCGTAAATTAAAATATCATAAATTCATAATTAGTCAGTGCCAAACTGTACAGTTGTTTTGAATAACATAAAAAACTTCCATTCCTTAATTTCGGCAAAATACTTTGGCTTTTTCAAGGTTTAAAGGTGTTTTTTAATTTGCTGAATGGAATTATTTTTGAGTTGGGCATTGTTTCTGGCATTTGGCCTAAGTTTGAGTAGAAATTTTTAAAGTATATAACTTTCCAAAAATGTATTTTTATATATGAGTGTAAATATTAAGCGAATCATTTTGAAAACCCAACTTTGTTACCCTCAAAAGAAGACAAATTGTCCGTCAATGCAGTAAATTAACCCTCCCACTCTCTCTCTTGTGGTTATGGCGTCATATTGTGGCGTAACCATTGCCACAACATTCACAGACAGGTGCGTAACACTCACTTAAAATCGGATTCCTATAAATCCCTTTGGTAATAAGACTGAATGAAATTTAGGGGTTAATGTGAATTCAGTTAAAAGAAAATGGGTGGAAGCTAAAATTTGAAAAAATGCGAAACTTGACTTTAACAAAGGCATATGGACTGACGCCCTTTATTAACATTAATCGTTAGCAATGAATATTACACAATAACATTAAATAAAGAGAAAAATGACAAGGGAAGAATGCAATATTTATCGTCGTTGAGGCGCAAGCACATGCTCAGCGAGCAGTAAAACGATTCCGCACAAAGGACTCATCTAGGTATATAATCCAGAGTTGTCGTTAAAAAATACGTTCCGCCTTTGCTTAGATAACTCCCGGGAGAGTTCCCTCCATTGAGGGACAGACATGGTCTAAACACTCCGCACGATGCCCCGTAAAACGGTTATAAATTATTATTTTTTTATGGAAGCCTTTTAGGATGAAAGAGAAACCTGGCTGGCACAGCTTCTGTTTGAGGCTGTGATGGAAACTCTGGAGGAAACAACATTCATTCATGGAGACTTACAACAAAATGATTGGTTTCTCAAATTTAAATTTTTTCAATACAGGCAAAGTAAGGTATAAAATAAAATATACTTTTTTTTCTTGTTTTTTTTGTATTTCCTACAGTTATTTTTATTTATTTGTGTACTTTTATTTTTTTTTAATTTAATATGACTTCTGTATTTCTAATTATAATTTTTAAATTATAAAGCTCAAAGTTTTATTTATTTTTATTTTATTTATTTATTTATGTTTAACGCATTGGCTGATGAGATTTTATTTAATTTTAATTATAATATTTATTTAATCTATGTTGCTTAAGTTTTGTTCATTTAACTTATAATTTTATATCCATTTTATTGACTGACTATATTTTATTCATTTTTTGTTATGATATTTATTTATTGTTTTGTTTATCTAACCTATAAGCTCATATGTTATTTTTTAATTCTGAATATTTTATTTGATTTGAGTTTTAGCTGATCTCGTGCCTGTTTGTCTTTGGATCTGTACCTAATTTGTAATTTTGTAGTTGTTGTCGATTGTTGTTGTATTACTATACTTGTAAAGATTGTTGGTTATACTCCCTTAAGGCCCTCGGGTGAGGTAAGGGTAAATTATTATATTATATTATAAAATAAAATACTTTTTTGTGCAGATAATCGCAGCCATATTGGATTATGAAGAAAACAGAGAAAGCACCCACTTCGTAAACTTATACTCTCCGCAAATTAAAAATGTCTAAAGTTTGCTTACTTTCACGTGCAAGGCCAAAATATTATGGGAAAATGATAAAAGCATGAATATGCCTTTGGCTTTGTGCTGACGCCCAACCCTTTTCTATTTTTTAAACCAAATCCGACCCAAAGCCTCGGCTCGTTTGAAGCAGAGACATTTCCAGCTTTGACTGCTCACCAGAACTAATCCTCTTGTACATGAGAACCGATTCGGATAAATTTGATTAGGTTTTGTCTATAAATAAACATGCTTTCGTTCTCACACTCGAAAAAGTGACAAATTCAACGTGGAACGACCACATCAACTTTGGATCCTCCTTTCCTTACCATCACCACTGCTGACACATAATGTGGATTTTAAACGAAGGAAAGAAAATAACAAAAAAAATGAGACAAATTCCTTGTAAAAGAATCTTCCCCTGATTAAAATTACATCAAATTTTACTTTTCATTTTTTCCTCTTTTAAAATCTTTCAAAAGCACTTTGCAGGAGCAGTGCCGCAAAAAGGGTTTTGCTTTTTCAGCACAGTTTGCTAACTGAGGGGGAACACTGACATACAGAAATTATATATTCACCAAAGGACAGTTTTCAAAAGGTTTACTTTTGAGATGGAAACTAAAATACACAGAGAGAAAACGAACTAAATTGGAAGAAAATGAAAATATTATAATATTTTAGAAACGGCACTGATTCTATTTCAAAATATCGGAGTTGGGTAACACTGCTCGAAAAAAGTGTTAATTTTTATCGTAAAGGAACAGAGAGCATTTCTTCCAGTCGATGGAGTCGCAATAGCACCCTGAGCATGTAGCGATGGAAGGAGACGTTTTCAAAACTGATTGTAACTTAATTTTCCGATATTTTAAATAAGAACACTTGCTTGGGGGCTCACTCGCATGGAAAAATAATTTACAGATTGTTTCCAATCTCAGTTAGTTTTTCGGTTTTTTTATTATTTACTTTTTTCATATCTAAAATTATCACATTTGTTCCAATTTCTCAAATTCATTCATTCGAACGGAATGATTGGAGCATTCAAATTGGCATTAGTTCGGGTTCCGAAGGTGAACTGTAAGAATTTTGAGTGTTTTCCCAAATTATTATTGTATTAGTTTTGAGTCAAAATCGAATTATTGAGTCTAACTCTTTTTAACAGTCGATTAGTCGCAGGGGAAGATGGTAAAATATGCATGAGAGGAGGACACTAACCGAAAACAAGCCAGAAAAATGCAGGGCGGTGTGTCCTCTTGGGAAATTTCATTCTTCTAATCTGAGTGAAATCAAAGAACTTCACCACATTAGGGTCGACATATGTCGAGATGCTATCACTCGTGTCCTTTTCCCTTGAGCATTTTTCTCATCTTTCTCGGAAAATTCTTTGAATAATAATTGCGATTGTTTCGAACGTTTCTTTAAATTTTCTTTTCCTTCAATATCCACATTGGAAAGTGCGAATGAATCGTATCTCTCTCTGCTTTGACACCTTCATTATTATCATAAACTAAAAAGAAAATTACTCTCATATAAAAGAAATCAGTTTCTCTATTAATTTCTTCGGTCACAATATGTCCTTTTTTGATTCGGGGCTAAACTGTGCTTTTGAAATTGGCATTCCAAACCGAAATATTCTACTTTAGGCACATTCAGTAATTGAATGAATTATGTAAGCATTGTTCAACATCTATAAACCATATATTACATTGATAACACCAGCAAATATTGCTTACTAAATTTAATTTATGGCAGGTTTTACTTTCACTTCCTATCTTCGTTGTCATAAATTTCTCCAGCCTTTTTTCTTTTCTCTATTGTAATATTTTTCTTTTATCCGACAGTTTTTTTTGAGCAGGTTAACCTTTATTTTGAGTTTTTACGTTTTACGTGTGGTTTTTACAAAATCAATTATTTTTAAAAACGAGACGTTATTCTCAGTCTTTTTGAGTAATTGAAGATAACTTATTTTATTCTGAAGTTAACTCCAAAAACACACGAAAAATTAAACTATGGAATATTTATAACGGGCGTAGTTTTTCGTTTCTGCTGCCATAAAAGATTACAAATTAGTCAATATTTATGCTTTATATAAAACCATGTAAAAATACAACAGAGACATAATTTAAAATATTGTAAATATTGTAAATATTTTATATTAAAATTGGCAAAATTATATATACGCCGATTAACAATTTTGCATGAGAATTCGTCATTATATAAAGATTCATTAATTTTTAATGCTTTTTTAAGTATTATAATTGAGCATGACATTATGTGTATAAATTATACGGACTGGAATTTTCTCTCCTTTCAGTTCGAATTTAAAATTAAATTTAAAGTTTTTAATAACGAAAAAAAGTAAGGGAACATTGCTGCCCTCTGATGGTGATTTAACGCACTATATTAATGGATGCTCAGTTCTAAATACACGATTGTCTCCTTCCACGGCGGGTTGCGCTTGGATTTGTTTGCTTGGTTAGCTTTTTTATTAAAATTTCCAAGCGAAATGGCTCTGAGGACATACGGGGATAAACCCGTTAGCTTTCAAATAGAAGAAAATGGCGAATATTATTGCATCGGAAGTGAGGTAACGCTAAATAAGTCAAACTGAAGGATACAAACATGTACAGTTTGGTACAGTTAAGATTAATTTTAAATATTTGCAGGTTGGGAATTATTTACGCTTGTTTCGTGGATCCCTTTATAAAAGATATCCGGGACTATATAGAAGAAACCTAACCGTCGAAGAACGGAAGAAGGTTTTAGATATGGGAGTGAGCAATCATTGCCTCGCCTCTAGTGTTTCTTTATTAAGAGCTTCTGAAGTAAGTGTCGTGTAACGTTCACCGATGTGAAATGAGAATTTTCATTTAAAATTTACAATCATAGGTTGAGGACATAATCGAAGGTAATGATGAAAAATACAAGGCTGTCTCAGTCCACACCACTGAGGTGGTGATGCCTGCATCAAGCAAATCCAAAAAGTCAATGCCTTGGGTTCCAAATCTTCCCAACAGTTCACATTTGGATGCTGTTCCGCAGGCCACTCCAATCAACAGAAATAGAGTGCAGAATAAGAAAGTTCGAACTTTCCCTCTATGGTAATGACATTCCTGTATTTTCCTGTTGTGCTTCTCTGTTTTATTAATTTTTATTATTATTTTTTAGTTTTGATGATTCAGATCCAAACTTAGTGCATGAAAATGCTTCTCAACAAGAAGTTCTTGTACCCATTAGATTAGACATGGAAATTGAAGGACAAAAGCTTCGAGACACATTCACTTGGAATAAAAATGAAACTTTGATCACACCAGAGCAGTTTGCAGAAGTTTGTTCTTTTAATATCATCATTTAAGTTAATGAGCCAAACATTTTAATGATTCTTTAAATTCTATTTTATAGGTTCTTTGTGATGATTTAGATTTAAATCCCATAACATTTGTTCCTGCAATAGCACAGGCTATCAGACAGCAGTTGGATGCATTCCCAACTGATAATATATTGTCAGAACAGTATGATCAAAGAGTCATTGTAAAGGTAATGAGTGATTTATAATTTTGATGAAAAAACAGTGCTACCAAAACTCATGTTGATATTCTCTTTCTCACAGCTGAATATTCATGTTGGCAACACCTCATTAGTGGATCAGGTTGAGTGGGACATGTCTGAAAAAGAAAACTCACCTGAAATTTTTGCCCAAAAGTTATGTGCAGAGTTGGGTTTAGGAGGAGAATTTGTCACAGCCATTGCATACAGTATAAGAGGACAAATCACTTGGCATCAGAGGACTTATGCATTTAGTGAAGCACCTCTTCCAGTTGTAGAAGTATTTACTACAGTTTGTCTTTTTCTAAATTTGTAATTCAGAGTAGGAAGTAATAGTGAGATATTTCAGGTTCCTTACCGCCCACCCAGTGAGTCTGACCAGTGGGCTCCTTTCCTGGAAACGTTGACAGATGCAGAAATGGAAAAGAAGATTCGAGATCAGGACAGAAACACAAGGTACACTCTTTCAGTCACTTTAAGGAATTTTCATATTGATGAGCATGGATAATAACCTGAAACTGTTTCAGGCGCATGAGGCGTTTGGCAAACACTACCCCAGGCTGGTGAGGCACACTTCGAGTAACCTCCAAAAAGGATGACAATTTCAAGTAGGTCATGGAATCTGATAAATCAGCTTGTGAGAGCACAATAGGTGTGAACATTTACTGTATCATAATATTAAAGGACTTTAATTTAGAGAAGATACATTCCCTCACAGCTGATTACAATAAGCAGAGTTGTATTGATAAGTATACATAGAAAGTGTGAGTTGGATTAATGTTATTGGTATTTTGTATGGATCAGTAAAAAACAACAACTGAAAATTTTGTTTATAAATAATGCATTAATTCAAAGTAATGATTAATAAAAAAACGATTGTGAAGTGAATGAAAGGGGGTTTTTGTGTATGGAAATATTGTGTGGATGTGTGTTATTAAGATAATAGATTGAAATAAAATACATTGTAGTTTCCACACCGCATCGTCTTCACTTCAAATTTGTCAATTCTTTCCTGATTCTGTCCTGATGATGAGAACAGCTGAGGAATTGAAGATGTCGCGGTGTAAACATACAATGTATTTATTCTAAAATTTATGATAATACAGATTGTAAATGTCTTTTAATGAGTGCTTTTATTACACTTTACTAATTGAAATATTTTTTATTTAAAAGTTATTTCTGTAAAGAAATTATTTACAATTTAATTTAAACTTAATTTAATAATCGTATAAGAAATTGGTAATTTTTTGTAAGGGATGAGATTAAAGATGGCAGCGCATCAGCTCTCTCTTTCGGTAACTTTAAATTTAAGATCGCCGTCCGGAGCGTACATAAAAGTAACTTTGTAGTTAAGGGGTTCATGGTGGAATTCCAGTTTGAACCTCCGTATGAGCTGCAATGAAAGACAAATGTTGGGTGTAATCAAGAAAGGGTTAATGAAAAGTCAGTGAATTACCTTCGCGAGCAGAACTTGCATTTCCAAATCGGCGAATCTTCTTCCCAGACACATTCTGGCGCCATAACCGTAGGGAAGGGATGAGAAAGGATGGAATTTGTATTCCCCTTCTGAACTGTTTTGTTTCATCCACCGTTCGGGAATGAACTGATCCGGTTTTGTGACGTACTCTTTCATATTCCCGGTGATGAGTGTCGGGAAAACGATTTGCACCTGAGTAACATCGCGTTTAGTCTGGGATGAAAACTATATAAGTGTGATTTAATTCTGATAGGGAACTCACTCCTTTGGGAATTTGATAACCTCCGATAACCAAATCCTGTTGTATTGTCCTTCCGTTTCCGATTACCGTTGAATACATTCTGAAGACTTCTTTGATGAATGCCTTTGTGTAGAGTAACTGATCCAAATGTTTGGCACTCAGTTTTGTGTTTGGGTCGGGAATCACCTTTTGTAATTCTCTGTACATCTTTTCTTGTTCTTCTGGTCTTGTCGCTAATTGGTATAATATTGAGCAAACTGCCATGGATATCTTTAAATACAATAAAAGCATTAATTTGTGGATATTCACGTGATTAATTAATTAATTCATTGTTTTATTACCGTGTCGATTCCAACTAAGATTAAATCTAATGCTAAGATGTAAGCGGTTTTGGGATTATTCTCATTTGCCAAAACTCTTTCTATCAGAGAAAGATCCTTTTCGTCTACTGATGTTTTCGATTTCAATCTCTCCATTGCTGCGTCGATGTGTTTCATGCATATTCTGAAATTAATAAAAAGATGGTGAAATATTCATATAAATGTGTTTAATAATTTACTTACTCTATGAAATAGTCCATATTTTTTACGTATCGCGTCCACAGAGAACTCGGAAGGTATCTCCAAAAAGGAGCTTTCAGTTCTAAAATGGCAATATTCCTTAAGGCGTAACGCGCGCATTCGATTATTTTCTGAGCTTCGGAGTCAGGAGACAAATCGGGGTCCAAACAACCCAATCTCACGTCCAAAGCCACTCTGCCAATGCATTCCAATGCCCATTTGTGAATTTCGTTGTCGAAGTAACTGGGCATCTCAGAATTGTCATCTCGTAGGTTCTCCATCCTGCAGAGAAATTGTTAAGTTTTCATAGACATTCGCGGATCTTTTGGAGTGGTGAGTTGATGATTCGCAAAAACACTTATTTTCGAGTGTGCTTTACGTCTTTAAATTAACCTGAGTTGTAAAACCATTTTTTAATGAGTTGATCAAGAGTGGAGTATCTTTTCCTAATATTTGTTGATACTCAGAGAGGAAATTTGGCTCATTTATGAAATTAAAAACTACTTTGAAAGCTCTGATGTTCGCAAAGTGGAACTTTCTAATTAGACAAAAAACCACTTACTTGTTGATAAAGTCATTTGTAACTTCTTCAATCGGTTCAATATATTTTCTAACTGTTTGAATTTGCAAAACTGGCTTTTGAACTTTTGTTCGGAACTCCCTCCAGGGCTCGCCATGCCTGCGGAAATATTAAATATAATTAACCCTCTGTACCTAATTTGTAACTTTGACTGTCGCTGTAGTTGTCGATTGTTATTGTATTACTATATTGGTAAAAAATTGTTGCTTATACTCCCTTAACGCAATCAGGCAAGATAAGGGTAAATTGTTATATTATAATTAACCCTTTGCGGTCGTATGTCTGCTCTTAGCCACCACAGCAAGGAACAGTACGAATCCTATACTGTATGCATTTCTATATCGGTTTACACTTTTCCTAAGGGAACCTCAATGCCTAAAGAACTAATACAGTGTTCCATCGATTGGAGATAACGAAATACTAACTAAACAAAAGTGTCAAAAGGAACTGTACGAATATATGCGTACCTTATACTGTATGCATTCCTATATCAGTTTAATGCCTAATAAACCTTTTCATGAACTATTACGGTGCTCCATCGATTGGAGATAATTCCCAGATTCATTGCAGAATTCCAAAGAATATTTTCTAAATTGTATTTAGGAGTAATTAGAGATTGTCTCTTGTTAAAATATGACTAAATATTAGTGAATATTATGTATATGTATCCCTGCTCTTTCCAAACAAATTAATTCCGACCAATATATACCGATCCTCAAATTTTATACAACCGAAAAGGGTTAATTTCGAAAAATAGATACCCATACACAAATTTTATACCACCGCAAAGGTTTAATCAAATATTGTAATGACTTTTAACTGCTGAAACCAATTTGGAGAAATATTCAACAGCAACCTCTTCGAGAGGCATTCTGGTTTACATTAACTTTGAGTAGTCGTAAATTAATGGTAAACATTAATGTTTAATCTCCATAAAAATATACTCACACACCCACTACACCCGCGAGCTCGCCGAAAAATTCCTTTCTCACTTGACTTTTATACTTAACCAGACAGGGCATTGATGGCCGGAAGGGTGTCGGCCCTTCTTGTCTGTACACCTTTTCTATTTCGTTGCAATCGTATAAAAATAATAAGTCCGGTCGCCCTACGAGTCCGGCCATTTTCACTACCTGAAAGTGTAATTCAGGCATTTATGCACTTAACCGATTACTTGCTTTCTCCTCATGCATCTCAAAATGCATTTCAAACCCAAATTGATGATTTATTCGAGTGCAGAAACCGTTTTGGGGTTTTGGGGTTGACGGGAGTGGGCCTATCCCTCGCGGGCATAATTTCTTTGTTTGTTCCTCCGATGTACTTTAATGTAATGAAGGAACGATTGAGTGGGAACGAGTAAACAGAAGGGTGACTGAACTGCATGAGTTAACAAAAAATAAATAAATGGCTTTCAGGCCCAGACAAATGAGATACGGTAATTTCCAAATTTAATGCGGCCTTTACTGAACTTACGATAACGTGAAGTTACATTGTGGAATTTAATTGTCGAGTCAGAACACAGTTTTATTTTTAAAAGGGAGAGCGAACATTTTATACTCACTTTCCCGTAGCGGTCATGCAGGAGTTGGGAAACCTTCCCCAGGTCGGAAACCTGGTACTGTCCGATGATGGGCAGCAGTCTCCAAGTGTTCCCTATGAAAGGGAGGGGAGTCGGCCCGGGAACTTCGCTGTAGGGTTTCGCCATCGACCACTCTTCCGCGCATTCGAGAGTCTCCACGAAGGCGTCCCTCCTCGAAGAATTGCTCACCCATCTTGTGAATTTCCTCGGTTTGAGGTTCCTTGGGATGAGGGAGTGAGCCATTTTCTCGCTTTACAACGATCGACCTTTTAATTAAAAAGTTTTACTTGAAAAATGGTGTGCGGTTGTCGATGTAACACTCGCGGAAATGTTTGTTATTCACCGTAAATATTGCGACACAATGCGCATTTAATTTTACCGCAAACCCTCATTCTTTTGCTTCTTACAGTGTTCCACCTCTGACTGAACTGAGAGTCGAAGTGGAGCCTTCTTTTATGGGCGGATCACAGACAGGGGTTGTTCGAAGGGGGGTGAGAAGGAAGCAAAAGGTCGCGGGAGGACCTCTTGACAAAGTGTCATCGAACTTTAAGTAGTAAAACACGTTTTCGGATATAATAATAGTATTATATAAATGCTTTGGTGGGCCTAATTTATTTCTTAATTTTTATGTTTGCTCAGAAAATGATACGGCCTGATAAATACATGTAATAATATAATAATATATTTGTTTTCTTTCCCCGTAGGATTAGAAGATATACAGTAAATGCAACACAACAAACACGAATATGTTTAATTTTTTATGTAATTTAAAATCACACTAATTACTACACTATTACCACATCTAATCCACATTTTCTTTTCTTTCTTTCTTTTCCTTCTTTTCCTTCCTTTCTTTGTCTTCTTTTCTTACCTTCCTTCTTTTCTTTTTGTGTTTATTTCTTTCTTCTTGTTTCTTTTCCTTCTTTGTTTCTTTTCGTTTCTTTTCTTTGTATCTTTTCTTTTCTTTGTTTCTTTTCTTTCTTTTTTTGTTTCTTTTCTTACTTTCTTTCTTTTCGTTTCTTTTTTTAATTTTACAAATTATTATACTTAATTATTACTATATACAATTTACTATATATTATACTTAATTAATATTACAAAAAAAATTGTAATATTCGAAAACAAAAATGAGGAGATAAAATAAATGAATACAAAAAAAGTCACTAAATAAATAGATAAAGTAAATTTACAAATAAATACATAGAATAAAATAAAATAAAACTTTGAGCTTTTAAAATACTAAACTATGTTATATTTTAAACTACCAAAACTGAATTATATTTTAAAAATACTGAAGTCATAATAAATAAAAATAATAAAAATAATATTAACAAATTAATATAGATAAATGAGAGAGAATGAATAAAAATAAATAAATGTATTAGTGTGAATTACACGGAAGGAATGTAAGGTTTTGCATAGACATCATTGAATGTTTTCCTTTTGTAGGTACAAAAAGAGCGCAATAGTTATCCATTTTCAGAAATTCGGTGCGAGGCAATGAAAGCAAAGCAAAAACTTCCAAAAGCGTGAGACACGATTAGTTCCAAAAAAACACGTGACATTTTAAGAGATTCTTAAACAACCATTATTTCCTCAGATTAATAAAATTCAGTTAACACGAAATTTAATGCACTTTCTCTAAAATTATTATACCTAAAATCAACATTTCCAACCGACAAAAAAACTATAAAATTATTATTAAGCACAACAATATAATCTATCCTTTAACGTGAAATTTTAGCCTCATAATTTATAACGAGAAATAAACATTTACGAAAATTTTGAGGGGCGCAATATTCATTTATAACAAAACTGGAAACAACTCTTTGATGATAAATTTAAGATTATCATTTACAACTGAAGGCGGATTCAAATGGGTTTTCCCAGTCTGGAAATATCAATGTTCTCTTTAATGTCCGGTGACCAACTTCTTAAAAACTCACTTATAAATTTAACATAATGGGAATGAAGATTTTTATTGCCTCAGCTGCGCTATTCCACCGATACTTTAATACTAAAGTTAAATTTACAGTGGTTAACCCTCTGAAAAGAAGAGAGGAGTTAAACAAGTCACTGAATAACAGCTCAGATTTGGGGAAAAACGAATTATTCAACGAAAAGAGATAAGAAATGGCAACTCTTACTGAATGTCCTGATAAACTGCTGTCGTCTTCTTTTGGTGTTTCATTACACTGAACAGTGGTTGAAACTCACATCTTCATGTTCAATGCGAACACTGAACACTCGCGAATGAATTGAGTCGATAAAGTTAACCCGGAGGTCTCAGCGAAGTCTTCTCTTAGTGTTGTATTCTTTTCGGGGCACCGAGTGAAGGTCGAAAGTAATGATTCGACCAAACAGCCGAAGAATTTCACGGGTCTGAGGCGGTTATTGCGCAACATCGACTATTACATTATGAAAGCGAACGCCGTTTTTAATTGGGAGTTTGGAATTGCATTTGGTGTTTTCGTCAACATTTCGGACACGAATAAAAACGAGGAAAAAATTATGTATTTCTTTTTGTGGTTTCGACTTTTGCAACTTCCACCGGTTTCGGTTTTCAATATATGGACCCGAGTGTTGATTTTTAAGTCTTCCTCGTGTCCACTTTTACTCTAAAGATGTTACGTGTGGGATCGAAATTACTGTTAAGTCTTTTTAACCGATTAAATGTTTACAAAGTCGTAGACTGCGTGAAAAATTATAGAAAATGAGAAAAGTAATAAAAAAATGTATTTCAAGGTGATGAGGTTGCACAACAAAAGACACAAAATCGTTGATGATTTCAAGTAACTTTAGCACTGATTAGAAGAGAAGTGGTTCGAGTGTTTGTTTGGGGGCAAGTACTGTATCGGTGTTACGGCCACTGAACAAACAGCTCTGTAACTGGATGCCGATTGCCAAGACCGTAACCTTTGAGAGGTCGCCCTTACATTGAGATCGGAAAGAAATTCCTCACAGGGAAATAAGTTATTTCGGAGCGATTTCGACATAATAAGCGTTTCATTGAAGAGAAAGTAGGTGGACCGGTTTGTGTTGCAAGTTGATTGATTCGATTGATGTTTTGGGAAAGGAAACGCATCCCTCATTCACGTGTCAACATCCCTTCGACTGTATTCCACCAAAGTTTCATTTTTTAGCTTCTTCCATTGCTCTTTTATTTGGCGGAACGACTGTTTTTGACCTTGTTTTTCCATTTGCTAATGACCTTCTGCCTTCGCTTTGTTCTCTTTCTTTGTATTCATCTTGAGATGATTAGTTTTCTGTATGTTTCTGTATGTTGTCCTGTATTAGTTTCCTGTATGTTGTTCCGTATTAGTTTTGTGTATGTTTCTGTATATTGTTCTGTATTAGTTTTCTGTTGTTTCTGTATATTGTTCTGTATTAGGTTTCTGTATGTTTCTGAATGCTGTTCCGTATTAGTTTTCTGCATGTTGTTCCATATTAGTTTTCTGTATGTTTATGCAGTTGTTCTGTATTAGGTTTCCGTATGTTTCTGTATGTTGTTCCTTATTACTTTTCTGTTGTTTCTGTATGTTCTGTATTACTTTTCTGTATTTTGTTTTGTATTAGTTTTCTGTATGTTTCTGTAAGTTGTTCCGTATTATTTTTCTGTTGTTTCTGTATATTGTTTTGTATTAGTTTTCTGTATGTTTCTGTATGTTGTCCTGTATTAGTTTTCCGTATGTTTTTGTATGTTGTTCCTTATTACTTTTCTGTTGTTTCTGTATGTTTATGTAGTTGTTCCGTATTAGTTTTCTGTATGTTTATGTAGTTGTTCTGTATTAGGTTTCTGTTTAAGCTCGATATAGTTGGTCGGAGGAGGGAGTGAAGGTTCTGATGTGAACTTTACAATGTTTTTCCGATCTTCTTGTTTGCCTGCATAGTGTCTGATTCAACTTGTAAGGTACTGTAGCGGGTGGCGAGTCCACTGACAGTACTTCACTGATGTTAGTAAAGTTATGTTCAGTACACTGATGTTAGTAGACAGTACTTAAGAGATGTTAGTGAGTGAAAGAGGCGGAATTTCGTTTGGGCGAAAGGCGCTGATGGGAAATAAAACAAAATCTTGGCAGTTTTTAGAGAAGTGTGAGGACAAGAGCAATGGGAAAAGATACTAAATTCAAAGTACAATGGTATCTCGAGATACGAGCCCAAGTGTTTCCGGAGCGTCCAGATAGTTGTTATTCTGGTTAGAGAATCATCCCAGAGAATCTCTCACTCACTTGCACGTGTTACCCGCTTGAATTGAAGTGTATCTTGTGTATTGAACTCTTTTTTGCGTTATTATTAAATTCGTTTCAGCATATTGACTTACGAGCTCGGCTTTGGAACGAATTAAACTCGTATTTCGAGGTACCACTGTATAGGAAATTTATGGTAGAATAAGAACAGTAATCTCCCGAGGGATCTACAGGAACAAAATTCAGGAAACAGGCAGATTTAGACTGGGTAATGAAGAACAAGAGAGCTGATACGCTCTGCAGGTACGGGAGAGGAGAACTAGGTCATCTGATGTTGATGGAAGAGAGGAGTTTTCCAGAAGAGGAATGAAAACGAAGGCGGTGTGACAGAGAACCACAGAGGCGACCACTTTTTATTAATTTTGGCAAAGAAAACATAAATTTTAAAAACTATCAGGAACTGAATGTTGGGTGAAAGTTTAAAAGAATTCCTCCCATGTAAATTTTATAATTCTGAGCCAGTTTTTAATAATAATAATAATAATGATGACGACGGCTGTAATGCCGTAATAACAATATTAATTAAGACTACTGTGGAAACGAGAGTGAAAATTCACTGAATAATGGCGGTAACAGTGATATTGTCTCACTCCCCCGTCATTAAATGTTCTTCTCAGTGGAAAAAAAAACACCGAATAATTTAAACAGTGAAGATACAATGTAAGTGACGGCCTCCGGTGCAAAACCTTGGCCAAGTCATTGTGACGGGAGTTTAATTCTGCTTTTGTTTTGCCTTCACAATGTCCTTTGAGCCCCCAAAACAGAACCGCATCATCATCATCAGACTAATAAAGTTACAGGGAAGAGGAATGAGTTACCGCCACTTTGGGGGAATCTTCTGCCATTTTTTGAATGACACTGTGAAGGCCAAACGACAGACCCACTGTTGAATATTGTTTTACTTCAACGAGAAGAACATTAGGTGGTGAAAAAAGATTTTAAAGGATCTTTCGGTCAGTATTTGAAAGGAACGATACGAACACATTTCTCACTTTCTCTCATAACAATTCCTTTCCTCGAGGCTTTTTCATTTAGTATACACTTTTTGGAGTTTTTCTTTTGATAAGTGCGTTTCAAAATTGGAAAGCTTCTTCATGAAAAAGCTGGGAAACGAATCTTAAAAAATTAGTATTCGTTTACTGATAAAACACAAATTCCTTTTAATATTCCGAACAGTCATAAAATGACAGAGGAAATGATTAAATTGTTCAAATTCTCAAAAACTAATTTACGATGACGAAACGATAATTTAAATTGAATAAAACTACCTGAAAGTTTTTCACTCTTCCAGCGATATCCAGTTTCTTAATCCAAAATCCAACCTCGAAAAACACAGATACACAGCAGAATTCCTTCAAAACAACCCGAAAACCATAGTTTGATACACCGAAGTACGAGCAACGAACGCACTCGTACATTCATAAGTCGAATGTGAAATTGAGAGTGATTCGACTCACGGGTTGGAGGTGCCACAAATTGAGTGCGAGAGTGTGCGGCTTCGAACCCACATAACTCAGAGGAGAAACGTCGGAGGAATTGTTGGGCCCCTCTTCGAGTGATGGCCACCGGAAACGGAAGTCCCATTTCTCTGTTTGTTTTCCCGCCATCGTAAGAACCTTTTCATTCACAATTCCTTCATCGGAATCGGATAAACTTTATTGTTTCATCAGTCACGCCTTCCACACGTCCCAAAAGTGATTTCATTAAAGATTTTCACGGAGTTACTCGAGTGAGACTATTCCCGTCTTTAGTCGAGAAAATCATTACATTCATAAGAAATGAAAACTTTGCTGTTTTGAAGAGGTTTCGTTGGAAAGTGAAAGTTTGGGTTCACAGAGAGAATTTTCACGAAAATCGGGAAATAACAATGCTTTTGGGAGAGTGGAAAATCTTCGAACAAAGAGGAATTCACATTGAAAAAATATACATTGTGTACTATTGAAGTTATTCATGTAGTGAATTCTTTGGCGTGTAGAGAATAGTTCCTTGATGAGAAGTCATTTAGACTAACAATTAGTTACTGGTGCGAAGCAGTGGCGTAACATAATATTATGCATCGTCGCTTTTTGTTTTAAATTTAGCACAATGAACCGAAAACGGTGTGTTTTTGAAAGGTATTGGAGCTCACAGTTCGACCATCCCAGTTTTGTATAAAACCGTTTAAAAACTGTAAATTTCATTTGTAAGTCTTAGAAGAACCCACGAGTCCTACTTTTGGCGGTCGAATCATAAATCGACCACTATTCTCGACCACCCAGCAAGACCTACTCAAAACCTACTCGGACCACAGAGATAAGATTTTGCACTGTACTGGAACTGCACATTTTGAAAAAAGTTCCTGAAAAACGTTTTATAAAGAGCTGACAAAGCATAGATTAGATTATGAATGAGTTTTGTCAAACTTTTTGTATAATTAAAAAGTTAAATAAAACAGTGTTGAATCAACCTTCGAATCAGTCCTCCTGAGCACATCAATCCACCCCTCGCGTATCTAAAACAAAAAAGACTCAGGAATATGAGATAGGGGTTGAAATGCCGATTCGTCAAACGAAAGAATTCTCTCCTAAAAATTTTAGTATAGGCAATTCCCCCGAGGTTATGGCATGATGGTTGCCTACCCGATATTTTGTAGGTGAAAAAAATTTTCTCTTTGTTAAGGTTCCTTTTGCGAATTTTCTTATTTTTGTGATATCTCCTACCGTTTTCGAGATATGCAGCCGCAAAGGTCGCGAGAATTAAACTTTTTATTGGAGTGAATTTAAGCTAATTTCGAGTTGTATAGTTGCCCAAATGGTGGGGGTTAATCGGGAGTTTTGTGGAGGTGATAGGAAAAATGGGATAGATTCCTAAAAATAAGTTCTGGAAAAATGTATTGGGTTGAGAGGAAAGTATTTTCTGATTAAAATTTATTCTATATTTAAATGTATTCTATAAATTATTTCCCATTATTATGAGAGTATCAAATTTTGGCATTTTGGCCTAAAATATAAAAGCTGTTTCATTCCTGACAACTTCGCACACCCTTAGTTCTTGATATTCGGTGTTTGGAATGTCGAATAGGGATGATTTTAAGTCCCTTGTGGTGTTTAAAAGCTGTACACAGTCTGCACAAAAAAGTTATGGCTCAGTTTTTATGTATTTGCGTATGAAACGACCATTACTCCTTTCTGTGTGTCCTTTGGAAACTTCAGTAGAAATCCTGAAACGATAAAAAAGCACAGTCAATTTTCAGAGATACCATAAAAATTTGACTCCAACTTTTTACGTAAAAAGTATATAATGTCAGCGATTTCATTTGCTTTCAATATACCAAACAATCGAAATGAAGAAATGGGTTTGAAAAAAAGACATTAATACGATTTCATTTGTGATTTTAATAACAGTCGTTCACATGTTAGCGCCATCTGTGAATGAAAGCCGAACTATTTAATCAAAAACAGGTACAGAGTTCGGGTCGATGCCGACAGGTGTCGACACTGTCAACATGTCCCATCCTTTTCAAATAAAGCAGTCGAACAGATTTTAGTCTTTGCTATGAATATCTCTTTTCTTCAAATTGCTGACATCGAAACTCGTGCTTTCTACCTCTCGAAAGGTTTAACCTTTCACATCATACCTCCATTGGTTTTCTATTTTATCTTTATTAAGAACGGAAAGGACAAAATGGGCAGTCTGTTCAGCACTCCCCTGTAATTCAGGTTTGAAGCCTCCAAAGCACGTGTGCCTGTAGCGCTATCTAACACTATAAAATAAGGCGTTACTCGTCAGAAAGAACATAAATCCACTGATAATAGCGAGTATATTCGTCTGTAAATGTCCTCGCGCGAATTTTCTGAAAAGGAAAAGTTCATTTCGGCCGGTTTTATGTTGTTTTCTTTTGGGAGTCTCCTACAGAGGGGTGTGTTACGATTTGTTAATATCAACAACACAACAATGTTCGAATGCGCGTTACGTAATGTTTGATGATGGTAATTCGTGTTCGATGGCTTTGTTGACTGCATTATGGCTTTCTCTCTTTAATTGAAAATGTTTTGTTCGAAACACATCGAATATGCGCAATATTTTAATTAGAATTTTCTTAATGAAAACTGATTCATTCGTTTCCCCTCTCAACGACAGAATTTTCATAACAACGAATGTCTGATTCTTGTAAAACAATTTTTCATACGCAACAGAAGATGTTAAGAAGCGATTAAACTGCAGCAAATAGGCTTCGTGTCTTCTCCAAATATAGGAGATATCCAACAAGGTAATATTACGTAAAGTTTTAAGATATTTCAGACTAACTTTTTTTATGGATTTAAATGAGAGGGCGAGGCATGAGCTAAGTACCGAAGCTAAATATCATTTGCATAGGGAGAACTCCCATATGAGAGTTCCCCCAAAAGAAAGACGAAGAGAAAATGCTTTAATTAAAAATTACCAACGCCGCAAAGGATTTTTCAAGGCGGATTCAGTCGGGCGACGAATGCTTAATTTCCACAAAGACACGCACACCTTCAACGCCTTCGAATAACTGTTTATTAATATGCTTATTGGAAGATGGTTTAGCTGAGAAAGCAATTAGAGGCAATTCCCAGAAAGATGTTCTTCCCTCGGGGCGAGTAAAAGTTGGGTAATCCGAAGGGGACACCTCTCTGTTCGCCGCCTAAATTAATACGGATTCGGGGATTCGGAGTGGGTCTAAACTCTTCTAAGAGTCATTAGGCTAAAGGTTCGGGCATTCGGTTATGAAACTCATACCCAAATAAAACCTGATTTTATTACGGAAAGAACGCGTAACCTCCTTTACGTGTGATAATATTCGGCTTGATTTTTCCAAGTGAGCTTCAAAAGCCAAGGGGTGAACATCCCGACCCAAAGCCCGGGGGGTTGACGACCCCTATTGGGAAATGTTTGATTTACACCCATCGGGTCGAACCCTCCACACGACTCTGAGCTGAGAAACGCGGAAAATAATTCTCACTGCATCGCCCCATAAACTGTCAAATAATTTTTCAACTATTTGAATCTCTCAAGGTATCTTTAGCATTTACAGTTTGGGAGTGGAGCGACAAAGAATAGTCAAGTTTTTATTATATACCGCTTCGGAAATGGGAAATTTGGATCTGAAAACTCCAATGCACTTTTTTTTCAACATAAAAGGGGTGAAGTTACATAAATTCCTAAGAAGCTGAAACTCTGAAATTGTTTGGGGTATAATTACACATAAAAAAATATTAACAAAATATTTTAAAGGTTAAACGGTTTTATTTCAAGTGCATTAAAAATTAAAAAAATAATTTGTGATCAATTGTTTGTTTATAAAACCGTGGGGCGTTATAGAGTATAAAAATTGTATAAAAACCGTAGAGGTCGCAGAAGGTTAATAACACCCCGCGGTTTTATGGACAAAAAATCTTTTTCTTTGTCACCCGTTTATTTATTAATACTCTTGTATCACAAATTATTTTTTTTAATCTTTTTTATTTTTTACTTTTTAGTTTTAAGTTATTTCTTTTACTTTTACGGTAAAAAACAAAAGACTAAAAAGCACTAAAAAGACTAAAAAACAAAAGTACTAAAAGCACTTCACTCTGTGCGGAGTGAAGTCTCTGGACAAAAACTGCAGAGGGTAGCAACCCCCAGAATGTTATTATTTTTATCTGAGTTGTAAAGTGATAGGAGAACGTATTTACAATGCGGTCATTCATCGGTCTGAGATAAGGTTATCTCCTTTAAGGACTCGTAAGTTGAGCTATTAATCAGGCTTTGGGAATTTCCTTTTTTTTTTTATTTCTACCTGAGCACTAATTTAAAAAATAATTGCAGAAATTTGAAATATACACCAAAAGGAAAGTCTGTGCAAAATTTGAAAGAAATCGGTCCGAGGGAAACGGCTCAAATTTTGATTCTCGGTCTTTACATACAGACAGACAGACAGAAAGACAGAAGGAAAGACAGACAGACAAACGGAGAGACAGACAGACATACAGAATGAAAGACAGACAGACAGACGGAGAGACAAAAAGACAGAAAGAAAGAGACAGACATACAGACAGACACGAAAACCAAGTTAAAAAAAATTAAAATAAAATCGTTTAATAATAATTATCACTAATAAAAATAATAAAAACCCGTTTAATAATAAATAAAACCGTTTAATAAAACCATTTAAAAACCATTTAAAAACGTCAAAAATCCTCAAAAATCCAATCAGTATTTTATATGACTTAATAATTCCTAATAATTTCACCCCTAATTTTTGAATTAATTACAGTGGACCATTATCCCATTTCATTTTTGATATTTTCCCCATTTTCAGTTTTCTAATTATGTTTTAATCCTAATTAATTACATAAAGAGCCGTTATACAGAGGTAAACACAAAGTCTAAAAACCCCTGAAAATAAATTAGCCATTCTTGAATTAAATTAGCCGTTTAAAGACATTTAAAGAGTGCGAAAATGTTTCTTTATTTATACAGAGAAAACATTTATTAAATAACTACTTAAACCGACAAGGTCGTTTTTAAATGCCTAATTTTTTATTCATTTGCTCGATTCCACTGCCATTGGTGCACGTACTGTGCCTGTCTGACACCTTTCGACCCGGACTTGGCTGTCTGAACACTTCTGATCAACAACGAACGGACACTGAACACTCGACCAGACTTTACATTGCCCCCATTGGCCAAATGAATGAACCGACAGAAAGGATTTCTGGAAAAGCAATAGTCCCATCGAACGGTACCTCCAATCATCCGAAGGCTCCTCTTGACCTCAGGTTCAAGGCAGTTCCGTTATAAATTTTTTGCCTTGTAAGCGACTTTGTCAGGTTTCTTCGGCAAGCCCATCTAATGAAAAGGCAAAATCTGATGAAACCATTTCGGAGCCTCAAAAGGTCAAAGAGCGTTTTCCAACGTTTACCGTAACGATAAATCAAAACTGCATTTGAGCCAAATTCCAGGTTTTGAGAACTTTTGAGCGCCCTCGGGGCCCCTCTCTGAATATTTGGGCCCATTTGCCCTCTTCATGCTAATTAAACACAAGCCGACACGTCGGCCTTGAGTTATTCAATTATTCCTCCATGATTTTAAATTTGTTAATTTTTTTTTAATTTTAAGAGATGGGCTCGGTGCGGTCTTGCAAATAAAATGTCGTCCCGCTTCCTTGTTTAGCTGTTTGCCCAACTTCGAAGGAGAGGTTTTGACCTCAACCAAAGCTCTCTAATGGAGTCAGTTGCAGAGCCCAAAAGTTATCTCCACGAAGAACCGATTGGTCAAGGTCCCTCCGGAGCAGTTGGCAATTTTTTACCAATCCGAGAGAGGTCCCGGGATGACGAGTCTTTTCCTGGCCAATGTTCCAAATGTCATTTGCGTAAATGTCAATTTTGAAACTAATTTTGAAAACTTCGTCCCTTTTTCATGACATATTTCACATTGGAAGCGACTCTTATGAGTGAACTATTAGTTAGCAGATTTTACGTCACGGTTGTTGACGGTTGTTTGGTTGTATCCCCAGAAAATGCCACTCTTTCTTTAACAAAGTATACATTTTCTTTTCTTTCCCCATTAAAGACTATCAGGTTTGTTTTTCTTAAAACCTGTGGTGGTCGGCTGTGAAATCAGAATGAAAACAAGGTCGTGTGATTTTTAAAATATTATCAAAAATCCATCTCCTAAAGAGCCGTAATTAAAATAGTGGAGGTAATATTTGTGAGAAATTCAGAATAAGAATACAATAAAGTTAGCTGGGTCAAATTAAAATGAATTTTTCTACTGCTTTCGCGAGATGAACCCTTTGCATAGAAACGATGAACCTGCGGATCGACTTAAGGTCGCGCCGACGAAAATCCACACCAAATTGGACTGACATAAACACGAGCTCAAAAGAAACAGGTTTTTTTTGGCTTTTCCATTGACTAATGCCGTGGAATAACTGTCAAAGGCCGCAGAATTATGCAACCACCACCGACTTCACATGTGTGAGAAAATATTTCTTCGGCACACTGAAGGCAGTGCGTCCGCAAAGCCGCCCGGATCGGATTCCTGGCTGAACCTCCGACGTGAGACAGGCAGATAGCGGCCATTTTGATTTTATGGAAGAGTTTATAATAATAACAATATATATTTCCTATATTACACACAGTAGCGTTCAGAAGTATTTTTACAATACAAAAAAATTATTCCTTTTCCACCCTTAAGAGTTACAAAGTGAAGTTTCATTAAAATGCTCTACAACATTTATAAATATAATATTAATTAAATAACAGAAGAAACAGAGAGTTTATCTATTTTATTATCTATTAATAATAGAACTGAGTAAGAGTATTAAAGAAAAAGCAGAAGACTAAATGTTATGTTTTGTTTATTTTGTTATTTAAATGCCCAAAAATATATTATCAATAGTATTGACGACTAAATAATACAACCGTAATAAAATACTACACAATACTTATTGTGTATAATAATATACTATGCAGTATTTACGATACTACACTGCATACAGTGTATTACAGTACTAACAGTAATGTACTACACAGTATTTACAGTACTTAAATAAAATACAATCATAATAAAATCTTACAGTAAAATAATTAATTAAAAAACTATTAAATTATGTATTGTCAAAATACTTTTGAGCGCTACAAATTTATAAGTCCCGCAAAGTGCTTTTTGCACTTATCTACGGGTGCTTATTTATTATAAAAGGAAAATAAAAGAGAAATACAAAAATACAGAAGAAAGAAGGAGAAAAGAAATACAAAAATCCAGAAGAAAGGAGAGAAAAAATACAGAAGAAAGGAGAAAAAAATACGAAAATACAGAAGAAAGGAGAGAAAAAAATACAAAAAGAAAAAATACAACTCTGCCTCTTTACACTGTGTCAATCATAAAAGGGGTGAGGTGTACAGCAATTCTTTAAGTTTTCTTTTTATGGGGCACTTAAAAGTCAAAATTAATGCTGAATTCCGATTAGAAACAGAAAAAATTTCACTCTGAGCAGAAACCCTCATTTTTCTATAATTTTTTAACTTCTTTTTTATTTACTCAAACTGTTTGTTATGTAAAAAAAAAAAAACAAAAAAATGAAAAGTCGACCTTGTCGGGGCACTCCGAAATTATATGAGAATGAGCTCGGATAGTAAAACAAGAAAGCGCATCCTCACATCACAACAATGAACTTTCAGCTGATTTATAATTTAATTCGGTAATAATTTTTATTTTTCGAATAAATTATATCCAATCTGACGGTGGAAATTTTATTGGATAGATTTAATCGTCTTTTTTCAAGGTTCACATGGTGTTACAGAGTGGAAGAAATTAACAAAAACCTCAATTGTTATTGTTATCAATCATTCCTTTTCGGTCATATCATTCGGTTACGTTGACAGTAACTCAGGCCATTGCTGTTACTTTTTAACACAAATTTCTTTTTGAGTCAGCTAAAATCCATACTTCTCCAATAAACAGAGCAAAGGGTTCAAACATCATAACCAAAAAACAAACCGGAAATGACAGCGGTCATCCCAAATAACTGCATCGGAATGTCATTCACTTAATAACGCCATCGAATGGTGTTAGTGAACATAATTACTTTTTTGTAAGCGATAGCCGAATGTGAGATGTTAAGCACCTAATGTTTGCTTTTCAACGAAGGATCAACCGAAGTAAACAAAGCACTCGCCAGGAATTTCATCGATGACGTAACGATGTAAGTTATGGCAAATTAGGGTGATATCTCATTTACCTTAATTGAATAATGAGAATGTAAACATTTGCCTCGACATTTAAACGCGAATAATCATAGCTGAGTACGATTCTCACACAACCGTTCTCACAAATAAGGAACCGATAATGGTGGGGGGGAGATTGTCCGTTTCTAGCAGGACATGCCTTGTTGTTTCTGCAAGGACGTTCTTTCAATGCAAAGGCTATTCGAATGCTTTGAAAGACACCGAAGCAAACTCTTATAAATATTAAACATATACAACAATATGCAATTGTATATACACACAATGAGTGTGGAGTTCTTCGGGAATAAGTGTAAATATCAGATTTTGAGAATGACGTTCGACTGCTTGTCATTTAACATCTGATATCGACAAATAGACGATCCATCTCAATTTTACCAAAAACAGTCAGACATTATACCTTTAATGGAAAAAGAACGGCGTTGAGTCGCTGATATTCAGTGGCGGTGTTTGAATCTTTTGTCTTTACTCACTCCTTTCACTGTCCTTTATCCATTCACACCTTTACCATTTAATTATTTTCATGCACAGCAATTTATTAAGGTCTTCTTTTGTTTTATGGACAGTTATAACTTGTCCTCTTCAACCGGCTGGATTACCACCGATGAGGTTAGCAATGCCACACTTCGAACTGACGTCAGAAAGAATATACAACTGACAATAAGCTCCCCCTTATGTAAACTATTAAAAGCGCGAAGAAAGGATTAAAGCTGCGAAAGATAACAAAGTACAAAAGGAGGTGAACCTTAAGTACAACTTTTTACAACGACCTTGGGTGAACTTTTTGACTTCATATGTCTGAAAAAAATCTATAATTCGCGATAATATTATTTATAATTTTTAAAACAACCTTCAATCACTTGGCATTATGTTTTCTCAAAGGAACAGCGGGAGAGAGGCACAGCCGGTGCGAATTACCAATAGTAAATTATTTTCGGTTTTGTTCTCTTACTGCGATTGAAGAAATCCCACCGTAATATACTCTAAAGAGTATGGATTGAAAATTTCCAGTCCAAACTAAATGAGCCGAGGCCCTACATAGTCATACGCGAAAGGGAAGAGTTATCGAAGGTCAAAATGAAGTATTTTGTGACATATGGGTAAAGAATGAAGGCGAAATAGCACAAAAATACGGGAAAAGGCCACGAACTGATTGGGGTTTTGAGTCCGGAAAAGGATTCGCATTTATCTCAGTCTAATGAAACAAATTAATGTTGGTGATTTACCCTTGACCTCCTCCTCCCGGTGAAGCGCTATCAGACCACTTGTTACGGTGTGAATAAATTTGTCGTTAAAAAAATATATACACATTCCGAAAAACCGAAGATGAGTTCGGTGGGTTTTGAAGTTACGATATGGATCTGATGCCCAAAAAAAGAAAACTTTTCGTTTAGGAAGTTTCACGCTTGCCAATATTGCAAAAAAAACTTTTCCCGAACATACCATCGGGCCCCCTCTCCATTCGTAAAAAGAAGAAATGTCGCAATTGAAACTTTAATATTAGCCATGAAATTTCACCTTTTTGCTTTTCACGGGGCAAAAAAAAAATGGTGAATCCAAAGCACCGCAAATAATTAATTTATGCAATACAATCCCTAACATTACTACATATGAATGAAATAGCATTAATTTAATGTATTATGTAAAGTTAGTATAAACTTAAGAATTGGTCACAAAAGGGTTTAAAAGTAACCGTAAAAATACCCTCAAATCTGGGGTAAATTTTTATTTTAAATAATTACTGGGATGAAATTCTCAGAAGAATGATTATAATAAATAACCGGAAGTGCATATTTCATATAAATGTTAGTTAAAAATGAACAAAACTTAACGGGAAATCTGCCATATAAATTAACATATCGACTTCGGGACATCAAATAAATCCTTCGACTTTTACGTTTCAATAAATAATAATAAAGCTCTGTAAATAATTTCCTGGACAACTTGGCATAATTTTATAAATAATTTATCTCCATCCAATAAAACGGGTTTGTTTAGATGAGCTGCTAAATTCCAAAGGGTTGAAAGAGAATATTTGGAAGCGAAAACGAAAAGGCCATTTTTGCAAAATTCCATATGGCAAATGAATGTTTGCTTACTTTTAAAATCCTCCATTGAATCAATCGCTGAATTTTGTATAAATTTATTAAGAAAATTTGCAAGTCTCTAACAATAAAAAGAAGCCCTCAGGCGCAGAAGGGGAGGGTCGCTATTTAAACACGAGAATCAAATACATAACTTACAGTAATTTGCATATTTTACATTAAAGACTGAAACGTTTGAAACGATCAAATGCAAAAGTTATGTATTAAATCACAAACTGAATTCTTCGTCTCTCCTTTTCTGATTCTTATTAACCCATAAACCTAATTTATGAATTAAAATTTGAGAAACAGATTTCGGATTTAATAGATTTTCGAGTGTTAATTAGTAAAGCTTCAGAGTTGGTGGGGTCAGCCATGACTTCCATTTGGCCCGAGGGGACCATTTTTCCAAGTGAAGTGTCCAAAGGTCATGGAAATCTATAATAACTGGGAACTTCATCAATTTTTTATGTTAAGGGTAGCCTAATTAGTATTTGATGGCTTTAACAACGGGTTATTTTTTCATTGTGGCTCATCACCGAAACGTAAATGATACCGAAGACATTTTAGACCTTCAACCATAATCATTTTTCAATATTTTATATTGACCTACTGTTTTACTCAAGTTTCGAGTAATTTGCCACTGCCGATGAGGTTTCGACATGAGTGCATCAATTCTAATTATTTTTCTTTTTATTGATCCTCAAATTTGTAATATCTCTAATTTTTATGTTCTTTCGGTTGCATTTCCCGAAGGGATTCTATGTTTACTTTCTGTTTTATTAGTTTTTAGAGTTCGTGAGAATGTATGCAATTTCTAAAATCAATGGATAGACTTCAAGAGTTCCATAGTTAAGCATTATATTTCGTCTTTGATTATTATAATGCAATTTCTTTTTAATGTCTTCTGCTTCAGATTATATTCATTTTCCTTTCTACCCTCACAGTTCTCTTGCGTTCTTAAGTTCAGGGCAGATGTCTAAAACAAGTTAATTGGAAGTTTATTAGAAAAATAAGATCTTTTCAACCTTCCGTGACCTTTGATACTAATTAAACATCTTAACCCGAACTCCGCGATGAGAAACCAATGCATATTTGGAACTTCGTCCTTCCCCTGAGGCTCACCATCTTTGTGCAACTTTCTCGGCTAATGACTACTGATATTTTAATTACACCCTTCATTAATACGGATTTATTCTGACAATCGGTGATACACACTCGAGGGACACAAAAGGTTTCTTCAGAGTGAGTCCAACACTTGAAACGCATAATGTCGGTCGTTGTCTCGGCATTGTGCCCTGACATATCAGAGTTTACTGAACGTCGGCTACATTGTTTTAGAAAAGTGAATCACCTTGGCACTAGACATCTCCGTCCCGACTAAAGTTTAAATGTCTTTCATACGGTTCAAACCTGAGGACCGGAACGTACGTAAGGTGAAATTCGTTTTCAGGATTGAATCCATTAAAAATGATCGAATCTGATATATTGTATTCAGATACTGAAATTTAGAAGGATAAGTCTGTAACTCAGATTTAATAAGAATGATACTGTAAGGAGGCAGCCATTCTTACGTGTGGAAGTATATTTATATACTAGGGCTACGCCCTCTGAGCGCTTCGCGCTTCAACCCCCAAGTGGCTCGGGCTTCGCCCTCGCTAAGACTTGGGAATTTCAGTCTAACTCTGTACCTTAATAACAGATACGATAACACCTCAATAATCCCATTGCACTTAACTACAAAAATAATGTTTCTTCTTTATTCAGCCATTTTGTAATTCGTCTTCTGTTGCTTCTCCTCTTTCTCTGCTTCTGTTAACCATTTCTTTCTTTCTTCTTCATATCCTTCTTTCTTCACTACTTTCTTAATCATCCTAATTCTCTTCCACATCCCATTCTTCACCACTCTCTCTTTTAGAGAACAAAGATAAATGGTTCTCTCTTTGGTCTGCAATCTCTAAATTGCACACTTATCTGTGGGCGACTCAAACCTCCATCTCTTCTTCCCTCTGACACTCAATCCCGACAGAGTGGACTTTCTTCCCGGAATTTTCATAAAACTACAAATGCAGAACCCACACTAAGTAATTTCTATCAATTTTGTTTGCTTATTAATTTAACCCCATTTGTAGTCAAAGTGGTCTCCACGGGAACAAATTCCCAGACATGTTTTTCTGGAGATTTCTCGGCTTTTGCTTATTTTCCAAGAATGAGACATAGCGCAGAACCTTCTTTGGAAAAATGCGCGTCTTTTGGAAAAAGTCCGATCGACATCGGTTCGGTCGTTGCTTAGATTTTAGGTAACAGAAAACGGTGCACACAGACACACACCCACAAACAAACACACAAACAGACACACACACATATACAAACTTCCTTTACAGATTTATATATTAGTATGATTAATATAAACAACCAAACTTCAGTTGCCTTCCAATAGATTTTAAATAATAATACATACAAATTTCGCAGTAAGATAAAGAGAAAACAACTGTATTGATAAGCCAATCCAAAATTTTCACTGAAAGTAAATTATTTTTGAAGTTCATAAATTATTATTTGCCATTTAATAACATCCCACACAGAATCCTGATTATATAAAAAAAAAATAATCGCTTCCTCCCTTCAAAGAAACCCCCTCTTTTGATCACGGGAATCACCACCGCAATAAACATGGCAAATAAAAAGGATTTAGTAGTTGAAGCTGATGAAGAGGAGACCTGTGGTGATTACCGCAACGATTTTTCATCTTCATCTCAATTTCGGAGTTACGGAACTAATTTCGTCCTATTACAAAGCACTATTTAAATAGTTATGTGGTCAACACGGTGCAACATCGTATTTATATATTACTGTTCCCACCGAATAATTTTTTATGTTGGCACTCATGCAGACTGACATTATTCGGCAGTTTCTCAAACCAATCTCAACAACTGCAGAGGCCGTTGTAAATGTGCAGTGTGCGATTGTACATTTCTCTTCACTCCGATCGCACATTTGTTTGTTTGTTGTGCCTCTCTTATGAATCATAAAACACTGTTAAAACGTTCTTCTCATTCTCTTTTTTTTTGCATGGCACAAGGTCTTCCCTAAGCAAAAAATTGAGACATCCGCAGAAAGTAAAGAAATTCAACGACTCTACGAGAGGAGCACTCAGACATTGAAGGTCGCCGAATACAAATTCGCCCGCGGGCTCATCATTGGGCTTCTCCTATGGAGAGAGCTCATTCCAGCTAGGCAGATCCTACAATTAGGTTTTGTTTCGAGCGAGTAAAAACCCACTTAAACGCGTGCATTAACGTAACAGATGACACAACCGGTGTTCTCCAAACTGTAGGTGATGCCGTTGCGCAAGAGGCTGACTTCAGTTCACGCCATCATCATCATCATCCACATGGAGTGCATTCGAAAGCTTTTCTCTTGGAGTGTCTGCGCTTTTTGTCCGATGACTCCTCAATGGATTCGACCTTAGCCACGAGAATTAACTGCCACCGTCACAATACTTTGAGCAATACGGTCTACTGCCACGAATTCGTGATTTAAGACATTTTTTTTACTCGAAAATTCTGCAATTGTTAGATAAATCATTTCCGAATGTCAAGGCAATTTATGTTATTACTGTCAAATAAATTTTACTATAAATTGGAATCGAAATTAGTATAATAATATTACGGTAAAAATTAAATTTACTGCTCTTTGTTAAAAAAAATACGATCTGCAAAATCAAATTATAACGAAATTTTCGATGACTTGACGGTATTAACTGACTTGGGAAACAAAAGCAGAAAATATGAGAATACCTCAGATACAAAGAATACAATAACGGGAGCAAATCACAACAAAAAGGAGTCGCATTGGGTGAACATCAGCTTCTGCCCTAGACCATGTCTGTTTGTACTGTATTGTGTAACGCATTTCTTACAAATTGCACTAACCTTTAATCTTTAGCTCCCACTTGAGTTCTAAAATGTCTGCCTATTACTTCCTCCAAATTCAAATACACTCACGTTTGTATTTGTTTTCGACTGTGGTTGAGGATTCAAAAGTAAAACAAACAATTATTTTGGCAAATTTCGGCTCCCGTCTTCCGTCCTCTTTCCATGTGATGATATAATTAACACATCCACTGATTAAATATTACTATTATTTGCAGGTAATTGTTGAAAAATAAATAATGAAACTCTGAGTTACGCAAAACGTTATCGATAAGTAACGGTTTCTTTGACTATTTTACCATTGTCCTTTTGTCGCAAAATCAAACAAACTTTTCTCGGTCGTAAATTGCAACATTTAAGTATTTGCCTTTTCTCCCCCGATTTCCCCTCGATGATTCCCTATACAAATTCAACATCTATTTAGATTTTATACGTACCTCTTGCTTAATCAGTTTGTAAGAACAACTGTCAAAATCCTTAAAACCAACGTTAGTCTTCCAGAATCTTCATACTTTGATACATTAACCGGAGGATTGTATTTTCTAAAAAAAAAATTTTGAAAGTATTAGATCTTCTGGAAAATAGTTTTCGAGGTTAACCGAGTCATTGTAAATATTACCAAGAAAATTTAGCAAATGTAAGGGGCCTATTTTATTGTTAAAATTATGTCAAAATTGTTCCCGCTTTAATTATTAAGGGATTACGGATAATTAATTTCTATAAAATTCACACAGTTCCATGTTTATGGTTAATAATAAGGTGTAAAGGCTGAGGAGCGGTGAATGTTGCCACACAATGGTCCGCCGGGATACAATGCCTGGGAGAATGGGGTTCGTCGTTTGTTGGCCGAAATCTCCAATGCGAAACCGCGTTCGGAAATCGTTCGTAATTTTCTTTAAAGTGATTTATTGATAACTGAAAATATAAAAGCATGAATCTCTGATCCACCAACTCACGACTGAGTAATGAATTAATCATTATTAAACTTTTCGTGCGATTCAATGTGAAACAGAAAGCAAAAACGGATAGCAGACAAGGACGCCTTTTCTCATGCACCTGCCTGACCTCTTTAAGCAACCGTCTTTTGCCCAAACGAGAAATCAGATATATAGAAAAGAAGACTGCCTTATTACCGGTATTTTATGATTGGAAGATCATCGATAGAATCGTTCAAAGCATTTTTTTACCAAAAATCATACGGATGAGACACTTATCTCGAACTTCTTCAGTGTTAAGGCAGACGAAAAAAGGCAAAAATCAGTCGGTGCCTCTTTTGTAGGTCAGAAGGGATTCAATTAAGTGATGAATGTACCAATTGAAAAAAAGAGTTTGCAGAAACCCTCTTCGATAAAGATACAGTAGCGCTCAAAAGTATTTTGACATACAATACAAAATTTAATAGTTTCTTAGTTAATTATTTTACTATAAGATTTTAATATGCTTTTATATTATTTAGTTATCAATAACATTATAATGTATTTGTTCCCTTCGGTATTAAAATAACAAAATATACAAAACATAACATTCTTCTCAGTCATCTGCTTTTTATTTAATACTCTTACTTGGTTCTATTATTAGTTATTATACGGCATTGTTAAAAAATTTTATTTGTACATTAACAATTTCCTTACGTACTATATACAGTAGCGCTCAAGAGTATTTTGACAATACAAAACTTAATAGTCTCTGATTTTAATTATTTTACTATATGATTTTGTAATATTTTCAGGTTGTATTTTTATTTGTATTTGTATTATTATAGATTGTACAGTAGCGCTTAAAAAGTATTTTGAAAATACAAAACCTAATAGTTTCTGATTCTAATTATTTTACTATAAAATTTTGTATTATTTTAGGGTTGTATTATTTACTTATCTATACTATTAATAGTATATTTGTCGGCATTAAAATAACAAAATATGCTTTTTAGTCTTCTGCTTTTTCTTTAATACTCTTATTTCTATTATTAGTAGGTATAATTATAGTATAATTCTACTGTTGCTTTTCCATATAATTTAATAATAAACTCTTTGTATCTTCTGTTATTTAATTAATATTATATTTATAATTGTTGTAAAGCATTTTAATGAAAGCCAATGAAATTTCACTTTGTATGTAACTCTTACGGTTGGAAAACTGTTTTAAAATTTTGTATTGTCAAAATATTTTTGAGCGCTACTGTATGCTGCTCTGCTTCTTTTCCAGTCTGCAAAATTCTCTTCTCGATTCTCGAAATGAGAATGAACCTCTTTTGGAATAACAAAAGGACCTTAAAATTAATTTTAAAAATGAATGCAAAAAATGGGGTTATATTGAATATTTTCCCAAATCAAAAATGTTTAAAAAAAATAAACTTTTAATGCAAAAACATTATAATTTATTGCTCGCGAATCGGAAGAACGAAACCAATAAAGCGGTGGTACAAACTGGGCGATAAGAACTGAGTCCGGAGTTTCCGTTTTCAAATGTAAATGAATTTAAGTCCGAGGGGTGGGAGAGCAGAAGGAAACGGGTGGGGGCAGGTTCCCTCATCTCCAGAAGTCCCAGCCCGAGAAACTCCCCCTAATGCGCAGACTTTCACCTTCCTCCAGGTGACCCTCTTCCACAGGTACAACTCATCTGCATGCTCGGGGTCAACCATTTTATTCCTGAACTTCTCTCCTATTATTCAATCGTCTTCTTCACGTGTGTGCGTTGTGTGATTCAACAACGAAAGTGCAAGTTGAAAGAAAATCGAAAGTGAATTTCCATCTTTTTTATCTTTTTATTTATTTATACTGAATTGAGGGCTTCTCGAGTTTATTTTAATTCGAGAACTTCTCAATCGATTTTTTTTTTAATCGTCTCATCGATTTTTCATTTTTAAAGTCGGGTTTCGTTCGGATTTACTGTTTTCTTTTTGGAAGTTCTTCACTTTCGATTTCTTTGCTAACTCATTTAATTATTTTTTTTTTTATAGTAAAGATAATGTTATCAGAGTGGCAGTGAGTTCTCATTGAAAAATAAAAACAGACACTTTGGAGTAAAGGCCATTGGCCGGCCAAATTCAAAATGAGGATACCTCTCTTTATCTTATTTGTGCAAGTAAGTTTTCAATTTTTTCCTTTTCATTTGCATGGATTTTAATGTTTCGCATATTTGAGATTATCAGATCAGCTTTTACCGGTAACTCCGGAACTTTTTAACTTCGTTATGATTCACCCCAGAATCCACTTACAGCCACTAAAACCTTCAAACCTTCTTTTGCTTTCTCATAAAACTGTTCGAATTTCTTTTCTCCTCAAAGACTAACCATTTTGATTGTCTGATTTACCCTTTTCGTCTTCTACGGTAGTTTTTTAATAACTACTATTTAAAATAATTGAAATTATTTAGGGTTAATTTCCTACTTTAATTATTCTATACGAAAAGAAAGTTAAACGTTGTAAGACTGTATTCCCACACTTTTTGTAACGTTCGCAAACGGATGTAATGCGGATGCAATGAGATGAGCAGATCAAATGAGAATGACATAATATATATGTAACAGAACCCTAATGAACTTTAAACCAGATTATAATTCCGCAAAACAATTTAAAATCGCAATAAATTTTTTTTTTTTTAATTTATGCGGAAAGAATCTTTGACTTTTAGTAATTATAATAAAATTCTGAAAAAAATAAACATTTTTTAAATGGCATCATTTCGATCAACTTTAGATCACGACTGTTTCAGGATGTTGTAAGCATGTTAAATGATTATTTCTCAATGCAATCGACATCGGCGAGGCGGACATCTCATTCAATGGGGTAGTTAGCCCTGGAGGGGTAGTGCGGGGGGGAAATGGGCGGAAGAATAATATAAAGGGGAACACGTGGGCAAATGACTTAACCCCTCGACCACCACGTTTTCTTAACTTATTGTATAAATGTATATCATGTATATTTTCCTTATTTTTTCTTCTTTCTTATTCTTTCTTATTATTTATTATTTATTTATTATTTTTTTTCTTATTTTCTTATTTATTCCTACGATAAAGATTGTGAGAATTTTAATTGAACCTGTATGAAAACAATATATACAGTAGCGCTCAAAAATATTTTGATAATACAAAATTTATAGTTTTCCAACCGTAAGACTTACATACAAAGTGAAATTTCATTGGCTTTCATTAAAATGCTTTACAACAATTATAAACATAATATTAATTAAAAAACAAATTAATTAAATAACAGAAGAAAGAAAGAGTTTATTATTAAAATATATGGAAAAGCAACAGTAGAATTATACTACAAATATACCTACTAAAAATATAAGTAAGAGTATTAAAGGAAAAGCAGAATACTAAAAAGCTTATTTTGTTATTTTAATACCGACAAATATATTATTAATAATATTGATAACTAAATAATACAATCCTAAAATAATACAAAATCTTATTGCAAAGTAATTATAATCAGAACCTATTAAGTTTTGTATTGTCAGAATACTTTTAAGCGCTACTGTACAACCTGTATTAATACAAATACAAATAAAAGAAATACAAATAAAAATACAACCCTAAAATAATACAAAATCTCACAGTAAAATAATTAAAATCAGAAACTATTAGGTTTTGTATTGTCAAAATACTTTTGAGCGCTACTGTGCAATCTATAATAATACAAATACAAATAAAAATACAACCCTAAAACAATACAAATTCTTATAGTAAAATAACTATTATGTTTTGTATCGTCGAAATACTTTTGAGCGCTACTGTAGTTCCACCGTTTTATTAAGGTCGGTTAATAACCGTTACGTGCAATTTATACTGTAATTAACAAGACAGACAAAAAGTAAACACTTCCTCGCAAGGAATTGACAGTTTTTGAGCATTGTTTTTTAAAAAATGATCGAATAACTCTTTGACATTTAAAAAAAAGCAAATCATTACATTGTCGCAGTCAAAATATGCAGGGAATTCCATTCAGTTTATGTTTGCGACCCAACAATGGTGATCAAAATCAAATCATCGGCATTCATAAATCAATGAATAGATTTAGGTGAATCCTTGCCGGTCATTCCGTGGCAAGTGCAATCAAAATACAGTAGTATTATCATGTCATAGAAAATAATTACCTTGCATAATCAATAGTCTACGCTTGTAAGAACTTCCCTTTTTTGCTCGCGTAATGAGCGTAAGTGGTGAAAACCTCCCGTTTGTGTTCTCACATCGAATGAGTGCGATATCATCTGTTCATCCGGAAATCGTTCTGATATCGATCGGATTAAATCCTTTCGGTGTTTTCCGAATGATTTTGAGAACGATTTCATGACCGAAATTAAAGTTTTGTTGCCGTACTTGTTTTCAATATCGATTATGTAAATGGGCGAGTGAAAATTTAAAGTTACGTCTCAAGTGGGTTGCAGCTGAAAATAATTTATGGGAATCCACGCAGGGGAGGCATCCAACATATTATGGCCATGTATCTATTTAAAACTTTTTTGGTATAGACAATACCAGCAAAAATACTTATGGTGACAAGTATTATAATTCATAATAATAATTTCTGAAAATGTCAGTTAAATTTCTTAACGTGAATTTGTCTTCCGTATTTTCAAACTGCTGAAAACCGATATTTTATGATGAAAGTATTTTCTGTGAGGAATCATTTGTCTTAAATCCAAACCACACCACTTCTGCTTCGTGATGTTACATAATACTTTTTTACATAAATACTAACAGTAATATATTAAAACTCCAATCAATGAATATTTAGGTGGCGGTATAAAACACGAACGAGTGTTTACCTTCTGGACATTCATAACGATAGCAACTGATATTGAAAACCTTGAAACAATTGTCATCTTTCTAAAACCTGTCTGGCAGACGCCTCCTTGAAAGAGAACTCAGCAATCACAGTTAATTTCCGACGACCGAGAACTTGATAAGCGGTGAACGGGTTAATTTCCTCGCGTTTCTCTTCATCTCATGACTTCATCGGCCCTAATTAATAAATTATTATTTAGCGCCTGCTTCCTCGCTCACGAGCGTCGTGATGAATGGCTTTTCTGACATGTTCCAATCATTGGTTTATTAAGTATTAATTCACTTTCGGTGTTGAAAGTTCTTTGCGACTCCCTACGGTGGGTGACCTTTCATTTAATCCCGTGAAATTAACACTTTCTGGATGACACCGAGTCAAGTTATAAGTATAACATCGACAAATGCAATGCGGTTTATAATTTAAATTATTTGGAAATATTTGGGCCCAGTCACTATCTTTTTAATCCAGTTTAATTTAAAATCATTATTACTATGACAATAATAAATTGAAGGATAATAATATTATATATTTTCCCCACTGAGATACTTATATAAATATAATAATAAGTAATAATACTATGACAATAAAAACAATTGAAGCCGATTTGTTCGAAAAAACCCTAAAACCCTTTATTTATGTTCTGAAGGAATTTATTCCATTAAAAATTTTATGGATAGTATACTTCTAATTCATAATACCAATACACGTCATTTTATTTCAGTCTATAAATTAGAACATTGTCAAGTTCATCCGCGAAACTGACTTGACACATTCCCAACGCTTCTGTTTATATAAAAACCTGAAGTTCATTCTGTCCAAGCCAACGTAATTAAACGAGTTGCTTAATACGTTGAATTTTGCTATTAAGAACCCACATTTATTGGTTCCCGTGTTTTCTTCTGGTTATCCCTCAGAATGCTTCTGAATGAATGGCCAGACATTCATTCCTCTGCTAAGAAGGCAGTCAACCTGTTCTTGGATTATTAGAAAAGACATCCGAGCAGGGGTTTCTTCATAATAAACAATGCGTGGCCGTTTGCCTTGTCACAAATCCTTTCCGAATTTTTCTTCCTCTAATTATTATATATTACAAATTCGAAAAATTAATTAAAAATCGTGCTTTATGATTGCGTTAGCTCTTCAAATATTGCGGCAAACTTTTAACGTGTGTCTAATTAACGAAGTTCATTTAAAATGTCCAATTATAATTAGTTATGCGTTTCATTTGGCTCTAATGAGCGGTAAAATTAAACTTTTTACGAACCGAATCAATTTTCACGGATTAAACGGTTACTTAGGTTGGCCATTAGACCGTTTGAATCTTTTAAAATTTTGCAATTTTAAAAACATTTGTTTTCACAATAAATCAAGAAAAAGAAGGTGCAGCCATTTGGGACTTCTGAGAATACCTTCATTTCTTTACTTCAAAAATTTGAGAGCTTTTCAACAGAATATTTTTATATTCTGTTTTCTACAAAATTTGCCTTTGACAACATAACTTTTCCTTTGGGCATTTTTTTCATTTGTCATAAAATCTTTTGAATTTTAATTACATATATTTTTCGTCCCAGCCATCTATAGACCACTAGATTTCAAATACTCCTTTATTCTCTCTTTATAGGCTTTCCCTAATTACGTATTAATTAATTATATTCTGAATTTTAAGTGTAAATAAACGAAAAGAGCGATTTTGAGTTTAAACATGAAAAGATATATAAATTAATTTGACAATTTAAATTCTTTTAGTGCGCATACAATCGACAGAAGTTTCTGTAAAAGCGAATGACAGTAATCTTGCATAAGACTAAATGATTAAACTTCTCGTCACAAAGTGGGATGGAAACTATGCTCCAAGAATTATTTTGCATAATATGTGACCCTGAAAAGGAAATTCTTCGAAAAGTTCTCATTAAACGAAACTTTGTTCGAAAGAATGTGTCCGTTGTCTGCGGAAGGCGTGGGATGGGAATGCATTTCCAGTAGGCCACGGAGTCATTCTCCAGTTTTTCGCTTGTTTTCGTGGACTGATTTGGTGAATGATTACGTAATGACTGAGGTCAGGTCGAATCAACCATTATCTAAGGTCGAATTTACTGCCATCGAGAGAAATAATGTTACCGGGAAGTTTGTAACAACTCACAAATGTTGTATGGAAATAGTGAACCGGAAACGAACCGAAATTTCTTTGACGAAAGCTTTCGAAAAGTTTCGAAAAGAGTTCACTTATGTTTTTTTATATTTTCGATGTTTTTATTTATGAACATTTTATTTATCATTATATCTTTATTTTATTGATCATTATATTTTTCCATATTTTTATTTATGATTATGAATTTTATTTTTATTAATTTTTATTTATACTTTCTATTTTATATTTATGAAGTTCCAAATCGATTAGGTTATTTTTAATTAGTATATTCCTTTCATGGAATGAAATTGAATTCGTGAAATTTTCTTTGAAGTCACAATGCGCAATTAAATAAGAATTACGAATTTGGAATAGAATAACATTTACTGTCCATAAAATATAGGAAACTAACTCAAAATAAGGAACAGATAAAAGAAAATAAAAACCTTTTGGGCGAATACATTAAGTAAACTCCGGCAAATACAACGCGGAAAGATGCACTTTAAAGTTAATTATATATTTCGAATCTTTAATATCCGACCTAAACATTGGTTAAATATAGATTCGAAGTTATATACAAATATAAAATTTGATGCGATAGGTTCTTGCAGTTCAATTTCCCGAGTTTTTTGACCTTTAAACCAGAAAACCTTAATGGAACGGCATAGACAGTTGGTCTTTAAATTTATTCCGGTTTTTTTGGCTAAATTAGGAAAACCGTCTTGTTCGGCCAGACCTGATACAGGTACGATATTCTTCTTTAAAGTTCAAGGTACTCCACATGTGTCGACTATTGGTAAGAGGGGTTCAAAAGGTCATCGGCGTCCTTGACAAGCCTCTAAAGTTCGAGCCATTCCAAATGTTGGTCTCGTCCTACAATTCTTCTTACAGTGTAATCAATAACAGTCGTGAAATCTTCTTTATCATCATATTCATGAAATATTTTTTTTTCTATTTGCATCTAAACCTTAAAAAACCTATATTATACGAAACAGAATAAGACATTTACATAACTCGAAAAAAGGGCTTAAAGGCATCAGATACTGAAGGACTACCGGGGAATGTTTCTACGAGTATATCTTCTCCATTGAATGAATACAATCCATCGAAACAGTTACGAAATTTATGGTAACTACGCGCCCACATTTTATTCTGAATTTTTGTAAAAATCTTGTTTAAATTATTAAATATAGTTTTCCCCGTAAAAGGACACTCGATTAAATACACAAGACCTTAACCTCCTGTCAAAATTGCAGCAAAATTCGGAAAATAATGAGATAGAATTTGTTCACTGCCTTTGTCTTTTAATTCCGTGATTACGATTATACGAACGAAAATTCACGAAATAAATTCATTATATTTTTCAACTGCCCTTAAATTTTTTTTACCGGAATTAAAATTTTTAGCTGTCTGGCTATTAAAAGCTACCGAATTTTTTATTATTAGGAAATGCAAATAGATAATCTTTGGAATGTGCATTTCAAACAATTCGTGTTACGTAATCCGCTACCGCTGAATGCTATTACAGAGTACTCCTCATTACACCTTAAAATCTTACTGGTAATTACGGTATATTACGACATTCGAATCTCTCCTCGGATGAATCAACGGGGAATTCAATGCATTGAGTCGGTTGTACCGGTTTTAGCCCAACACTGCCCGAAATATCGGTGGTAATTAATCATCGGCATAAAATCTATTGTTATTTCTCTTGTCTTTTTGGAATCTGACGGGCGTTTGGCAGTCGCTGTTTAAATAGACGTTCTTTTAATGGGAAAACAATCATGAAAATTTTTCATTTTGCTTTTACGTAAAACAACCTATTTTCATTTCTCGATGCACACACACACCGTGCACAGGTTCTGCAATGAAGAAATAATTTCGTGTTTGATGATGATAAACCAAAAAATTTTCATTCTCATCGCCATTTAATTCTCTAAATTGCTCCTCGTGAGAAAAATTACGATACGAGAATATTTTCTAAGGATTATTTATTTTATTTTATTTATTTATTTAATTCTTTATTAATTTTTTATTTTATCAATCTAATACTTTTAGTAATTTTAAAATTTTAATTATTTATATTCTTAATTCATCGTTTATTAATCAAATATAAAACTGAGACAACTGTTGCTTTTTCTTATAAGGGACGACTTTATGAAATAAATAATAAAATTATAAAGAAAAATTCTTTGGGAATCTTAAAGACAACCTTCACAATTTAACTCGAAATAAAAATGAATGCTCCTTAATAAGAGAATTTTTTTTTAATGATGAAAATTGACACCACTTATTTTGTTAATTTTGAAATAACTGATTTATTCGATGTTTGAACTACTTTAAATAGCCCGCCACGAAATCTCCTCTTCCCATTGGTTAGTAAAATTGCCCATTAATAAGAATTTCAAGTTTTATTAAAGCAATAACCAACACTCAAAATTGATTTTCGAATGTAATTATTAATCCGCATTAATTGCATGACAAATCGCATTATACTGAAATTGTTCAAATATTCATTTTTTTTAGTTATTTAGTTCATCAAAATTAATCTGTAGGTTAACTGTTCAAAAACCCGAGTAAATACAAAAATGGAGACCGGTTTTGAATTGAAACTAATAATTATTAATATTGTAATGCCTCATAAAAATTAATTGAATTTAACACTATTATTAAATCGGGTATTAACAAGAGATTGCATAATTGGAAAATACTTTCTGGGTTCAATTTCTCTAACCTCTAACATTTTAGAAACTTCTTAGATTAAGATGGTGAGAATAAAATTCTTTTTTTTTAGTTGGCGAATTCCCAATTGCTACAAAGTAGGGATGAAATAGAGGAGATAAATGCACTGAAAGATTTCGGCGAGAGAACACAACGTCGAAGAAACGGCCCCGAAAATCAATCCAAATATCAAACCCAAGATACTCAAGTTTTAGAAGAGTTGACAGAAATCGCAGATTCGCAAAACGATACTCCAAAGAAAGAAAAATCGTTTTTCGCTGACAATTCCAATTGGCGAAAGAGAGATAAAAAGAAAAAAATTCTCGTGCAGAAGAAAAAAATTTCACCGCCACACGAAATAAACGAGAGTCTGAGAATTTCGCCTTCCACACATACTGAAGAAGACGGAAAAGGGTTAATAATAAGACTGGAATCAAACCGTGGAAGTACCAAATTCGTGGACAGCCTCAGGCAGCAGGATGTCGAACGGCCCCTGAGGAAAAAATTCTCTAAGAAAGTCCTCGTGAGTGAACCATCTCCCTTCCTTCCGAGAGTCCCCCAGGAAGAAAAGGAGCCCATGACGGATATTCCAGGTTTCACTAACATTGCCCGAAGGGGACAGAGGCAAAGCCACATGGAGGAAATGGCGCACGCTCACATAAAGGATTTATACGTCGAGTGCGGAGACAATGGCATTTCGGTTCAACTGCTGTTCAATGAGCCCTTTCACGGAGTGATCTACAGCAAGGGTTACTTTAACGACCCCAAATGCACGTAAGTTTCAACTGACATCTTAAAATTTCTTTTCGCTATCGTAAAAATGTGGGAAAATGGCGCCTTCGCCTTTTCATTAAACTTCTCGCTGCGCAACTTGCATTATTTTACTTACGTCATTAAGGTTCACACTGTGTTATCAAAACGGTACTATGAGTATTTTAGCATCGCCCGCAATAAAGTGCAATTGCGTCATTATTTTCTTGCAACTCAGATAACTTTTATCTGAGAAAATACGAGACGTTAGGTATAAAATATAGAGAATCCAGGAAGGCACTGAAGTGACCTTTTTAAACTCTTTTCGGGGAATATTAAAACGATAAAATACTGATTATTGAAACCACCGGCTCATTGTTATCATTTTTGAGAGGAACAAAAATTTAGATTAATGTTATAATGTTATCAATTTCTTTAGGAAGTCTTTTTATCCCTCTGTAAAAGAATTTATTTTCCAGTCTTGATAATAACATAATTTAAAAATTAATAATAGATGTTTCATGTACGTCTCAGTTTCGTTTTTTCTCAATGGCTGACGTAAAAAGAGGCGTGATCTCAGTTTAAAAGAAAAATAAACATTATAGTCTACTCATCAATAGATAAGTTACTGAAAATGAGACGGCGGAAATCAGCGGCTTAAGCAACAGACCAAAATTGAATTCCCACAGACCGCAGAAAACTTAGACAAAATTTTGGAATCTACAAAAAGCCGCAGTCGAATGACAAATTTCCATTAGGCGACTGTATGTAAAAAGCGAAGTCTACAAAAGCGACATTAAACGAACTCCAGAGGAGTTTCCTTTGTCCAGTGACCTTGACAAAGAAGAAAGAGAGAGTGGCTTCTTCAAATTTCTGAAATCAAGTTCCAAATACTAATTGCCGGTCCCCGACTCCGGCATTCGTTTAAAAAAAAGGTCGGAAAATTATGTAACACTTGAACCTGTTCCCTCATAATTAATTAGATTATTCACCGACTTCAGCTCGTCTAAAAATAATAAATAGACCAGTGCAGTTTGTTGGTCGGGAACTATGAGGAAGTGATTACTCTTAACAAAACGAAGAGTATTTGCTTTTGACAGCGGACATTTTAAGTGAGTTTCGCGTGAATCCATTGTAACTGATGGATTATTTCTCATATTATAATGACGACAATTTTTCTTGTGGTAATATTACAAAACATGAAAAATTACGATTAAAAATTATTTCCATATTTGGATGGTAAATTACGATATGTGAAAATTCTCGCTAAAGACTTTTTGATTTTTTCGGGATTTCCTGAATGACCAATTATTACTCACCTTATTGATGTAACTATGGGACTTTTGAAACTTTCGAATTCACCGAAAGTCGGTGAGAGAGACGTAGCTTAATGTTTGAAAGCATGATCGTGGATCTGGGAGAAGTCTGGAATAATCTGTGTAGAACTGAGCGGGTAGATGCCCTGTAAAAAGAAAATTGTGCACTTTAGTTGAAACATTTGTAGAAACAGTAGTAGTAACTTGAGTAATTTAGACCACAAAGTTTCGATTTGTCATTAAAAACTGAAAAAAGTAGCCTATTTAGCCTATTACAGCCGGAATCCCCTAATTTGTAATTAGAAAACCCTATCGATGAATAATTGGTCAATTGTAAAATTGCGCCTTAGATTTGACGTTTAGATTTTCAATTGCACATGACTCATAATTACCTCTTTTAATTTAATTATTATTTACCGTCGATTATGCCTGAAAATGATAATTTAATTGCATAAGGTAAATCAAATTTTGTTAAGATGTGTTCAAATAAATTTAATTTCATTATGTTCCTTCAGGTACGTAACTCCCGGAAGTGGACGAACTGAATACAATTTCGTGATTCCCGCCAAAGGTTGTGGAACGGGACCTTCGAGATGCACTCGTCAAAGCTGTGGCTCAATAAGCAACGTTATAATAATTCAGAGCGATGACGTTGTACAGGTGAGTTTTCGACTTTACTCAATGAAAATCCGATGCTGTTGTTTTATTGTAAACCCTTTAATACATACACTGTTCCACTCAATTTTTCAAATAATTTAATATTTATAGTTTTGATCGTGAAATTATTTTATTTACTTTTATAAAAAATTAAATTACAAGTTTTTGATAATGCACAGAGCCAGAAGGCGTGCAATGTAACAATTACATTAGTAGTAATTCTAATCCACAAATCACAGGAAGTATGGGATGTGGCCAGAAAAATATCATGCACAACATCATCGAATCAAAAAACGATAGCCTTCAAGCCCTTCACGGTAGACATGTTGGAAGTTGTGTCAGTGCCAGTAAACTCACAAAAAGGGACAATAGACTGCTGGATGGATATTCAAAGGGGTTCATATCCGAATGTAAGAAGCATGAATCACATTTAATGTAATTATAATTTGGGTTAACTATGTCTGGTTATTTTTTATGTGATACTGTTATGGAAATTTTTTATTTACATTTTTTGCATAATAATTATGATTTTTCTTTTATCCAACAAAAAAATAAAACATTTTTTTCAGACCTCCCCTATTCAAGAAATTACTAAAATAGGAGAAACACTCACAATTTTTGTTTACCTAAGAGACGAGAAAGGAGAGTACGACATTGGAATTAGAGACTGTTGGGCATATGATGATGAATCCTATGATTCTCCACATACCACCAAACTTCAACTAACTGATGCCAATGGATGTCCGAGGTAAAATTAATAACTTCAAAAGAGCCCTATAGAAATAATTCTAAAGCAAAAAACTAAAGCAAACTGAACCAAAACATATAATAAAATAAATTTAATAAAGATAATTCATAAATATACTCACTTGGTTTCAGGAAGAAAAAGCTAATAGGATATTGGCAGAAAACATCTGAAACTAGGAACACAGGAGCAACAGTAATAGCATATAATAACATAACTGCCTTCAAATTTCCAGACAAGGACCAAGTATACATAACTTGTAACATAGAGGTAAACAAAGTCAATGAATTAACACTCACGAATAACTTACCAGTAATACGACTAACCATACACTGTGCTAATTTTAAAATTGCAGATATGTAATGAAAGGTGTAAAACTACATGTGATGGAGCCACATATGTAGATCGACCATTTGAACCAACACGACCACAATGTTATCCTGGATCAACTGACCCTAATTGCCTTATAAAAATACCCAAACCATTCAAACCAGAAACCATATCACCAAATTGCTATCCCGGATCTACTGATCCAAGATGCCCGCAAACGCCAAGACCCACTCAACCTCCAGCGCCCCAATGTTACCCTGGATCAACTGATCCCCGGTGTCCTCAAACAACCCCTCGACCACTGAGACCTGTGACAACTGTTCGTCCACAATGTTATCCTGGATCTACTGATCCAAGATGTCCTCAAACTGCAAGACCCACTCAACCACCAAGGCCCACCCAATCTCCAGCGCCCCAATGTTATCCAGGATCCACTGATCCGCGATGTCCTCAAACTCCAAGACCCACTCAACCTCCAGCCCCTCAATGTTATCCAGGATCCACTGATCCTCGATGTCCTCAAACTCCAAGACCCACTCAACCTCCAGCGCCCCAATGTTATCCGGGATCTACTGATCCCCGATGTCCTCAAACTCCAAGACCCACTCAACCTCCAGCGCCCCAATGTTACCCTGGATCTACTGATCCTAGTTGTCCAAAACCAACATCAACAAAGGCTCCTGCGTATCTCCCTCCAGCTGTGACACCTGCCAAATGTTATCCAGGGTCCACAGATCCAAGATGCCCTCAGACTACGCCCAGACCTTTCCCACCGACGACGTTCAAAAAACCACAGTGCTATCCAGGATCTACAGATCCCGGGTGCCCACAAACTCCAAGACCCACTCAACCTCCAGCCCCTCAGTGTTACCCGGGATCTACTGATCCCCGGTGCCCACAAACTCCAAGACCCACTCAAACACCAAGGCCCACTCAACCTCCAGCCCCTCAGTGTTATCCGGGATCTACTGATCCCCGGTGCCCACAAACTCCAAGACCCACTCAACCACCAGCCCCTCAATGTTATCCTGGATCTACTGATCCTCGATGCCCTCAAACAACTCCTAGACCTCTGCCACCTGTGACTACTGCTCGTCCACAATGTTATCCAGGATCTACAGACCCTAGATGTCCACAAACTCCAAGGCCCACTCAGGCGCCAACCCCTCAATGTTATCCGGGATCCACAGATCCCCGGTGCCCTCAGACTCCAAGACCCACTCAACCACCAAGGCCCACTCAAACACCAGCGCCACAGTGTTATCCAGGATCAACTGACCCCAGATGCCCGAAACCAACGACAACAAAGGCACCTGCGTATCTACCTCCAGCCGTGACACCACCTCAATGTTATCCAGGATCCACTGATCCTCGATGTCCTCATTCTCCAAGACCCACTCAACCTCCTGCCCCTCAATGTTATCCCGGATCCACTGATCCTCGATGCCCTCAAACAACTCCTAGACCTCTGCCACATGTGACTACTGCTCGTCCACAATGTTATCCTGGTTCTACTGATCCAAGATGTCCTCAAACTCCAAGACCCACTCAACCTCCAGCGCCCCAATGTTATCCGGGATCTACTGATCCCCGGTGCCCCCAAACAACTCCCAGACCTCTGCCACCTGTGACTACTGCTCGTCCACAATGTTATCCAGGATCTACTGATCCAAGATGTCCTCAAACTCCAAGACCCACTCAACCTCCAGCCCCTCAATGTTATCCTGGATCTACTGATCCTCGATGCCCTCAAACAACTCCTAGACCTCTGCCACCTGTGACTACTGCTCGTCCACAATGTTATCCAGGATCTACTGATCCAAGATGTCCTCAAACTCCAAGGCCCACTCAGCCGCCAACCCCTCAATGTTACCCGGGATCTACTGATCCTCGATGCCCACAAACTCCAAGACCCACTCAACCTCCAGCCCCTCAATGTTATCCTGGATCTACTGATCCTCGATGCCCTCAAACAACTCCTAGACCTCTGCCACCTGTGACTACTGCTCGCCCACAATGTTACCCTGGATCCACAGATCCTAGGTGTCCCAAAACAACATCCACAAAAGGTCCTGCATATTTACCTCCAGCTGTGACACCTGCTCAATGTTATCCTGGCTCCACAGATCCAAGATGCCCGCAGACTACCCCCAGACCTTTCCCACCCACGACGTTCAGAAAACCACAGTGCTATCCAGGATCTACTGATCCCGGATGCCCACAAACTCCAACACCCACTCAACCACCAAGGCCCACTCAACCTCCAGCCCCTCAGTGTTATCCGGGATCTACTGATCCTCGATGTCCACAAACAACTCCTCGACCTCTGCCACCTGTGACTACTGCTCGTCCACAATGTTATCCAGGATCTACTGATCCAAGATGTCCTCAAACTCCAAGACCCACTCAACCTCCTGCACCACAATGTTATCCTGGATCAACTGATCCTCGATGCCCACAAACTCCAAGGCCCACGCAGCGACCAGCCCCTCAATGTTATCCAGGATCCACAGATCCTAGATGTCCTCAAACTCCAAGACCCACTCAACCACCAGCGCCCCAATGTTATCCGGGATCTACTGATCCCCGGTGCCCACAAACAACTCCTCGACCTCTGCCACCTGTGACTACTGCTCGTCCACAATGTTACCCTGGGTCTACTGATCCTAGGTGTCCAAAACCAACATCAACAAAGGTTCCTACGTATCTCCCTCCAGCTGTGACACCTGCTCAATGTTATCCTGGCTCCACAGATCCAAGATGCCCGCAGACTAGCCCCAGACCTTTCCCACCGACGACGTTCAAAAAACCACAGTGCTATCCAGGATCTACTGATCCTGGATGCCCACAAACTCCAAGACCCACTCTACCTCCAGGCCCTCAGTGTTATCCAGGATCTACTGATCCAAGATGTCCACAAACTCCAAGACCCACTCAACAACCAAGGCCCACTCAACCTCCAGCCCCTCAGTGTTATCCGGGATCTACTGATCCTCGATGTCCTCAAACTCCAAGACCCACTCAACAACCAAGGCCCACTCAACCTCCAGCCCCTCAGTGTTATCCGGGATCTACTGATCCTCGATGTCCTCAAACTCCAAGACCCACTCAACCTCCAGCGCCCCAATGTTATCCGGGATCTACTGATCCTAGATGTCCTCAAACTCCAAGACCCACTCAACCACCAGCGCCTCAATGTTATCCTGGATCAACCGATCCTCGATGTCCTCAAACTCCAAGACCCACTCAACCTCCAGCGCCCCAATGTTATCCGGGATCTACTGATCCTAGATGTCCTCAAACTCCAAGACCCACTCAACCACCAGCCCCTCAGTGTTACCCGGGATCTACTGATCCTCGATGTCCACAAACTCCAAGACCCACTCAACAACCAAGGCCCACTCAACCTCCAGCCCCTCAGTGTTATCCGGGATCTACTGATCCTCGATGTCCTCAAACTCCAAGACCCACTCAACCACCAGCGCCTCAATGTTATCCTGGATCAACCGATCCTCGATGTCCTCAAACTCCAAGACCCACTCAACCTCCAGCGCCCCAATGTTATCCGGGATCTACTGATCCCCGGTGCCCACAAACAACTCCTCGACCTCTGCCACCTGTGACTACTGCTCGCCCACAATGTTACCCTGGATCTGCTGATCCTAGGTGTCCCAAAACAACATCCACAAAGGGTCCTGCATATTTACCTCCAGCTGTGACACCTGCTCAATGTTATCCTGGCTCCACAGATCCAAGATGTCCGCAGACTACCCCCAGACCTTTCCCACCCACGACGTTCAAAAAACCACAGTGCTATCCAGGATCTACTGATCCCGGATGTCCACAAACTCCAAGGCCCACTCAGCCGCCAACCCCTCAATGTTATCCGGGATCCACAGATCCTAGATGTCCTCAAACTCCAAGACCCACTCAACCACCAGCGCCCCAATGTTATACGGGATCTACTGATCCCCGGTGCCCACAAACAACTCCTCGACCTCTGCCACCTGTGACTACTGCTCGTCCACAATGTTACCCTGGGTCTACTGATCCTAGGTGTCCAAAACCAACATCAACAAAGGTTCCTACGTATCTCCCTCCAGCTGTGACACCTGCTCAATGTTATCCTGGCTCCACAGATCCAAGATGCCCGCAGACTAGCCCCAGACCTTTCCCACCGACGACGTTCAAAAAACCACAGTGCTATCCAGGATCTACTGATCCTGGATGCCCACAAACTCCAAGACCCACTTTACCTCCAGGCCCTCAGTGTTATCCAGGGTCTACTGATCCAAGATGTCCACAAACTCCAAGACCCACTCAACAACCAAGGCCCACTCAACCTCCAGCCCCTCAGTGTTATCCGGGATCTACTGATCCTCGATGTCCTCAAACTCCAAGACCCACTCAACCTCCAGCGCCCCAATGTTATCCGGGATCTACTGATCCTAGATGTCCTCAAACTCCAAGACCCACTCAACCACCAGCGCCTCAATGTTATCCTGGATCAACCGATCCTCGATGTCCTCAAACTCCAAGACCCACTCAACCTCCAGCGCCCCAATGTTATCCGGGATCTACTGATCCTAGATGTCCTCAAACTCCAAGACCCACTCAACCACCAGCCCCTCAGTGTTACCCGGGATCTACTGATCCTCGATGTCCACAAACTCCAAGACCCACTCAACAACCAAGGCCCACTCAACCTCCAGCCCCTCAGTGTTATCCTGGATCAACCGATCCTCGATGTCCTCAAACTCCAAGACCCACTCAACCTCCAGCGCCCCAATGTTATCCGGGATCTACTGATCCCCGGTGCCCACAAACAACTCCTCGACCTCTGCCACCTGTGACTACTGCTCGCCCACAATGTTACCCTGGATCTGCTGATCCTAGGTGTCCCAAAACAACATCCACAAAGGGTCCTGCATATTTACCTCCAGCTGTGACACCTGCTCAATGTTATCCTGGCTCCACAGATCCAAGATGTCCGCAGACTACCCCCAGACCTTTCCCACCCACGACGTTCAAAAAACCACAGTGCTATCCAGGATCTACTGATCCCGGATGCCCCCAAACTCCAAGGCCCACTCAGCCGCCAACCCCTCAATGTTATCCGGGATCCACAGATCCCCGATGTCCTCAAACTCCAAGACCCACTCAACCACCAGTGCCCCAATGTTATCCGGGATCTACTGATCCCCGGTGCCCACAAACAACTCCTCGACCTCTGCCACCTGTGACTACTGCTCGTCCACAATGTTACCCTGGGTCTACTGATCCTAGGTGTCCAAAACCAACATCAACAAAGGTTCCTGCGTATCTCCCTCCAGCTGTGACACCTGCTCAATGTTATCCTGGCTCCACAGATCCAAGATGTCCGCAGACTACCCCCAGACCTTTCCCACCCACGACGTTCAAAAAACCACAGTGCTATCCAGGATCTACTGATCCCGGATGCCCCCAAACTCCAAGGCCCACTCAGCCGCCAACCCCTCAATGTTATCCGGGATCCACAGATCCCCGATGTCCTCAAACTCCAAGACCCACTCAACCACCAGTGCCCCAATGTTATCCGGGATCTACTGATCCCCGGTGCCCACAAACAACTCCTCGACCTCTGCCACCTGTGACTACTGCTCGTCCACAATGTTATCCAGGATCTACTGATCCAAGATGTCCTCAAACTCCAAGGCCCACTCAGCCGCCAACCCCTCAATGTTACCCGGGATCTACTGATCCTCGATGCCCACAAACTCCAAGACCCACTCAACCTCCAGCCCCTCAATGTTATCCTGGATCTACTGATCCTCGATGCCCTCAAACAACTCCTAGACCTCTGCCACCTGTGACTACTGCTCGTCCACAATGTTATCCAGGATCTACTGATCCAAGATGTCCTCAAACTCCAAGGCCCACTCAGCCGCCAACCCCTCAATGTTACCCGGGATCTACTGATCCTCGATGCCCACAAACTCCAAGACCCACTCAACCTCCAGCCCCTCAATGTTATCCTGGATCTACTGATCCTCGATGCCCTCAAACAACTCCTAGACCTCTGCCACCTGTGACTACTGCTCGTCCACAATGTTATCCAGGATCTACTGATCCAAGATGTCCTCAAACTCCAAGACCCACTCAACCTCCAGCCCCTCAATGTTATCCGGGATCTACTGATCCCCGGTGCCCACAAACAACTCCTAGACCTTTGCCACCTGTGACTACTGCTCGCCCACAATGTTATCCTGGTTCTACTGATCCAAGATGTCCTCAAACTCCAAGACCCACTCAACCTCCAGCGCCCCAATGTTATCCGGGATCTACTGATCCCCGGTGCCCACAAACGACTCCTAGACCTTTGCCACCTGTGACTACTGCTCGCCCACAATGTTATCCAGGATCCACAGATCCTAGATGTCCCAAAACAACATCCACAAAAGGTCCTGCATATTTACCTCCAGCTGTGACACCTGCTCAATGTTATCCTGGCTCCACAGATCCAAGATGCCCGCAGACTACCCCCAGACCTTTCCCACCCACGACGTTCAAAAAACCACAATGTTATCCAGGATCTACTGATCCCGGATGTCCACAAACTCCAAGGCCCACTCAGCCGCCAACCCCTCAATGTTATCCGGGATCCACAGATCCCCGATGTCCTCAAACTCCAAGACCCACTCAACCTCCAGCCCCTCAGTGTTACCCGGGATCTACTGATCCAAGATGTCCTCAAACTCCAAGACCCACTCAACCTCCAGCCCCTCAGTGTTATCCAGGATCTACTGATCCTCGATGCCCACAAACTCCAAGACCCACTCAACCTCCAGCCCCTCAGTGTTATCCGGGATCTACCGATCCTCGATGTCCACAAACAACTCCTAGACCTCTGCCACCTGTGACTACTGCTCGTCCACAATGTTATCCAGGATCTACTGATCCAAGATGTCCTCAAACTCCAAGACCCACTCAACCTCCTGCACCACAATGTTATCCTGGATCAACTGATCCTCGATGCCCACAAACTCCAAGGCCCACGCAGCGACCAGCCCCTCAATGTTATCCAGGATCCACAGATCCTAGATGTCCTCAAACTCCAAGACCCACTCAACCACCAGCGCCCCAATGTTATCCGGGATCTACTGATCCCCGGTGCCCACAAACAACTCCTCGACCTCTGCCACCTGTGACTACTGCTCGTCCACAATGTTACCCTGGATCTACTGATCCTAGGTGTCCCAAAACAACATCCACAAAAGGTCCTGCGTATCTCCCTCCAGCTGTGACACCTGGTCAATGTTATCCTGGCTCCACAGATCCAAGATGCCCGCAGACTAGCCCCAGACCTTTCCCACCGACGACGTTCAAAAAACCACAGTGCTATCCAGGATCTACTGATCCCGGATGTCCACAAACTCCAAGGCCCACTCAGCCGCCAACCCCTCAATGTTATCCGGGATCCACAGATCCCCGATGTCCTCAAACTCCAAGACCCACTCAACCACCAGCCCCTCAGTGTTACCCGGGATCTACTGATCCTCGATGCCCACAAACTCCAAGACCCACTCAACCTCCAGCCCCTCAGTGTTACCCGGGATCTACTGATCCTCGATGCCCCCAAACAACTCCCAGACCTCTGCCACCTGTGACTACTGCTCGTCCACAATGTTATCCAGGATCTACTGATCCAAGATGTCCTCAAACTCCAAGACCCACTCAACCTCCAGCCCCTCAATGTTATCCTGGATCTACTGATCCTCGATGCCCTCAAACAACTCCCAGACCTCTGCCACCTGTGACTACTGCTCGTCCACAATGTTATCCAGGATCTACTGATCCAAGATGTCCTCAAACTCCAAGACCCACTCAACCTCCAGCCCCTCAATGTTATCCGGGATCTACTGATCCCCGGTGCCCACAAACAACTCCTCGACCTCTGCCACCTGTGACTACTGCTCGTCCACAATGTTATCCTGGTTCTACTGATCCAAGATGTCCCAAAACAACATCCACAAAAGGTCCTGCATATTTACCTCCAGCTGTGACACCTGCTCAATGTTATCCTGGGTCCACAGATCCAAGATGTCCGCAGACTACCCCCAGACCTTTCCCACCCACGACGTTCAAAAAACCACAATGTTATCCAGGATCAACTGACCCTAGATGCCCACAAACTCCAAGGCCCACTCAACCTCCAGCACCTCAGTGTTACCCGGGATCTACTGATCCCCGGTGCCCACAAACAACTCCTCGACCTCTGCCACCTGTAACTACTGTTCGCCCACAATGTTATCCAGGATCAACTGACCCTAGATGCCCACAAACTCCAAGGCCCACGCAGCGACCGGCCCCTCAATGTTATCCAGGATCCACTGATCCCCGATGTCCTCAAACTCCAAGACCCACTCAACCACCAGCGCCTCAGTGTTATCCAGGATCAACCGACCCTAGATGCCCACAAACTCCAAGGCCCACGCAGCGACCAGCCCCTCAATGTTATCCAGGATCCACTGATCCCCGATGTCCTCAAACTCCAAGACCCACTCAACCACCAGCGCCTCAGTGTTATCCAGGATCAACTGACCCTAGATGCCCGAAACCAACGACAACAAAGGCTCCTGCGTATCTACCTCCAGCCGTGACACCACCTCAATGTTATCCAGGATCCACTGATCCCCGATGTCCTCAAACTCCAAGACCCACTCAACCTCCTGCCCCTCAATGTTATCCAGGATCCACTGATCCTCGATGTCCTCAAACTCCGAGACCCACTCAACCTCCAGCGCCCCAATGTTATCCGGGATCTACTGATCCCCGGTGCCCACAAACAACTCCTAGACCTCTGCCACCTGTGACTACTGCTCGTCCACAATGTTATCCTGGATCAACTGATCCAAGATGTCCTCAAACTCCAAGGCCCACTCAACCTCCAGCCCCTCAATGTTATCCGGGATCTACTGACCCTAGATGCCCGAAACCAACGACAACAAAGGCTCCTGCGTATCTACCTCCAGCCGTGACACCACCTCAATGTTATCCAGGCTCAACAGATCCGCGGTGCCCACAAACTCCAAGGCCCACTCAACCTCCAGCGCCCCAATGTTATCCGGGATCTACTGATCCTCGATGTCCTCAAACTCCAAGACCCACTCAACCACCAGCGCCTCAATGTTATCCTGGATCAACCGATCCTCGATGCCCACAAACAACTCCTAGACCTCTGCCACCTGTAACTACTGCTCGTCCACAATGTTATCAGGGATCCACGGATCCCCGGTGCCCTCAAACTCCAAGACCCACTCAACCACCAAGGCCCACTCAACCACCAGCGCCCCAATGTTATCCGGGATCTACAGATCCCCGGTGCCCACAAACTCCAAGACCCACTCAACCACCAGCGCCTCAATGTTATCCTGGATCTACTGATCCTCGATGCCCTCAGACAACTCCTCGACCTGTGCCACCTGTGACTACTGCTCGTCCACAGTGCTATCCAGGCTCAACGGATCCTCGGTGCCCACAAACTCCAAGGCCCACTCAACCTCCAGCGCCTCAATGTTATCCCGGATCAACTGATCCTAGATGTCCTAATAAATGTTATCCGGGGTCAATCGATCCTGACTGTCCAAGTCCTCCAATCACGCAGGGTCCTGAATATTTACCTCCGCTTCCTGGTACGAAGTCTCCTAGTGTTGGCGGGTGTCGGCCAGGATCGAGTAGTGGTTGTGCGGGTGACGAGTCTGGTTTGAATGTTGTAAATGTAAAACCTGATTGCTTCCCTGGCAGCAGCGATCCTAGGTGTTCTGAGAGTAGTTCAACTAATGAAATAACTTCTAGTGCTAAGGAAAGTGGCAGAAGAACTCATGATGGTGATTCTCGATATCACAGTTTTCATTCGTGTAAGTCTTTGTTCTGAATGTCTTTTCAGTAATATTAATTTTGTAATGTGCCGCTAATGACTCTGAGCGTATATATTGTTATTTTACCATTTTGAACTATATGTTTATTAGTCGTAATTCGAAAGGTTTCACTGATCCTTAATTAACTTATTCACTTAAAGTAACATAATTCTTTTGTCATTTAGGGTTATATGATCAGCCAAAATCAACTCACCGACGGCCGTATACTGGTCAACGTGCTAACTACGGCAGAAAAAAACGCTCAACTTATTCTAGTGATGGAGTGTTGGACGTGTTGAACCAGAATGAGAGAGACATTTCGGGCAGCTTTTCCACTGGTATAAATACACCAAAAGAATCGATACTAATTCTGTCAGGGATTGCTGTTTCCTTGTTGGTCATATTCACACTTCTTTATAGAATGAGAGTTTCAACTGAAAAAAAGTTACCATTCCTTGTTGAAAGCACTTATAATAAAGTCTGAAGAATAATCAAAAATTATGTAATGTAATGCTATTCTGGTTATGTATTTTGCTATTCTTCTTGAAATTTTAAATATACAAATGAATTTGAAGATTTTACCAAAAAAAAAACTTGATAAAACCTTCAAAAATGAATAATTATTCACAGGTAACGATTCCGAGTATTTTTTAATGTAATACAAACGTTTTATTCGTATATAATTAGTAATAATTTTTTTCTAATAATGTTTAAACAATGAAATTTGATTAAAATATGGAAAATAAAAAAAAAACTAAAAATCACTGTAACTTCGTGATTATTAGTTTTTTTTTTAAAGAATAGAATAACATTATGAAGGAAAATACTTTGAAAGGTAATTCCTTGAAAAATCAGAAAAGCATTACAAATGTTACTTAAGGTTGTTTTAACTTTTTTATTTGAGAAATAAATTTTTGTACTTTTAATTATTTAAAGTCTGAAAGTTTTTTTTGGAAAAAAAGCAGCCTTTAATTACGATAATCGTTCCCTCAAATGCCTCATAGTCTTCTGCTTTACACAAAATTAATTCTTTGCAGTAATTTATCTTTTAATGAAAAATTAATCTTAAAATCTAATACCAAAAACAGGTAAAAGAATTTAATAATTATTTTTAATACATGTTTTTATTTATATTATTGCAAAGACAAACAATTAAAAACTGGCACTATAAGCAAAAATCACCTAAAATAAATTGTTTTACAAAGAAAAATAAATAAATTGCTCATAACAATTAAAACTTCTGACAACTACAAAGACTTAAATAATTTTTTCAATCCATTGCTTATTCACAAGTGCACATTTTCGTTAAATCACTACTTTTCAATAGTATAAATTCGACTTATAAAATTGAAAGCACAGCCTGCTTAATTGTCATTTTAATTGTACTCAATGGGCAGATAAATTTAGCAGTGAAATTTTTAGCATAAATGCAATAGCATTTTCATATCCCAACGATTCAATTACCAAAATCTTCTAAAATTATGTTTCGTCATACAAATTTAATCCCAAAATTAATATGCGAGAAGTAAATCTTTTTAAAATCATTGAGGAAAATATTAAAAATAATTTTACTAATCATTTATTGACCACTAAATTTCCGCCGAAAAGAAAAGAGGCGGTATGTATTAAAAATGTATTATTTATTGACTTTCGTTTTCATTGTTTCGAATAATTATAATAAAATTTCAATTAAAAAAAATTTCACCATCAAATACGGAGATTCCAGCAATCGTATTTCAATTAAAATTTTTTTCTACAATTCTCGCCATTATTGATATATTTTCAGGTAACAATTGAGTAAATTTGGCGATTAAGAGCGTCAATGATTATAACAAAAATGATGTATCCTAATCACTAGAGAAAATAAATTAAAGGAACCAATACTATCACAAATTTAAAATAGAAAGGACGTTAAACAACCGAGAGACTAAACTTCAAACAATTCATAATGACTCTAAGGGAGGTGTGTGGGATTAAGCAAACGTAAAACAAACCAAAAAAAAAAAAATTAATCACTAACAAATGAAATTAATTAAAGTCGGTGAGCGTTTTCGCCTTACAAATGGGGCACTCCAAATTATCTTTTTTCAAACAAGCCGGATGGAAAACGTGAGCGCATTTAAAAACCACGAGCCCGGTTTCGCTAATTAAAATCCTTGTTTCCAAAGGCAATGAGCAGACGGCGCAATTATTTTTAAAATTCACCATTACTCCCCAATGATGCGAACTAAATTTGGTGTTCTGAAGGTGGAAATCGTCATTTGTCCCGAAAATCTCGTCATTGAGTTTTCTCGAAAAAATGGACATTCGACAGAGGTCCTCCGTTTTTTTCCCGGCCAATAAATCCACAATGTTTGCCCTGAGTCCTTTATTCTTTGTGTCCATTATAGAAGAAAATATTAAGCTCTGATAAAAGGATTGAGTTAACTCCGCAGAACTAATATTATTGCAGTATTTTTTGTAAAGTTGAAGAGTTTCCTTTGGGCCGACCAGTTTAATGCAAATCGCTCCGAAAGCACTCCAACTAAAAGCTTCATTCTTCTCCTCGTGCTTTTTATTACAGTTTAAACAACGGCCGTTTTTCAAATCGATTAAATGCCTGAGATACGTTTCTAAAACCTCTTCGGTAACTTCGTGAGATCTGTTTTCCAATTCGTGAATTTCCCCGGTTTGGAGTAATAAAGGCGATAATTCAATCAAAGACTCGTTTCTGCGTAGAAAGACTAAATACTTCCACAGATACGGCACTCTACCGCAAATATCAATGCATTTTTTCGGGTTTTCGGGCCAGTTTTTGTCCACTAAGGCATGACCAACGTTTGCAAACATCGTTGTGGAAGAGCGAAGATTCGGGTAGGGAAACCCGCAAGTGCAGTTTGAGTTTCTCACGCGGTTGGCCGTGTTGATTATATTTTCCAAGCAATTAACCACGTATGTCTCTATCAAATCAGTGCAATTTGCGAAGAGTTTACCGTCCTCGGAAGCTCTTTCTAAGTACGATAAAAACATCGAATGGAATTGGAGTTCATCGTCGGATTTTCCAGACAAGCTTGACCTTTTTTCGAATCTCAACAATAAATAAAACATGTCTTGGAGGTTTATTTTGTTGGAATATTTTGAGCAATGCTCCATCTGACCAATTGTTAATAAAAAATACACAGAGTTGAGAAGTTTTGGAGTTGAGGTTACATTCATCAAATCTATGTTTGAAACAGTCGAGTCCTGATAGATGTCCAAGACTTCACTGAGTGAAGAATAGTAACATTCGAGATTTTTGATCGATTCAATGATTTCGGTTTCGTGTAATACACCAGAAAATAACTTCAATATTTTGCTCAATTTGTAATCCAACTCCAGGGCGGGAGTTGGCAAATGCTCGATTAAAAACTTCGGGTAATTTTCCACCGCAACCGAAAGCCAATCGCCGGTAAATTTAGAAAGCCATTCAAATAATGATTGAGATTTCAAAGCTGAATGAAATAAATCAGTTATTAAGTCAACATTTTCTTCACTGAAGTATGAGTTGAAGGGCAGTGCATAAACTAATTCCAAATTGTTGCCAAATTCACTGCAACATAACATTAATATTTTATCAAACAAACAAAACACCTTTTCGTTTAAAGGCTCTGAGCATTTTTTTATAACTAAAAGATCATCCAAAACATTTTTAATATCATCTGTCGGAGTGAGGATTTTCCCATTTTTGTCTTCGGTTCCATTGACAACGACTTCAGAAGGACTGAGGTTCTCTTCCGATTTACTTTCCTTCAGCAATTCGGGTAAAGATGAGCTGCTGCCCCAACGCTTCAACTCTCCATTCTGGAGCCTTTCTGGGGAAACACTGTGAGATCGTCCTTTCACGTTAATTACACTCGGTCGCAACAGATTGTGATTAAGAGTTCGTCTGCTTTCTAAAACCATTTCACTGTTATTACTAACTAAATAAATACCAGATTGTAACTTTTGAGCATTTTGTTGTTTTCTCTTTTTTGCACTTTCTTTACATAAATTAATAAAAGGTTTCAACCGAATTAGCAGTTCATCAGACTTTAATTTCTCATCTAAATCGTGAAGGATATACAATTTGTTACAATTATTTGATTTTGTTAATAAAAAATTTTCACTTTCCAAACACAGTTTTGCCAATTCCAAATATTTTTTTTGAAAATACAAATGAACTAAATATTTCTCTAATGGCACTAAATTCAAGGCATATATTTTCCCACAGCTAGACCAAACATAAATCACATCCTTTATACATTTTACATCTATTATATTTATTATTTCGTTATTCCATAAAACTACAGATGCTTTCTCAGGGTCAAAAATATAAATACCATCAGTTTTGTAAGTTAAAATGAATTTCGGGTGAATAAAAAACAATTTTTGAAAATTAAAAGATTGCTCAGCAACACAATCTCCATTGCTTGAAGTATTTACTGTAACATCATCACACTGAGAGGATGAATTGTTTAAAAAATGTACTTTTTTAGGAGGTACGGCCAAGGCCTCCTTGAAATGATGTGTGCTAATCACAGTACCGTCTATAGCTACTTCCCAAATTCTAGAACCAGGTCTTGCACAGAGTAATTTTAAATGAGATAAGTTTGGGTGTTCTGCATTTTTCACATTATCTGTTTTAGTTGAATCCAAGACTGGCACATCAATTTGTGTATTGAAAATGCAAGCTCCATATTCACCGTCTCTTGGTTTGTGACCGACTTGCCTAAATATTTCTTTTGATGTATCACATATGTAGCATTTGGTCATTGTTGAGACTAGAAGCATGTTTGAATTGAAGTCCAATTGAACTATTTTACTTTCTAATTGCATCAGAACAAAAGAAGGATTCTGAAACATGCTCTTCGTTGGAAATATCGAAACAGTTACAATAGAAACTTTTCCAGAATTATCACCGATAAACAGTTCATTGCTATCGTCATTCCACTGCAGGTAAGTAACCTGTTCATTTTGATGCTCTGCTGTAGACACCAAACATTTTGCACCATGAGCTGACCTCTCCAAAATGCAAACAATCCCTTTGACTGTTGAAAATGCAATGAGTTTCTCATCTGGTGAAAAGGCAACTTGTGTTATGGATCCTTCTTTATTTGGTAATATCTGGAGGAAGCAACATGGCTCTCGTCGAAACACATATAGACCTCCACTTGTTGCTCCGAATATTAAATAGTTGGTTGAAACATTAAAGCAGGTGTACTGAAAAATTATTTTTTTGTTCACTTTTTAATTGGTTATTAAAGTTTATTCAAGTTATATATTAATACCAAAATTTAAACAATTAATGGAGAAAAAATTAATCAGCAGACTAAAGAGTACCTGATAATTATATAAATTTGCAACTACATGTAAAACTTTCCAAATCCTCCTATGTATTTAACAATAAAAATGTTTTTATAAATTTCTTTCATATTTTAGCACAATTTTAGGTTAGAAACAACTGCATTACAGAGTCAAATACTACTTTTCTTTGGAAATATTTTAATTAAACCTTTCAGAGAAATCATCACCTCATTAATTACTGACAAAATGACAAACTATTCCACTGATAAACAAAATATATTTCTGCATTTTAAAAACTGTAATTTCCAAAGAGTCATTAACTTCATTAATAGTTTTTTTAAAGAAATTGATGTTATAAAATTAAAAAGATACCCACCTTTATTCTACCAGTTGTTTTTAATGCATTAAAAACTGCAGAAAGATCTTCCAGTTCCACCAATAAAAAAGGTTGATTTTCCATAACCTATAACAAAAATTAAAAGATTTATTTTTCCTCTTACTTTTTTCCTCTATATTTAAAAACCCATTATAAGGAAATTTTCAATAATTAATAATATTTAAACATTAGGTTAAGTCAATATAATTTAGAGCAGTTAAAAGAAAACGGCGAAAAGTCAACGGAATTATTAACATTCAACGCTTTGGCCTTGAAAATCGATTTGTGTGTTTTGGCAAGAACAAGACAATTAAACTCTTTTCTGCCTGAATATGTATTACCAATTATTTTAAAAGTTGCCTTTTTCAGAGAACTGCAGTGATTTATTGGAATATCGTTTCTATTATATAACAAACTCCTAATCCATGTTTAATGTTAGTTACTCGTTTTGCCGCAACGACCTTTTGGCAGCACTGGGTAAAAATAATTTCAATGCCTCCGTTATTTGAATTTTAGAATCAGAAAAACCGTTACGTTTAAATAATAGAAAAACGGAGGAAAACATTTAATAGTTTTACGAAATTACTTATTATCAGTTCATTTTTTCAAACTGCACAATTATATCTGATAATTCCTGCACATTTTGAAGTAATATATAAATTTCCGAAGAAAAAATTTAAACTTTAAGTTGAAAAAGTATATACCAAATTTCTTAAACTTCAAAAACGGCTTGTTTGGAAGATTCTTAATTAGCCATACCCTAATTAAGTAACTGGGGGTGAGCAACATGTTTACGCGGTCCGCCGAGCATTTGTAAATTTGAATTTATTTTATTAAATTTCCCATATCAATATATTGTAATAAAATTAATCAATAATAAATTGTATCGAGAAAACAAGGCTGAATTTATCGTTAATAATTTCAAGTAAACTCTTTTTTATGTGAGTGGAAAGAATAATACAGAAAAAAACTCAAAAAAAGCAAGTAGGTATTGTATATAATATTAAAAGACTGATAATATCTTTCCTAAAATTTGAAAAAAGCATCGGAAATTCCTGTCAAAATGGCGGGTTATTCTGTAATACGTAATTCGTAGAGTAAAAGAGGTGAACGTACCTTGAAAAAGAATTTTGGGAAATGATCAACGACCTCAACAGAGGAAGTCTCAAATTTTACAATGCACTTCAGTTTTCTTTTTTTTTTATAATCTTTCTTTGTCAAGGGGTTTCAGATGTCATCGACTTTTTAAAGCGGACGGATTACAATTTCTAATTGCTTTAAAATGTATTTACCGTATTTGCAATGGATCTGTTTTTTTAACCCACAACACTAAGCGGAATATTTTAAGGAGACAATAAAACCAAATGACCAACTCAAAATTTTAATCCACGAAGAAACCGAAGAATCAATCTGAAGGCTGATAAAATAAGTAACTTTAGTCTTGACAGTGTACCGATCAATACAAAGCTGTCAATTATCGAAAAACAAGTCATCATCTTGTTATCATAAGCGAGGATACCTAATTAAATATCAGGCATCGGTTAATCTTAGGGTGGTCGAGCCAGGCCCAATCTGCATTGTAGAGAGAGATGCTATCTCTTTTGAGGACAGATCCATCAATTTTCTAACGTTCGGTGCTCCAAATAACTTTCAATCATCTGTTATATGGATAATAATTAATTCACGGCTTTTGCCTTTAAAGGTACACCATTTCACCTCTCCTTTCATCAAACCTTTTTTATACCATTCATAAATATGGGAATTGATAACGTGAGAAACAACTAATTTCCTCTTAATATTATTTATATTCCAACTGCTGTTTTACAAACAAATATCAAATATACCATAAAATATCACAGTTTTCCCATTCCCGTTGAACGAATTCTTCCTTCTATCGTATCTCCATTGGTGGTCTATTTGAAACAAATTTACTCAAAAAAACAATAAGAAAACAATACTTTTCTTATACTTATTATAATGTCTTTCTTCCGTTCCCTTTTGAACAATCCGGTAATTTACTTTGAATGAACACTTCTGTAAAAAAGCTTTTATGAAAAAACACAATGTAACTTAAACGGAATTTTCTTCCGTTTTCCTTAAAAGGGATTATAATTCGGATCATAAGCTAAGAAAATGTTTTATGTAATGGGATTTAAAAAAAGGTGTTTAGTTAGTGAAATAATGGCGTATTTTCTTTTAATTGTTATGGACCAAAAGGTGGACAACCTTAAATTAAAAATTATTATGTTAAACACTGTTAAAATGATGGCGATGAAAATGAAGATTTTGTAAAAAAACGTGAACTTTAAAAGCAAATGAATAAATATATAATGTATGCATTGAAAATCTCAGGTCATTTGACAGCAGCGTTGATTTGATTTAAACCTTAATAATTATCCATAGCGTTTTGAAAAAAAAAAAGCGGCGAAGCTCGCACTGAAAAAGAAAGTGGCAAGTCATAGAATAATGATTTTATGATCACCATAAGGCTTCTTTGGGTTCATCAAAGGACCCCGAAATTCCTTGAATTACCTTTTCAAATTTGCATTTGGTGGTCAATCCTTTCTTTGAGCCAGAAAGAAAAATGAAAATCATCGGGAGCATCATAAACCCCACATATTGATAACTCACGGCATCGGTCGCCGAAGAAGATTGTTCACGAGAACCGCAAATCGCTTGTACAATTATCAAGAGGAAACTTGACTGGAAGAATGAAAAATGAGCTCATAATTGTCATTGACGGGATGAGTTAATTCTAAACGATACAAACAAAAAGGCGTCGTTTATAAAAATTCTTTTACAGCGGCTTCTTTAAGTCAGGTTGAATAGAGGCCGCGGAACAGCGACCTTGGCCTAGCGTCTGATATTTTCAATATCTGGGAAGTAATAGTTTAATAATTCAGTTTCGTGTAAGAATACACCTGCCAGTAACTGCCAGCTAATGCCTTCAATTCTCTAATAAGTGCGTTACCAGCTATTTATAATGTATGATTTGAAAACTGTGGTAGCTTGGTATATTAACACATTGAGTGCCAACTACGAGATACAGTATCTCGCATTAAAGGTGTGTAACAAAACTGCCAGTTACG
>JAQIBA010000055.1:209946-230341 GCA_028293925.1 Brueelia nebulosa | reverse complement strand
CAGAATAATGTCGAGTGCTGCATCGACGGCTTTGAAAATGTTTTCAAAAAAATGAGTAGAAAGCAATCGCTACTATACATGAGATGGAAACTCTTCAAAAGGAAAAAATTTGGAAACTGAATATCATTTTCAAGAAATTTCTTTGTCGTCGGAAGGTTACCGTCTTATCAAAACTCAGCGCTAAATAAATTCCTGTGTTATTATAACACATAATTATTTAAATTTTCATAAATATACTTAAGATATACACGTTTGGGAAGTTGCAACTTGAAAGAAGAATAAATAGAGTATCAAATATTTGACTCAAATATAAAAACATTAAAAGCGAAATAACATATATACTCAAAATAATAATAATATGATAAAATAAAAATAATGAATAATAAAACAATAAAAATAATGAATATACTCAAAAACTATAAAATTTTCAATCGGAACAACTATTTTTATACTTTTTTCATATTTTAAGTCTTTAATCTTTTTAGAGATCAGCCATTTAATTTATTTTATATTAAACATAAAAAATATTCTTATTTAATATGAAATTTTGAATTCCGTCAGTAAATTTTGTTTTTCAGTATTAATTTTTTTAATTTATGTGGTATTTTATATTATAGTTTTTTACAGTTTAATTTCGGAGGTAAAATAATATTAAAGTTTATTCAATGATAAGTTTTGCTGAATGTTTAAAACATAAATTCGGTTATTTAGGGAAATTTTAAAATATAATTAATCCGGGAATATAATTTCATCCTCAGAGCATTAAAAAAGTTAAGTAAATAAATTATAATTCAGATTTTGCAATAAAATCATATTAACATTAAAAATTAAACAGTTTAAAGTAAATAAAAGATGTTTAAATGTCCATCAGAGTTTCCTCTTAAATACTTACTTAAAAGTATTTTTTTGGCTTTTGCAAAGCATAAACAGAACCCGAGAAAACAGGTCCAAATGCCGATTCGATGCCGAAATCACAGAAAATTACAATTAATTAACCGCACAAAACTTTTCACTGTTTAATCCGAACGCAACCGGAGACGAATAATTATTCACGCACAATTATAAAAAAAGGCGTTCGCCTAATTTATCCGTTGTTGAGATTCATAAACGAACGTATGAAAATTTGTCATTCAAAGTGGAATTTCATTGAAAAATTATTCCGACCGGTGAACAAGTTTCCTTTTTTCCGGGCGATTTCCCGGTTGAATGCTTAAAGTATAACTCATCGAAAAACCATAAAGTATGTTTTTCGGTCTGAAGATTTTGGATATAAATTTATCGGTTGGCAAGTTTTCGTACACGGATGGATGGCTTTTTCACGTTCGCATTCACGCTTGTCTAGTCTCCCCCGTGGGATATCTGAATGACCTGTTTGGTGGGCCGTGCCTTTCACACTAGAGATCCATTGCCATAGCTGTTACGCTCTCGCCTCGCATTCCTCGCCTTATCTTTCACATACTCTCCATCCTTTTATCGAGTTAAAAGGGCACAATCAACCCCGGAGGAATTCACTTTCCCCCGAAAGTTAAACATGGGAGATCAATTTAAAAAAACTTCTTTTTCAAATTCTTTATTTACAAGATCGCTTTTCCAATGGGGTGCGGAACAAAACCGGATATGTTCTTCTGAGGATCTATTGATGAAGTTATTAAGAAAGAATGACATCTTGGGGAAGTGGACGTTATGTCAGTGACCGTGGCAATGATTTTCACGTTTCATAACTTTGTCTGTTTATTTTGGCACCGATTACATAAAATTAAATGATTAGCAAGCGATTAAGAAAACCGGCTTTAATTAATACAAAGATTTGCATTTGTTGTCGGTTAATTATATCTACTGAATAAGCAATTATGTTTTTTATCATTAGTAATTTTAATTGTTTATTGATTCAGTTCGATCTAAATTGAAATTTGAGTTATACAGAAATCCTGATTTAGTTTTTCTGACACACGTAAAAGAATTAAATATGAGCGATACGCAATCACTGCATTTGTTCGTTAAAAAAATACCAAATTATACATAAGCTGAGGTATAATGTTTCCTTAAATTTAAAGATATTACGTTTTGATGTTAATCCCCAAAATGCAGATGATGCTTCGTAAGTCGTGTTTTCCCCCATACTTACCTTATGGAATCGTCAGTGTTATTAATTGTTGTGTAAGTGAAGAATTTGGGTGACTGTAAGCGGTTTTCACAAAAGGGGCGGAGCTTCTCTCGAGGGGCGGTCTCTGAGCGAAGACACCGGAAGGATGATATTCTAAGTGGAACTGCTCGTGGTGGATCTTCCGATCCGTTCTTGGAATGTTCTTCGGAAGTCCTCATTGAGTAAACGAACTGAACAAGTGCCTTAAATTTGTCTGAGTATTATGAAAAATAAGTTTAGTTTGATGTTTACTTTTATAAATAAGATTTGTTATGATTAATATTGGATATTTAAATATTTACTAACAGCATCTTTTTGAGTTTTCATAAATGTTGTCATACGTCCAAAACGCCGTAAGATATAACATAAGTGATAACATTATCGGATATAAAATTTTAATGAAAGATCATTTTTGACAGCTATGTTTGTTCAGCTATTTAACCTTTATTTACTCCAATAAAAATTATAAATTCTAATTGCTGTGTATTGTTAAACTTTCATACAATATCGTAAATCATTAGCAAAGCTGATGAGAAAATGAAAGATGACAGTAACTCTCAACAACCGCGGAATTTAATTAATGGCAAACACGTAAACCTAATGATAGTAACGAAAGTAACGCCATTAAATGTTTAAAGGAGATAATTTCTGCAACTCGAGTTTCCACATAGGTTTCGTAAATTCGATTAAGTCCAAATAAGAAGGGGCGTGATGATCGGAATTAGGGCACATGAATGGTTGCTGAAGCGTTTGCTCTGTTAACTCGTGCTATCATTGGCTCGAAAGCGACGCCATGTTAATAACATCCTCCAGACTTTCACTCGCATTCAGCTACGACAGGGATAACGTCGACTTCAGCTTTCCTTTTTCTCACTTTTATTTTACAGGATGAGTTGTTTTTGTGCGGGATTTTTGTAGTGATTGATTTTATATGGGGGATGAATTTCCCTTCAAAAAAACTTAACAGTGAGTTATTGGAAGTTGGTGCTAACGTCGAAAATGAGATATAAAAGAAAATATAATACTAACAATGTTTTGCAACTATTGATTGAAATTTAAATTATAAGTATTTTTAAATAAATTGCTTTCAATCGGCGTTGTTGCTTAAAATCTTATCACTTGCGAATGACCAGAATGCATTTAAAGCTTCTTATTGGAATTCTGAAGTGTTTACATGTATGACGACTGTATGAACTTTACAGAATTAGGCTCTTCACTAAAAAGAAAGTCATTTTTGAAGTTTCAGTTTATTGTATTTTATTTGAAATCAGGATTTTATTGTAGTTTCCGATCTTAATTGCTTAAATTCTTTATTTATTAAAATGTTTATCATATTTCCAGACTTATTTCGGTCATTTCTGTGTCTGAGGAACTCTTTTAACTCTGTTATTTGATGTGCAGCATTCTCGAATGATATCCACTTTGTATTTTAACTCAGGAAAAAACTGTATCAGCGGCTACGAATGGAAAGTTAATAATTTGGAATAATAACGATTTAATTAAAATAATAACTCCTTTCGTATCTTTCTGATTGGAAAAAAACTCCTAATTAGCAATTAACTCTGTTATACGATTTAAAAATTTGACCCCTCAAACGAGAATATAAAGATGGGAATCCCATGAAAAACCGATTAATACACCTTTATAATAAAACGAAACCAAATAAGTTATTAAAGAAAGAATAGTAAAGGGTTATAAACTTCATCCCTAACCTTTTTACTATTAGGGTTTAATCAGAGGAAAATTCAAAAAGTTTGATTAAGTTTTGCGTGAAAATTGTTAGAAGTTAACAATCCTCAGCTATCGGTACACTGAATATGCAATGACTAATTAACAAATTGATTCTGTATCAAAAAATGTGCGGTTGATTGTTTCCCGAATGCACATCCGATATTAATTCTCAAAATGTTGGCCAGCCTGCTGTATATATTTTCTGAAAACATCCCAAAATATATTTTTAGAATTCGATGAGAGTTAGGATAACATCCCCGTAGCGAAAGTTTAATTTATTTTTCTTTTTTTCTTGCAAAGTATTGATTTTCTTGATTTCTTGCAGGAAATAGGTCAAATTCAAAATTAAGAGATTTTAATTTAGTATAACTATTCACAAAAAATCCCCAACAAATGTATAAATTTAAAGAGCGTAACCAGTTAACTAATAGAAGATAAATAATAAAAGTAAACATCACTGATGCAAAAGCAGAAATGTTTGAAAAGCAAAATAAAGGGAGGGAATACGGGAAAAAAGGGGTTCGAAAAAGACGTCAAAATGGGGAAAACCATTGTCTTTCAAGTTTAAAAAAAACCGATGGAAGTCTTATTGGAAAACAAACTCTCATCCACTGACAACTTTCCCGGCACCCGTATTAATTTCCTGAACAAACGAATTTACATTAAACCCAACTCCAGAAAACCGTATCTGTCACTCAGTTAAAAAGGAGAGACGGCCAAAAGTGATATCCTTCGCCAGAAAAAGACGAAAAACTCGTGAAAAAAGGCATTTGAAAATGGGACAAATTAAAAAAAACCGCCTCAATCTCAAGGAACAAAAATAAAATCCCAAACTCGCGTTAAGAATGCATCGGCCTCATAGGAAGAGGGCGTCCTGCACGAATTGCCCGGGTTGAAATTTTCCGCGTGAATGACTTCGGTGAAATAATGGGGAATGAACTTAAAGATGCCGACTCGCACCGCGGCGGGGTTTTTTCTACTTCTGCTACCTCAAATTGATTTTTGTTCTTGTTTCTTTGATTCCCGGAGATTAAGTTCACATTTCTTTGTTCTCTTCTTCAGCCCGAATTAACACATTCGTACCGAAATGATTTAGCGCCTTATTACCTTTCCTTCTTTTCCAATTACACATGCCAACTCACACCCATATATACCTAAGTAAAGCAGCGAGGATTATAAAGCTAATTCAGATAAGTTTTCCCGGAAGTTTAAGTAGTACAAAAAAAGTATATTTATATAATATAATAATTTACCCTTATCTCGCCCGAGGGCATTAAGGGAGTATAAGCAATAATTTATATAACAACAATTATAAGTATTTGTATAAGAAACAATTATACCAGATCAGCTATAACTTTTGAAGTAAGTAAAATATGTAAACAAATATGTAATATTAAGTATATGTATTATGTAATATAAGTATATGTACAAATAAGTAATTATAATATGTATTAAATATGTAATTATAAGTAAAATAAGTAAACAAATTAAATATAAGTTAGATAAACAAAACATTAAATAAATATTATAACAAAACTTGAATAAAAATATAGCCAGTCAATAAATTAGATATAAAATTATAAGTTAAATGAATAAAATATTAAATATCATAGATTAAATAAATATAATAATAAAAATTAAATAGAATCTTAACAGTCAATAAGTTAAATATAAATTTATAAACTAAATAAACCTAACGCTAAAAAACATAAATTCAATAAATAATATCACATAAATTCAGTAAAATAAAAACAATCAGTAAATTATTTATAAATTTGTCAGTTAAATATACATAAAAACGGGGATATAATTAATTATAACGATGTAAATTATAAATAGTAAAAAAATAAAATACAATAAAGCTACCGGTTTTAAATACCTGTTTATAATTTATACAAATTTATACAAAAATAATGAGTGCTGCCTCCTCCTTGGGAATATATTATAAGGTATACTATTAAATTTATTTCTTCTACTCGTTGAGGAAAAGTAAAAATAAATTTTATTATTTGAAATTAAAAATTTTTAAATTAAAAATAGTTGTGTACCTTAAAAGAATCGTACAAAAAACATTAAATATCTTGAGGCTACACAAGTTTCCCTTTAATTCGTTATTTATCCTTACCGAGGGCGAATATGTGACTAAGGCCTTAGGAAAAACCCTGGCAAAGACGCCGACACAATTTACCCTTATTTTTGGGGTTGCATTAACAATAAGTTAACCTTTTCACTGAGCACTTCATATCAAAGGCGACCGACGTCTTTCTTTTCTGAGCAAATCTTAGAGAACCCCTCGGATTATCTGGTGTTCCGAAAACGTTTGCGGGGCTTTATATATTGGCTGATTGAAAAGTTTCAAAACTCTTCTTCCTTTTCGGCATGAGTTGCCCTGGGAAAAGGTCGTGTTCCAAAGATTTCCTGGCGTCGCAGAAGGGGCTCCAGTTGTTTCTTGACAGGAGAAATAAGTGAAATGGTTTATGAGCAAAAACATGTTCTTTATAAGTAATTATATCTTTTTCAAGAGCGCACCCACCTTACGGGGGTATAAAATAGCTAAATATTGATAACTTTATTCTATGAGTAAAATTACCTGTTTGCAAGTTTTGCTAAATATATCTCAGAAAGGAAATTTGTCAATGAAGGTGGTCCCATCAGTGTGTTTGGTACAGGAGTGACAGGCTTCATTTTCAAAAAGGACCCCTTCGTGTGTTTTATACCGCCCGTCAAGTATTGCGTTTTCATTGTTGTTCCCAGAAATAGTTAATGGTTGGTCTTATACATTTGAAAGGGAAGAAATATTGTATCTTTGTAAGAAGGCGCCGGTGATGATCATAATTTGTCCTCTGAATCTTTTAACCCGTTCTTTTATTTATGAATATCTAAGCGCTACATCTAAAAGAACTTCTTGGCTTCTTATAGCTTTGTGAACTATTTTAATTAATTAATCTAATCAAACGTCTTTCTTCTTCCGGACTTTCCCGCTGGAGAATTAGGTAAGAGTTCGTAGCGAATGCAAAGTGTATTATTTTTTTTTTAAGAGTGAAAATAGATGATATATTCGTCGGTCAGCTCAGAAGTTAAACTCTCTGAAAATTTAATTAAAATGTCTGAAAGCAAAAAATGTAACGTCATAACTTTTAAAAAATGTTTTTATAAAAAATTGAATAATGCAGTAGCTCAAACTTTTCATTTTTACACCTCAGACAAGTAAAGCAGCATGTGTGCTCTTTGATTAGCATTATGACTCTTTGGATAGTATAATACTGGTTTGATTTACTATGAGCTTCTCTATAGAGGCGGGTTTTGCACAGACTAAAAAACGACCTTTGACATTTTTAGACGCTAAATCTTCACTGTTCTGATGATGAGAGATGCTGAAAAATTCCGAAGACTTTTGAGGGAGGGAGAATGATCCCTAAATGTGTGTTTTCTGATTTCTTACTTTTCATTTGCTCAGTGATGGCCAACCTTTGATAATGTGCGGGCCAAAGTTGAGTTAGGGGTAATTTCCCGGGCCATAACGTATGCAAAAATTAAATATGGATTTTTAAAATTAGTTTTTACTTTCTTCTCATTTTCCCTTTTTCTCTTTTCCTCATTCCTCCTTTTCTTTTCTTTCATTTTCTCTTTCTCCTCATTTTCTCCTCTTTCCTTTTTCTCATTTTCCCTTTTTCTCATTTCCTCCTGTTCTCTTTCTTCTCATTTTCTTCTTTTCTCTACGTTCCTGCTCTCACGGCTATTGCCTTTGCCTCTTTTTTCCTTCTTTACCCTTTTTACATTTTTATGCAAGCAGTCCTTTTGACTTACATCACCGAATGGATTCGAAAGCGTTTGCGTAAAATTAAAATTTTGCCGAAAGGTAAGAAAGAATTTCAAAGTGAAGTTATTCTCCCATTGAAAGTTATTCTCATAATATAATATACACTTATTTAAAAATGAAAATGGACTAAAATCACCAAATACGTATGTGAATATAGGAATAAAAGAGTGGGCCGGATGCAACACCTTCACGGGCCGGACATGGCCCGCAGCCTGTAGGTTGGACACCACTGCATTAGCTCATTCAATACTTCCTAAAAACAAAATCTTGAAAGTATTAATTCTGCAATCAAATATTCGGGCTGGAAAAAATCTTAGAAAATTAGTAATTTAATTAAGGGAAAATAATTAATTAATTATAACATTCACTTCTGCTCTTTGAAATGATTCCGATAAAAAATCAAATGATGACCACTGATCTTTTGTCTGAGTTAATAACTCAGCATTTTTTAAATTTTTAAAAAATTATTTTTAAAGTTGGCTTTTTTTAAATTAAAAAAAATTATAGATGAAAAATTGAGTCAAATATAATAATTCATAAGTTAAGAATGGGAAATGCTTAAATTAAAAATAAAAACCCACCCGCCTTTCGTCTTTTCTTTACTGAGTCCGATAAATGATAAGTTGTGTACGAAAATCTGTCAAATGATTATAAAAAAAAAGTGAAGGTATGCTCTGTGAACCTGAACCTTTTTATTTTTTTCTCTGGCTGCGTTTGATGTTTCTTTTTGATAAGGTAGGAGCTGAAAGGCCCTCTCATTCTTCTGTTTTTTATTTACATGTTGAAGTGTCGCCATTTTAATCCCGTTGTCGGCTTCGTTTGAAGAATGGAAAATAATTTGTAAGTAAATAAGGGGTTTGACCTGTATCGATGCATGCCAGACAATGGCTCATGATATTCCCCATTGTGCCAACTAATGCTTTCAATTTTAACAACCCCCGAAAACCTCGGACAATTTTATTTCCTTTTTTTCTTATTATTCTTCTTTTGCATGATGCTTAACCTGAAGCGGCATCTTCTCCACTTTTGAGCACATTGTGTAAGTGAGGTAATTCTCTAGGGGCGATTTAATAAAAGATTAAAACTTTCTGGAGCATTTCACCTGGAAAATGTTTTACAAGCTCTGGTCGTGCTTCATCGCCCAGATGGCCGTGTGAATCATAAATTTGTGCCGCTAACTTCTTCAACCAAATGTTATGCATTGACGCTCTTTTACACCACAGAGACACATACACACAGGTCATATTTGGAGCTTTTTGAATTTATTTGAGCTTAAAGTTCATTGACGTACGGAACTTTTGTAGGTGAAGACCTACAGTGTTTTTTTTTTTGAATCCATAAATTCTTTTTGATAAACCTCTTTTCTTGATTTTGGTTTGAACATTCAGACTGGTTAGAAATTTGACAACCTCGCATTCGAGTGGTTTTAGATTACATGACATATTCCTGTCCTCTACCACTTGTTACTGTCCGGTGTCACTAGTTGATGAGTTTGTACTCTTGAAATCCTTTTTCCTTTTGTCCTTCCTCCGCCCTCCTATTTGTCTCAGCTTTCTTTATGTTTGCTACTGTTGATTTTCAACGCATGCCCTAATTTTACGGTTGGGAACTCGGCTGTTTTTTTCTCTTTATCTGTGAACATAAGAAATTTTATGATAAGATGATTCGGGCAATCGGAATATTTGAATAACGCGATGGGATTCATATGAATATTATGAATAGAGAAATTATAAATAATATTTATGAAGCCGTCAAGTTTTGTCAGATGACAAGATAATCAGACGAGTAACTTAGTGGTAGAACAGAACGATTTCACGCTGGGCTCCCGACCCAAAATAAAATTCCTATTCTTGATTGAATATTCTTCCTTATAATATTTTAATTGATTTTGGTAATAAAATAACAGGATACCGACATTGTTTAAAAAATTCATGGCATGCGCTTTTTAAATTGGCTAAGCAGATTCATCCCCCTGTCTTTCCTAAACTTACATCACACATTATTTTTATTATTTTTTTATAAGAATTTGATTCGTTGTTCGAATTCATTTATTTGAGATAAAAATTTAATTTTTGAATGACGTTGAAAAAACATTTTTTACGGAAACCGAGTTATATATTAAATTTAAATTCATATATTATACTGTTGTTCCGACTATTATCCATCAGCAGTGGTGTCAGTACCAAAGATGATCAGTCATGTAGGAGTCATAAACGGCCTTGAAAAATTTTCTCTGTTGCTGAGATTCGAACTCGCTCTGACAGCAAACGGTTTAACCCATTCAGTGGCAGACAAATTTAGAGTGTGAAGCCCTGGGTGCAGAGGTTTTATTTTGAAGAATACATATAATTATATACAAAATATAATTACATTAAGTTACTCATTTAATATTGTAATGGCATTTACTCCAATTTTTATTTAATAAAAAACATACAAGATAACTCATAGCTGGTGTTACTGAATAAAATTCCTCTGCTGAAATTTCTGTATATAAAATTACTGTATAAAAAATTCCACTGCGAGATATCTCATAGTTGGTGTCACTAAATAAAATTCCTGTTCTGAAATTTCTGTATAGAATTACTGTATCAGGAATTTCACTACGAGATATTTAGTAGTTGGTGTTACTGAATAAAATTCCTGTATAAAATTACTGTATCAGAAATTCCACAACGAGATATCTCGTAGATGGTGTCACTAAGTGAAATTATTGTATAAAATTACTATATAAAAAATTCCACTAAGAGATATCTCATAGTTGGTGTCACTAAATAAAATTCCTGTTTTGAAATTTCTGTATCAAATTACTGTATCAGGGATTCCACTACGAGATAGTTGGTGTTACTGAATAAAATTCCTGTTTAAAATTACTGTATCAAAAATTCCACTACGAAATATCTCGTAGTTGGTGTCGCTAAATGAAATTCCTGTTCCGAAATTACTGTATAAAATTACTGCATTAAAAATTCCACTATGAAACCTCGTAACTGGCAGTTTTGTTACACACCTTTAATGCGAGATACTGTATCTCGTAGTTGGCACTCAATGTGTTAATATACCAAGCTACCGCAGTTTTCAAATCATATATTATAAATAGTTGGTAACGCACTCATTATAGAATTGAAGGCATTAGCTGGATGCCGCTGGCAGGTGTATTCTTACACGAAACTGAATTATTAAACTATTACTTCCCAGATATTGAAAATATCAGACGCTAGGCCAAGGTCGCTGTTCCGCGGCCTCTATTCAACCTGACTTAAAGAAGCCGCTGTAAAAGAATTTTTATAAACGACGCCTTTTTGTTTGTATCGTTTAGAATTAACTCATCCCGTCAATGACAATTATGAGCTCATTTTTCATTCTTCCAGTCAAGTTTCCTCTTGATAATTGTACAAGCGATTTGCGGTTCTCGTGAACAATCTTCTTCGGCGACCGATGCCGTGAGTTATCAATATGTGGGGTTTATGATGCTCCCGATGATTTTCATTTTTCTTTCTGGCTCAAAGAAAGGATTGACCACCAAATGCAAATTTGAAAAGGTAATTCAAGGAATTTCGGGGTCCTTTGATGAACCCAAAGAAGCCTTATGGTGATCATAAAATCATTATTCTATGACTTGCCACTTTCTTTTTCAGTGCGAGCTTCGCCGCTTTTTTTTTTTCAAAACGCTATGGATAATTATTAAGGTTTAAATCAAATCAACTCTGCTGTCAAATGACCTGAGATTTTCAATGCATACATTATATATTTATTCATTTGCTTTTAAAGTTCACGTTTTTTTACAAAATCTTTATTTTCATCGCCATCATTTTAACAGTGTTTAACATAATAATTTTTAATTTAAGGTTGTCCACCTTTTGGTCCGTAACAATTAAAAGAAAATACGCCATTATTTCACTAACTAAACACCTTTTTTTAAATCCCATTACATAAAACATTTTCTTAGCTTATGATCCGAATTATAATCCCTTTTAAGGAAAACGGAAGAAAATTCCGTTTAAGTTACATTGTGTTTTTTCATAAAACCTTTTTTACAGAAGTGTTCATTCAAAGTAAATTACCGGATTGTTCAAAAGGGAACGGAAGAAAGACATTATAATAAGTATAAGAAAAGTATTGTTTTCTTATTGTTTTTTGAGTAAATTTGTTTCAAATAGACCACCAATGGAGATGCGATAGAAGGAAGAATTCGTTCAACGAGAGTGGGAAAACAGTGATATTTTACAGTATATTCGATATTTGTTTGTAAAACAGCAGTTGGAATATAAATAATATTAAGAGGAAATTAGTTGTTTCTCACGTTATCAATTCCCATATTTATGAATGGTATAAAAAAGGTTTGATGAAAGGAGAGGTGAAATGGTGTACCTTTAAAGGCAAAAGCCGTGAATTAATTATTATCCATATAACAGATGATTGAAAGTTATTTGGGGCACCGAACGTTAGAAAATTGATGGATCTGTCCTCAAAAGAGATAGCATCTCTCTCTACAATGCAGATTGGGCCTGGCTCGACCACCCTAAGATTAACCGATGCCTGATATTTAATTAGGTATCCTCGCTTATGATAACAAGATGATGACTTGTTTTTCGATAATTGACAGCTTTGTATTGATCGGTACACTGTCAAGACTAAAGTTACTTATTTTATCAGCCTTCAGATTGATTCTTCGGTTTCTTCGTGGATTAAAATTTTGAGTTGGTCATTTAGTTTTATTGTCTCCTTAAAATATTCTGCTTAGTGTTATGGGTTTAAAAAACAGATCCATTGCAAATACGGTAAATACATTTTAAAGCAATTAGAAATTGTAATCCGTCCGCTTTAAAAAGTCGATGACATCTGAAACCCCTTGACAAAGAAAGATTATAAAAAAAAAAAAAGAAAACTGAAGTGCATTGTCCAATTTGAGACTTCCTCTGTTGAGGTCGTTGATCATTTCCCAAAATTCTTTTTCAAGGTACGTTCACCTCTTTTACTCTACGAATTACGTATTACCGAACAACCCGCCATTTTGACAGGAATTTCTGAAGCTTTTTTCAAATTTTAGGAAAGATATTATCAGTCTTTTAATATTATATACAATACCTACTTGCTTTTTTTGAGTTTTTTTCTGTATTATTCTTTCCACTCACATAAAAAAGAGTTTACTTGAAATTATTAACGATAAATTCAGCCTTGTTTTCTCGATACAATTTATTATTGATTAATTTTATTACAATATATTGATATGGGAAATTTAATAAAATAAATTCAAATTTACAAATGCTCGGCGGACCGCGTAAACATGTTGCTCACCCCCAGTTACTTAATTAGGGTATGGCTAATTAAGAATCTTCCAAACAAGCCGTTTTTGAAGTTTAAGAAATTTGGTATATACTTTTTCAACTTAAAGTTTAAATTTTTTCTTCGGAAATCTATATATTACTTCAAAATGTGCAGGAATTATCAGATATAATTGTGCAGTTTGAAAAAAAGAACTCCTAATAAGTAATTTCGTAAAACTATTAAATGTTTTCCTCCGTTTTTCTATTATTTAAACGTAACGGTTTTTCTGATTCTAAAATTCAAATAACGGAGGCTTTGAAATTATTTTTTCCCAGTGCTGCCAAAAGGTCGTTGCGGCAAAACGAGTAACTAACATTAAACATGGATTAGGAGTTTGTTATATAATAGAAACGATATTCCAATAAATCACTGCAGTTCGCTGAAAAAGGCAACTTTTTAAATAATTGGTAATACATATTCAGGCAGAAAAGAGTTTAATTGTCTTGTTCTTGCCAAAAGACTCAAATCGATTTTCAAGGCCAAAGCGTTGAATGTTAATAATTCCGTTGACTTTTCACCGTTTTCTTTTAACTGCTCTAAATTATATTGACTTAACCTAATATTTATTAATTATTGAAAATTTCCTTATAATGGGTTTTTAAATATAGAGGAAAAGAGTAAGAGGAAAAATAAATCTTTTAATTTTTGTTATAGGTTATGGAAAATCAACCTTTTTTATTGGTGGAACTGGAAGATCTTTCTGCAGTTTTTAATGCATTAAAAACAACTGGTAGAATAAAGGTGGGTAACTTTTTAATTTTATAACATCAATTTCTTTAAAAAGAAACTATTAATGAAGTTAATGACTTTTTGGAAATTATAGTTTTAAAAATGCAGAGATAGATTTTGTTTATGTTATCAGTGGAATAGTTTGTCATTTTGTCAGAATTAATGAGGTGATGATTTCTCTGAAAGGTTTAATTAAAATATTTCCAAAGAAAAGTAGTATTTGACTCTGTAATGCAGTTGTTTCTTACCTAAAATTGTGCTAAAATATGAAAGAAATTTATAAAAACATTTTTATTGTTAAATAAATAGGAGGATTTGGAAAGTTTTACATGTAATTGCAAATTCATATAAATATCAAGTACTCTTTAGTCTGCTGATTAATTCTTTCTCCATTAATTGTTTAAAATTTTGGTATTAATATTTAACTTGTGTAAACTTTAATAACCAATTAAAAAGTGAACAAAAAAATAATTTTTCAGTACACCTGCTTTAATGTTTCAACCAACTATTTAATATTCGGAGCAACAAGTGGAGGTCTATATGTGTTTCGTCGAGAGCCATGTTGCTTCCTCCAGATATTACCAAATAAAGAAGGATCCATAACACAAGTTGCCTTTTCACCAGATGAGAAACTCATTGCATTTTCAACAGTCAAAGGGATTGTTTGCATTTTGGAGAGGTCAGCTCATGGTGCAAAATGTTTGGTGTCTACAGCAGAGCATCAGAATGAACAGGTTACTTACCTGCAGTGGAATGACGATAGCAATGAACTGTTTATCGGTGATAATTCTGGAAAAGTTTCTATTGTAACTGTTTCGATATTTCCAACGAAGAGCATGTTTCAGAATCCTTCTTTTGTTCTCATGCAATTAGAAAGTAAAATAGTTCAATTGGACTTCAATTCAAACATGCTTCTAGTCTCAACAATGACCAAATGCTACATATGTGATACATCAAAAGAAATATTTAGGCAAGTCGGTCACAAACCAAGAGACGGTGAATATGGAGCTTGCATTTTCAATACACAAATTGATGTGCCAGTCTTGGATTCAACTAAAACAGATAATGTGAAAAATGCAGAACACCCAAACTTATCTCATTTAAAATTACTCTGTGCAAGACCTGGTTCTAGAATTTGGGAAGTAGCTATAGACGGTACTGTGATTAGCACACATCATTTCAAGGAGGCTTTGGCCGTTCCTCCTAAAAAAGTACATTTTTTAAACAATTTATCCTCTGAGTGTGATGATGTTACAGTAAATACTTCAAGCAATGGAGATTGTGTTGCTGAGCAATCTTTTAATTTTCAAAAATTGTTTTTTATTCACCCGAAATTCATTTTAACTTACAAAACTGATGGTATTTATATTTTTGACCCTGAGAAAGCATCTGTAGTTTTATGGAATAACGAAATAATAAATATAATAGATGTAAAATGTATAAAGGATGTGATTTATGTTTGGTCTAGCTGTGGGAAAATATATGCCTTGAATTTAGTGCCATTAGAGAAATATTTAGTTCATTTGTATTTTCAAAAAAAATATTTGGAATTGGCAAAACTGTGTTTGGAAAGTGAAAGTTTTTTATTAACAAAATCAAATAATTGTAACAAATTGTATATCCTTCACGATTTAGATGAGAAATTAAAGTCTGATGAACTGCTAATTCGGTTGAAACCTTTTATTAATTTATGTAAAGAAAGTGCAAAAAAGAGAAAACAACAAAATGCTCAAAAGTTACAATCTGGTATTTATTTAGTTAGTAATAACAGTGAAATGGTTTTAGAAAGCAGACGAACTCTTAATCACAATCTGTTGCGACCGAGTGTAATTAACGTGAAAGGACGATCTCACAGTGTTTCCCCAGAAAGGCTCCAGAATGGAGAGTTGAAGCGTTGGGGCAGCAGTTCATCTTTACCCGAATTGCTGAAGGAAAGTAAATCGGAAGAGAACCTCAGTCCTTCTGAAGTCGTTGTCAATGGAACCGAAGACAAAAATGGGAAAATCCTCACTCCGACAGATGATATTAAAAATGTTTTGGAAGATCTTTTAGTTATAAAAAAATGCTCAGAGCCTTTAAACGAAAAGGTGTTTTGTTTGTTTGATAAAATATTAATGTTATGTTGCAGTGAATTTGGCAACAATTTGGAATTAGTTTATGCACTGCCCTTCAACTCATACTTCAGTGAAGAAAATGTTGACTTAATAACTGATTTATTTCATTCAGCTTTGAAATCTCAATCATTATTTGAATGGCTTTCTAAATTTACCGGCGATTGGCTTTCGGTGGCGGTGGAAAATTACCCGAAGTTTTTAATCGAGCATTTGCCAACTCCCGCCCTGGAGTTGGATTACAAATTGAGCAAAATATTGAAATTATTTTCTGGTGTATTACACGAAACCGAAATCATTGAATCGATCAAAAATCTCGAATGTTACTATTCTTCTCTCAGTGAAGTCTTGGACATCTATCAGGACTCAACTGTTTCAAACATAGATTTGATGAACGTAACCTCAACTCCAAAACTTCTCAACTCTGTGTATTTTTTATTAACAATTGGTCAGATGGAGCATTGCTCAAAATATTCCAACAAAATAAACCTCCAAGACATGTTTTATTTATTGTTGAGATTCGAAAAAAGGTCAAGCTTGTCTGGAAAATCCGACGATGAACTCCAGTTCCATTCGATGTTTTTATCGTACTTAGAAAGAGCTTCCGAGGACGGTAAACTCTTCGCAAATTGCACTGATTTGATAGAGACATACGTGGTTAATTGCTTGGAAAATATAATCAACACGGCCAACCGCGTGAGAAACTCAAACTGCACTTGCGGGTTTCCCTACCCGAATCTTCGCTCTTCCACAACGATGTTTGCAAACGTTGGCCATGCCTTAGTGGACAAAAACTGGCCCGAAAACCCGAAAAAATGCATCGATATTTGCAGTAGAGTGCCGTATCTTTGGAAGTATTTAGTCTTTCTCCGCAGAAACGAGTCTTTGATTGAATTATCGCCTTTATTACTCCAAACCGGGGAAATTCACGAATTGGAAAACAGATCTCACGAAGTTACCGAAGAGGTTTTAGAAACGTATCTCAGGCATTTAATCGATTTGAAAAACGGCCGTTGTTTAAACTGTAATAAAAAGCACGAGGAGAAGAATGAGGCTTTTAGTTGGAGTGCTTTCGGAGCGATTTGCATTAAACTGATCGGCCCAAAGGAAACTCTTCAACTCTATAAAAAATACTGCAATAATATTAGTTCTGCGGAGTTAACGCAATCCTTTTATCAGAGCTTAATATTTTCTTCTATAATGGACACAAAGAATAAAGGACTCAGGGCAAACATTGTGGATTTATTAGCCGGGAAAAAAACGGAGGATCTCTGTCGAATGTCAATTTTTTCCAGAAAACTCAACGACGAGATTTTCGGGACAAATGACGATTTCCACCTTCAGAACACCAAATTTAGTTCGCATCATTGGGGAGTAATGGTGAATTTTAAAAATAATTGCGCCGTCTGCTCATTGCCTTTGGAAACACGGATTTTAATTAGCGAAACCGGGCTCGTGGTTTTTAAATGCGCTCACGTTTTCCATCCGGCTTGTTTGAAAAAAGATAATTTGGAGTGCCCCATTTGTAAGGCGAAAACGCTCACCGACTTTAATTAATTTCATTTGTTAGTGATTAATTTTTTTTTTGGTTTGTTTTACGTTTGCTTAATCCCACACACCTCCCTTAGAGTCATTATGAATCGTTTGAAGTTTAGTCTCTCGGTTGTTTAACGTCCTTTCTATTTTAAATTTGTGATAGTATTGGTTCCTTTAATTTATTTTCTCTAGTGATTAGGATACATCATTTTTGTTATAATCATTGACGCTCTTAATCGCCAAATTTACTCAATTGTTACCTGTAAATATATCAATAACGGCGAGAATTGTAGAAAAAAATTTTAATTGAAATACGATTGCTGGAATCTCCGTATTTGATGGTGAAATTTTTTTTAATTTAAATTTTATGATAATTATTCGAAACAATGAAAACGAAAGTCAATAAATAATACATTTTTAATATTTACCGCCTCTTTCCTTTGCGGCGGAAATTTAGTGGTCAATAAATGATTAGTAAAATTATTTTTAATATTTTCCTGAATGATTTTAAAAAGATTTACTTCTCGCATATTAATTTTGGGTTTAAATTTGTATGACGAAACATAATTTTAGAAAATTTTGGTAATTGAATCGTTCGGATATGAAAATGCTATTGCATTTATGCTAAAATTTCACTGCTAAATTTATCTGCCCATTGAGTACAATTAAAATGACAATTAAGCAGGCTGTGCTTTCAATTTTATAAGTCGAATTTATACTATTGAAAAGTAGTGATTTAACGAAAATGTGCACTTGTGAATAAGCAATGGATTGAAAAAATTATTTAAGTCTTTGTAGTTGTCAGAAGTTTTAATTGTTATCAGCAATTTATTTATTTTTATTTGTAAAACAATTTATTTTAGGTGATTTTTTGCTTATAGTGCCAGTTTTTAATTGTTTGTCTTTGCAATAATATAAATAAAAACGTGTATTAAAAATAATTATTAAATTCTTTTACCTAATTTTGGTATTAGATTTTAAGATTAATTTTTAATTAAAAGATAAATTACTGCAAAGAATTAATTTTGTGTAAAGCAGAAGACTATGGGGCATTTGAGGGAACGATTATCGTAAATCAAGGCTGCTTTTTTCCAAAAAAGACTTTCAGACTTTAAATAATTAAAAGTACAAAAATTTATTTCTCAAATAAAAAAGTTAAAACAACCTTAAGTAACATTTGTAATGCTTTTCTGATTTTTCAAGGAATTACCTTTCAAAGTATTTTCCTTCATAATGTTATTCTATTCTTTAAAAAAAAAACTAATAATCACGAAGTTACAGTGATTTTTAGTTTTTTTTTTATTTTCCATATTTTAATCAAATTTCATTGTTTAAAGATTATTAAAAAAACTTAATTATTACTAATTATACAGTATTTATAGTAAAAAATTACTGGTAATCGTTACCTGTGAATAATTATTCCTTTTTGAAGGTTTTATCAAGTTTTTTTTTTGGTAAAATCTTCAAATTCATTTGTATATTTTAAATTTCAAGAAGAATAGCAAAATACATAACCAGAATAGCATTACATTACATAATTTTTGATTATTCTTCAGACTTTATTGTAAGTGCTTTCAACAAGGAATGGTAACTTTTTTTCAGTTGAAACTCTCATTCTATAAAGAAGTGTGAATATGACCAACAAGGAAACAGCAATCCCTGACAGAATTAGTATCGATTCTTTTGGTGTATTTACACCAATGGAAAAGCTGCCCGAAATGTCTCTCTCATTCTGGTTCAACACGTCCAACACTCCATCACTAGAATAAGTTGAGCGTTTTTTTCTGCCGTAGTTAACACGTTGACCAGTATACGGCCGTCGGTGAGTTGATTTTGGCTGATCATATAACCCTAAATGACAAAAGAATTATGTTACTTTAAGTGAATAAGTTAATTAAGGATCAGTGAAACCTTTCGAATTACGACTAATAAACATATAGTTCAAAATGGTAAAATAACAATATGTACGCTCAGAGTCATTAGCGGCACATTACAAAATTAATATTACTGAAAAGACATACAGAACAAAGACTTACACGAATGAAAACTGTGATATCGAGAATCACCATCATGAGTTCTTCTGCCACTTTCCTTAGCACTAGAAGTTATTTCATTAGTTGAACTACTCTCAGAACACCTAGGATCGCTGCTGCCAGGGAAGCAATCAGGTTTTACATTTACAACATTCAAACCAGACTCGTCACCCGCACAACCACTACTCGATCCTGGCCGACACCCGCCAACACTAGGAGACTTCGTACCAGGAAGCGGAGGTAAATATTCAGGACCCTGCGTGATTGGAGGACTTGGACAGTCAGGATCGATTGACCCCGGATAACATTTATTAGGACATCTAGGATCAGTTGATCCGGGATAACATTGAGGCGCTGGAGGTTGAGTGGGCCTTGGAGTTTGTGGGCACCGAGGATCCGTTGAGCCTGGATAGCACTGTGGACGAGCAGTAGTCACAGGTGGCACAGGTCGAGGAGTTGTTTGAGGGCATCGAGGATCAGTAGATCCAGGATAACATTGAGGCGCTGGTGGTTGAGTGGGTCTTGGAGTTTGTGGGCACCGGGGATCTGTAGATCCCGGATAACATTGGGGCGCTGGTGGTTGAGTGGGTCTTGGAGTTTGAGGGCACCGGGGATCCGTGGATCCCTGATAACATTGTGGACGAGCAGTAGTTACAGGTGGCAGAGGTCTAGGAGTTGTTTGTGGGCATCGAGGATCAGTTGATCCAGGATAACATTGAGGCGCTGGTGGTTGAGTGGGTCTTGGAGTTTGAGGACATCGAGGATCAGTAGATCCCGGATAACATTGGGGCGCTGGAGGTTGAGTGGGCCTTGGAGTTTGTGGGCACCGCGGATCTGTTGAGCCTGGATAACATTGAGGTGGTGTCACGGCTGGAGGTAGATACGCAGGAGCCTTTGTTGTCGTTGGTTTCGGGCATCTAGGGTCAGTAGATCCCGGATAACATTGAGGGGCTGGAGGTTGAGTGGG